>VXBX01005474.1:161027-219603 GCA_013400415.1 Scytalopus superciliaris
TTCTTTCTCCCCCACAGATTATGTAAATTTGTGTAAATTGATAGCCTGAATGATATTCTCCGATTATTAGGATTTCCAAGTAAGTTCTCACACTGAACGCATCTCTAATATTTTATTTTATTTTTTAATAGTAGTAGTGGTGCAAATATTGAAACTACTAAACACGCACAGTTCATTTAGAAATAAGGTTTCCTCCCCCATGAATTCTGGAGTTTAGGAAAACTGATGCAGATGGGTTTGTGTTGTTCCTGTGCTTTCCAGAGAGTATTGTAACATAAACAGAAGGGTATAAACATCTGATAGGTAAGAATATTCCCATGTCTCACTCATAGTATGCCTCTATCTCGCCATGTCAGTGCTGTTGCTACAGAAAGAAGGATAATCAGAACACTTAAAATAAGGACTTGTTGAATCTAAAAAAAATAATGTCACAACTTGTTTTTCCTTTTGAATGTAGTTTTTTGCAAAAGATCTCATTGAGGTTGCTTGGTAATAATTTGCCAGCCTTTTCAGCATAGTTTTGTAAGCAACACAATTATTGCTGTCTAAACTTAGTTTGCTGCCTAAGGAATGTAAAATATCTACTAAAACGGTAGAGGAATTTACAGTACAGGTGGTGCACCAAGGAAGCAAGATGAAAGTTCAGGGAAGCAGGATAAAAGATTACCCCTTTATCAGGGCTGGTCTTTGATAATGTTTTATGTAAAGTCTGTAAAATACTAAATATATTGTGGAATATAAGCCAAAGAAGTAAACACTCTGAAGAATATCAGATAAACATGTTATTTCCTGAGCAGAAGCAGTAGTTAATTTTCAAACCAATATAATCCATGTGAAAAACCGTGGGTGTGTGCAGATGTATGACACTGCCCTCTTATGGATGAAGTGTTTGACTCGGAGAGACTGAATAGTCTGGTTGCCAGGACTGAAAGGAACAGAATTGCTGTTACACTGAAGCGGTTTTTCATTGTCACTTCCAGCCACAACTGGGGAACTGTACACTTTGCACATTTTTGTGTGAGGAGCCCTCCCTTCTTGAAACCATTCCATTCTCATATACAGTTCATTAGTTCCCTATACAACTTTTGCTAAATGCATAATGCAAGGGAGAGATTGTACAGGGCAGAAATCCATTAAAAACACAGGCTTCAAAGATGAGGCCTTCCATTTACTCAAACACCTGGATTTCTATGGTTATAATGTCTATTAATATTTGTATTTTACACATTTTTGGTGAAATGAATTGTTCTTCTGAAGTTGGTTTTCTGGCACAAACTTAATTTTTTTCTCCAGTGTATGTTGTTTCTCTTCATCTGGACGCTGATTAGTAAAGGAAGAAGCAAAGGACAATAGGCAGAACAGCAAAAGACAGAAGATCAGTAGCAGAAAGAACTGGTAATAACACCTGCTTTCTTTCTTTTTCCTGTGTTCTGTGTCAGCATCCTTGGAGCAGTAAACCCACTGTGTCCTCTGCATTCCTTCTCTTTTGCCTTCTCTTTCTCTTCTGTGGGCCAACAACCTACAGGCCTTCCCCCATGTCTTCAGCTCCCTGTGTCGAAACAGTCACACTTTCTATTCCTACCTAAACCCTACTGCAATAATTCCTGTTTCCAGCACATAGCAAAGTACTCTTAGTTTTTCCTGTCTTTAAAATGTGAGGCAGTGGCTTTGAGCAACACCAGCTAATTGATAAGTTGTCAGGCTCTTGAGAAGAGGTAGCCTTACATTTGCTGTGCCCTTTTCTGTAGGGGGGGACATTCAATATTAGGTCTTTTCTGGGTATGACCACTGTTATCCATAAAACCTCTAGAATATTAATATCTTTACAAGTATTCTATCAGGTTTTGCCAATGAATTACTGAATAGAGGGGCTGTGAGGTGCACTCTATAATCATCTACATCTAGTTCCTTAGGAAATTTGGCTGAGGAGTAGTATGAAACATTTCAAAATAGGGTTCCACTAGTCAGCATGCAAATCTTTATAAATGTAAAGACATTTTTAAACTAATGCACTAAAAGACACTAATGCACTAAAAACTAACACCGGGTCCGATCTCCATTCTAATCCTACAAAATATCCCTGAAGATTGTCACTCTGATGTTTATTTTGAAATCAAATGATCTTTTTCCTTCCTTGCCTGCAGCTGATAAGGCACAGACCTAATTGAAGAGGCTTCGGAGTAGGTCCCAATGCTCCTTTGTCTCTCTAGAATTAGTGCTGTCTCCACAGGGGAGATTCCTGAGAGACAGAGCATGCCAGATTATCTGTTCAGTCCTTTGCTAGGTGTCTCCCAGTCCCACTTAGATCTTCCAAAGATTCAAAAGTGGTTCGAGATGTAGTTTTAGAGTTATTGACGGCCCAAGATTTTTTGGAATGCTTACATGCTGTTTTAACAGTTTGCTATATTGTTAGAAAATTGTAAGACATTAAAAAGCCATTAATATTTTCCACACTTGCAAATGTTACATTCAAGTCCCAGTGAACAGTAAACCAATAATCATATCAATATTTAAGTAAAATTGTTGTGTTACTGACTCTAGACTGAGATCCGGCAGAACTGTAATTAACCACTTCCAGGGACAGTGAGCTGGAATGACTAAAGTCCAGTTTTATCTTTGAGGAACGTTGTGACAAGGTTTGGAGCTTGGAACACCCAAACAGATGAGTTGCAAGGTCCAAACAATTCTTTTTTTAAAATAAGCAAAAACATCATAAAGGATATTCAACATTCATCGAAGTTTACTTAGTCTTCAGTATCACACCTCATTACCAAAGTATTGGAAAGAAGCTGAATGTCTGGAGACTGGATACTTGGCATGTATACTACTTGAACAAAAAGAATTACAATTTTAGATAGGAGGAGGTGGAATTGCTGAGGAGAGTCAGAGGCACTTTTGTGTGTGGACTGTGCAGAGGGAGGGATGTTGTGGGTGTTGGGAGAAGTCTGTATCTATCATGTCAGATCTACAATTCCTAGATTCTATCTTTTATTATATTTTGTATTTCTAAAAAAGCACTACAGCTTCACTTTCTAAAATCCTGTGAAAAGACAAAGCTAGTCAGTAAATTTCATGAACAGGGAAGAATTGACAGTGCTCTGCTATTTCATCTAGGGGGATCCTTCAGTCAAATTAACCTTCCTAGAGTAAACATCCTTGACCAATGCCTTAGGATCATCCAAAAAGTAAGAGTGAGACCTCAGACCTATTCACATTTTCATACCAAATAAATCTTTTGAACATATTCAGCATCCCCTTCAGTCTTTCTAGACAAGAAATTTTCACATCCACTCAGAACACAAGCTCTGCAACAGGTCATTTAAAGGGTATTAGTTCTTCTTTGGGTAACTGCATGACAACATAACGAAACCTCAGACATTTCTGCAGGTTTTAACAAACACATTATTCAAAGTGTCTTATTCTAAGAGTGCTTACTGGAAGTGCCTTTACAGAGGAGCAACTCTTAAAAACCATTTGTGCTTCTGTGGTCATTAAAGCTAAAGCGTTACAAATGTATGGTAAGAGCAATAATATTTCTATAATGTGGGTTGGGTGTGTTTTATGGTGAATCCTGCAGTTCCTCCTACTGTCCAGAGCAGGAAATCTGTCGAGAAGTACCACACTCCCTTCACCTACGTCTCTTCTGCAGTGAGAGTTGGTTTGGATTTTGTCCCAGAAGAGAGTCTGAATGTAGCTGTGCTACATTCTCAGGCTTAGGAGCAGGGACTGGTAAGATGCTCCAGGATAAATATGTGACATCTTTCCATATGAAATTCATGTGTTTTTAGAGCAAAATCTACAAGAAGAATTTGCTAGCTTGTTTAAATCCAAACCTAAACTATTTTAGAATTTTGAGTGCTGCAACAGCTTGTTTGGCAAAAAAAAAAAAAAAAGAGAGAGAAAAAAGTTGTCATGTTAGTTCTTAAAAGCATGCTAAGCTATTTTTTTTTCTTTTTTTTTTCCCCATGGAGATTTATTTCCTTAAAATAGCATTTTCCTACTAAAAGTGCAGGCTGAGCAGAGTTATATGACAGGCAAGTAGAATTATCAGCATGTTTACTTTTCAAACATCTCTGCCACACTTGAACAGTTCTGCTGAGGTGTCATACAAGAGTGATGAGATAGGTTTTGTAAGCGTTTGTGTACTAGATATAAAAAATTAAAATGAGTCACAGCATTTAAAGTGCACTAACATTTTAATTCCAAACTAGTCAAAGCAATGTCCTGACACCAAGCTAAAGCATTTCCTTTGACTGTAGCATCCTTTTTTGGAATATATCCTCAGCTCCAAGGAAAGTTGCATCCCCATTAGTACAAATTAGACTTCTTGGTTGTCTGAAAGGTACAGAAGCTCCTTTAGAGCATTGGTTTCTCTGCAGTTTTTAGTACACTTATGAAAGGATGTAGGCAGATGTTTGGATGTGATCAGTGTACCATTCATGTACCATGCTTTTGTATGTGATATCTTAGAAGCAAAAAGCAAGGATTTATGATGTAGCTTGACTCTGAAGGAAAGTTTTTAATTACATTGGGGTGAAACTCAGGGAATAATGGGACAAGTTCCCCAGTGATATTTTGCAGAATCACTATCATTGTGCTACCACAGTTCTTTACAAACAGAGGAATGTAGAAAAAAAGACCCTAGAACTTTGTTCAAAATAAGATTAAGGAAGTGAGATAAATTTATGGAGTATTCATGGCACTATTTTGGATTTCTTTTATAAAGCTTAGGACTTGGCTTCTAAGTTGATAAGGACATTGAGACACAAAATGAATTCTCTGAGGCTGCTAGTGCTACAAGGGTGTATAATCACTCTGGGATTGCCAAAGATTTCTTTTTTTTTTTTTTTTGGAAGATTTGTGTCACTTTCACTCCCACACATCTGGCAAGAGAACTCTGCACTGGCTTAGTTGAAAAATGTTATCTCATAGATCACTACTAGCAATAAATTCCAGCCTTTGTGCTTACTTATATTGTCCCACAGCCTGGAGTCACTGATTTTGTGGAACTAGGAATGTGGTCTGTAAAATATTTACTCACTAACACCCACACAGCCTCCCAAAAATCCCCCCAAAACACCCCATGCCTCAAACCCAAGCCTCTAGCTCTTTCATTGTGAAGTCAGCTTTGGAAATGTAAATCACATCAAACTGACTCTCTGGGCCAAAGAAAACAGGCAGCTGGATTCCATCCATTTAGCTAAGAATCAGCCCTTAAATACCTCTTAAACAGACTCTTTATATGAGCTATAGTCAAACTCATTGTCAAGTAATGTTTTCCCACGTGCCCCAGAAAATACAAACAGCATCTCTGTGTATGTGGATGGACTGGGGTACTGACAATGGGTAAGTGTGCAAAAAACCTGCAAAGTCCTAATGCAGTTCTATCACAATCCCCTAAGGTCACACCTATGCTAAAAAAATGATGTATTTTTAATCCATGTCATAGTCCTTAAATATAGCTAAGGCAGCTGTGCTATAAAGAATTGTCAGCAAATGGCCTGCACTAGGTGTTTTCCTGGGTTCACATTTGTGAGCATTTTTGTCTGGTACTGTCTTCTGGAAGCATTCTTATTTACGGGATTTATTGTGCTGATCCTTTTTCACATGATGGACATGGGAAACATGAAGGCAGCATTACCTTATACATTGAAGACTTTGCAACTTTTTTGTAGCAAAAAAGACTGCAAAGATAAGGGAAGGTGGGACAAATGAGACAATGACTGGTACAGATGCAGTTATCTCTGCAGGATAAATTAAATAATATGCTGGGGAGGAAGGAAAGGAACAATTCCCAGCACTAAACCACAGATATGCAATTTAGAAACCTGTCTTCTGGAATACCAATAACAAGCCAGATGAGAGTTTGCAATGACCAGCAAGCATTGCTGGGTAGGGAATGCATTCTCTAGGTGTGGGGAGAAATTATTTGAAGACATTTGAGATGCAATGTACTATAATATCTCCCCATTCTTGATGATCAGATTTCAGAAGAAAAACTGGCAACTGGCTTATAATAAAGCCAGAATATTTTCCAAGAGTCACAACAATCCTTGAGTAACATAACCCAGCAAAAACATGGCAGACTAACCAATCAGGGTATAATGAACATGAAATGCCTTCCCCTTTATTTTTGTAGGACAAATTAACAATGTTTTGACTCTAGGTTGTGTTGTGTAACATGAAACATAGTAGTTTTAACCAATATACCAGCAAATCCAGGAACAACCTGTAACTTAATTTTTGGCATTTTTATTTTCAGTTTCCCAGGTGACTACTAGTGAGCACATGGTAGTGTTTTTCAATTGGTCCTGATGCACGTTCACATACATGGCCATCGAGAATGAGGTTAGTGTGTTATAGCTGCTGCGGGAACCCTAACTCACTTGCACTGACTTCAGGAGGATTAAGTCAGAAACAATGCTATTTCAATGCCATTTTTTTGTATTTACTTGGCAAATACTCTTGTCAATTTAAAGTTTCCCATGGGAGGTGTCAAGAGGTCATTGAAATTTTCCTAGGCAAGGGAAGGAGAGTGGTTGAAACCATGGCCTCCCTGCTGCTTCCTTCAGTGTTTTTCTTCATGTCATTAGTGCTGTACTCGGCACTATCACCCCAGCTTCCATTAGAAGAGGGAGTGAGTGAATGTAAAAATGTTGGTGAGAAGTGGAGGCAAGAAATACAGAGAAGGCTTCCCTGCTGTTTTATTTGGCTAATTCTGAGTCTTGGTAACAGTAAACTCAGAGAAAATGAGTATAGAATATATTGTCTAGTATGCACAAAAACTCCCAGATGCTTTCAACACATTCTTTCCCCAGTTCATTCTATTATTGTACACAGTCTTCTGTCCAAGGATCACAAAGCCTTCTGACCTCTGTGTTATCCTATGGCAAGGAAATACAGTTCCCCAAGGCTGCAAATGCATCAGTGTTGGATTTCCAGAAATGAGGTACCTGCAATTTTCGTGGACATCAGTGTAGCTGTGAGCAGCGTATTCTTTGGACTCCACTAAAACAGAAATGCAGAATGGAGGGATAGGAGAGACACCACACATCTTACAGGCATTGATGCCAGCCTTCTGAATTTAAGCTGAAAATACCAGAGTTATCAAAGATAGCTTTGTTAAAGCTAGTGTCCATAGGAAGGGATCTGACCTGTGTCATACTACGGATTAGTGTGATCCCTGTAACAAACCCCCATAGTTTATTGTGTGATAAACCAGGCAATTGCACAATTACTAAATTTTTTAAACCAATTATACATTTCTCACATTTTTTAACTGCTGTAAGGCAGAATAAAACATCTGTGGGGAGTTTTGCCAGTAAATGAAAACAAAAACAGTGCTAAGTAAATACATTACAACTTGATTAATGCAAGATAAACATTACAGGCTACACAGCTTTTGCTCCTTGGCAGGCCTATTTTACTTTGTATGTTCATACATAAATTTCTCTTACTAACACTGCATAAGCAGTCTGGCACCATCCTTGACAGATGAGCTTTAGGAACTGTTACAAAGTGGTTTAAGTTATAGCTCCATCTGTTATATCCCATCCTTCTGATGGAAATTGTGTTCACTGTGGTAGAATAAGCAGAATGGAAGACGTGTTCATATCCTCCCTGACAGCAGTTCAGAGTCTGGTGCCTTGGCTCACACCCATCTTCTCAGCAGTTTAATCAATGACGCTCTGCGTCGTGCCCAAGCATGATGGTGGGCGCACACTTCCTTCTGCTGGTCCTGATAATCAGCAGCAGAGGAAAAGGACAGCGGAGAACAGGAGCAGCTCAACAGATCACAATGAGATCTGACTCAAGCTTCCTTTAGTTTTATTGGGAGAGAGTAGGCCTTGTTATAACTGTGCCCATCGGTGCTCCACTGGTGTATGTATGGCTAGACACTGGTACCTGTGGTGGAAAATCTGCCCATTATGGATCTGAGCAAACTGTAGTATCACTGCACGGTTAACAAAGGTTGTGGGCCAGGACTGAACTGTGCTTCTTTTCCCAGATGGCAATGCTTGACCTCATGGTCTGTTGGAGTCAGAATTTGCTGGAGTTTCTTCCTGGACAAACACAATTACCCAATGCAGAGAAAGCAATAGTGACAAAGCAGTGAATAAAGTGAGTTAAGCTACTGAGGGCACTGTGATCATTAACTGATGTACTAAAGTTCATGGCACAACAGGATGTACAGCTCAGTGCAATCAGGCTTTTCCAAGCTGGTAAAAAAATGCTGTATTACTAAAAGCTAAAATCACATCAGGGATGTTTTACTGCTGTCAAAAGAATTCTCATATATATTTACTAACAATAAACACAGATCCACTTAATAAGGCTTTAAAACTATTGAGCTGTATAGTGATATTTCTTACAATTAAAAGGCACAAAAGTGTGTCCAGTGTTATGTCCAAATCTATGCTATTGAGAAGCTCAACTGCCATAAACTTCATCTTTTGAGTTCCTCTTACAATGTTTGAAGAACAGAATTCAAATACTCCAAACTGCCACTGACGTTACCAAAACTAACGTCAGTGGGAAAGGGTCAAGAAAGTGTGCCATAATTCTTTCAGATATCTTGATCAGGAATTGTTACAGAATCACAGAATTGATGAGATGGGAGACTCTGATATCACAGAGTCCAACTTTTGACTGAATACCACATGAACAGCACAGCACTAAGTGCCACGTCCAGTCTTTCCTTAAACACCTCCATAGACAGAAAGAAACAGAGCTGAGAGCACAGCAGCTACAGCAGTTTATGAAAAGCAGTTTTAATCAGGGCTCATGTTGGTAGAGCTCCACAACAGACAGAGTTCTAGCTCATCATTAATGGCATCTCAGGTTTTCTGTATCCCCATCAAATCAGTCACTTCAGAAAAAGGCTACATACCTTACTTTTGCAAAACTTCTCTGACAGCATTCAAAATGGTCCTAGTAGCAATAAAACAAACAGCCATGAGAACATTTGGCTGCTAATGGGGAAGACAATAGAAGGAGAATATGGCATCCCTGAAGTATTACTTGAGATTCCAAATTTTATAAAGAGAGATAGAAACACAGATTTTAGCCTAAAATTTGAACTTGAAGAAGTTTTATTCTATATTGAGGATATAGCCAAAATGCATACTTCATCCCTTCCCCCGGAGAAGAGATTACTGTCAGGACTGTGTGCAGGATACAGCAAAATTAGGGTATGTCAAGGACCTGATTATGGTTCCCTTATCCTCAGAGCATGTCTCCATCAGCTTGAGCCACAGTGCTATTTAAAACTGAACTGTATTTTTTCCTGGCTGACTACAGTCCCTAAGGGAACATGCATCAGCCAAGCAGAAGTGACTCATGTAACGCCCCAACCTCACATTTGATACAGTCAACCTCAGGGACAACTTGTGAAAGAACTGTCAGAGCTGTCCTGAAACTAAGCAAACACTACCTCACTTGAGCTTTCCCACTGTGCAATCCGCCTGTGGCTCTGGCTTGTGTTGTGCAGCTAATGTGAAAGAACTGTCCAAGTCTTTGGCTCTGCGAGTTTCTAAACTGTATTGTTGAAAAGAAAGTTAGTGGAATTGGCTAAATCCCATCTTGGTTTAAAGATGTCTTGGAAATAAGATCTGGAAGAGTGCACCAGATCAGAGGTGCTCAAGGCAAGCAATTTAGGAGGAGCAGCTGAACTCCTATGTATGTAAGTCTCACAGATAACTGCAAATGAGTATGTCTTTGTGAAAGCAGCTCAATTAAGGCTTTAGATGCTGAAGAAGTGTTTTTAAGAGTCTTGCACAAGCCAGCCCTTCTAAGTGCTACAATTTGAATTGATGAACTCATCAGCTCAGCTGGAAAACATACCAACTTGGACACACATCTGAAGCATGAATTGCATTAACACACAAATTTAATTTAAAGGAAGAAGCTCTTTATGGATTTTAAAACTAGTACTTAAAGTCTACAAATTGCTCCAGTTAAACTGCTATGGTAAAAATGGCAAAAAAAAGCGTTCTAGGAATGGTAACCATTGATTTCTATTTTATGCTGAATTTGAGTCTCTATGGCTCATGAATGAACAAATGGTAAGATTTGAGAAAGTACAGGGTTATTTGAGAAGGAAAACATTTAAAAGAACTGAAAAATCAAATTTCTGTATTTGTCTTTGCACAACAGCTCAACTGTGCCGAAAGTGTTGTAATTATAGTTATTTAAATTTGCATCTAGTCATGTGGGGAAATGACATGCTGTGCCATAAAGCTCTTAGAGTGTCCAAAGGAGGGCAATGAAGATGGTGAAGGGCCTTGAGGGGAAGCCACATTAGGAGTGGCTGAGGGCACTTGGTCTGTTCAGCCTGGAGGAGACAGAGGGGAAACCTCATTGCAGTTACACCTTCCTGGTGAGTGGCAGAGGAGGGGCAGGCACTGATCTCTGCTCTGTGGTGACCAGTGACAGGACCCGAGGGAATTCTGTGAACAGAGAAAGACTTGGATTGATGAGTATTTTCAGAACATGGCCGTGTACAAGGAAATATCCATAAATCACAGGGGCTTGAGAATTTCAGTTCTGATTCAGCCTTGCTGTTTGCCCCCTTCAGGGCCCCCTACAGCCCCGGGTGGCCCCACTCCTTTCCTGCTGCCATGACCCTGCACAGGGGTCGCACCCAGCACTGCCTGCCTGCTGCAGATGGAGGCTGCACAGGGGCCAGGGCAACACACAGCTGTGGTTTCCAACAGATCTGGGCAAAGTTTGGAAGCTTTAGTGTTTGAATAAACATACAGCATTTATGCACAGAAGCACTGAAAGCTGAAATAAGAATTACTGATAAATAATGTAGATTTCCCAAGAGCACAGAGAGCCTTGTTAGGAATATGGTACGCCCGAACTTGGTTTCCAGCAGCCACTCGCTTACCAGACCTGGTTCACATTGCTCAACCAGGTAACACATTTTTCTGAAGTACGTTCTAGTAGTAACTTCAAACATGCACTCAGAGTTCAGCAAATTAAAGAGCAAAAGACTATTCAGGCTTTGGTCTTCAAAAAATATTTTAGGTACCAGTGCTTGGGTTAGTGTTCTGTGCCTGTTCAGCTCAAACCAGCTCATTGTTGGGGGTCTTACTCTTTCCTGCTGAAGGTTTTTTGTTGGTTTGTTTGTTTTAAAGATTCCTCAGCTGAACTTACAGTTGGCTTCAAGGGTCAAGAAGAAAGTCTGAGGACAGAGACATAAATGTGAAACAGTTCACAGAATACACTTTGTGCCCAAAATACCATTCTATATCTCAATTTGCTACTAGAATGACAACATAAAATTCTTCAGAGTGACTGTAATATGCATACAACTGAAATGCTCAACTAATTTCAATAAATTACATACAGACCAATAAGTCATCTTGAAGCCACACTGTTCCTGATGTCATTATAGCACATATTAAATATGGATTTAAAATTGAAGATGAAAGTATTCCTTTAGCAGACAAACTTATTTACTGTGTCAATTTTAAATTAGCTTTTGAGGGATTTCAAGGATATTCAGTATTGGCTGTCAGGTTTGAAGATTATTTTGGAAAGCTGTGCACAATCTACATGTATTTTTCAAGTAATTAATTGGTAAAAAGCTCTGTATCTGTAAAGCTTGAAGTCTAAAGATCATGTCCATTTTTCTTATCAGAAGCAAGCCAGCAACTGCACATGAAACGAAGAACGTGAATAATGATATTTCAATTTAAAAAGACGTAAACACCCCTCAACCCTTAACTTCAGTGAGATTGTATCACCTTGAGAGAATTCAAAACCACGGAATATATCAGATGGTATATTTTCTTCTTTCCACACAGTTATTCTATATTCTTTTAAGGTGGGCAAGGTATCATTTGAAAAGCAAACCTGAAAAAGGCAATAATGCAGACTTGGTTTTTATTACAGTCTTTATGGTGTATTTGCTAAATGGATGATGTAGCTCATGAGGATCATCGTAATCTGAATAGATTATGAAGTAGTGAAAAGTGTAATGGCAGAGAAACCTAGTGAGAAGTTTACTGGGGGAAGTTAAGAAAAAAGAAACAAAGCAAAGGGAATGAGAAGAGAAGCACCATAGGACAGAACCAGCACCATTTCCAACTATGACCACACTTGCTCATCAGATGAAGCAAGAGGGGTTTATCAAGTAAATAAAGACATTAAAAAAATGTATTAAAAGCAATTGATTATTAATATGAATTTTATTCTGATTGCAGATTCTCAGGATACTGCTGAACTAGAGTAAGTTTGGTCTATCTTTAGGAATTGTATGTTTAAAAAAATTAACACTTTTCAGTGGGCAAAACTTTAATAATGACACCGTAAACAACTATACAAAAATCATGTACATATTTTGACAGTTTAAAATAATAAATATATATATATATATATACTTGATTTTACTTTTTGGAAAAGCAGCTTTTGACAGTTTTAGATTGTGACTGGCTGTAGCTGAAAAAGAAAAAAACCCAAACCTATTTTTCTCCAGTAGGGCACTTGGAAGTTTGACAGTTCATCAGACTTATAACAAGAGACTTACTGTAATGGGTAAACCAGTAAAGCAGTTCCAGAGACAATGACTGGAAAACAACAGAACACCTTATGTCTGCCCTGTATAGTACTGCTTTGACATGAGAAACAAGAAAATGTGGGTCAGAAAAAACCTGGTTTTGCCTTTGGGGTGGTGGAAACCAAGCTACGATGCAGGAGCCAAAAGATGTGAAGTATCACACAGCACTTGGGCTGCAATATTAAATTTTCCCCCATGGCTGCTGGAGTCATGAGTGTAAGACCTTAGAAACAAACTGGAAAACCCCCACTCCTTTCAACTCAACAGTGTACTGCAACATCATCAACCAGATTACAAAATTCAAGAGAGCTAAATAACTGGGATTTTTGGCAAGGGGGTAGGAAGGGGAAGAGAAAGAAAAATAATGGAAAAAAGAGTATTCTAGCTCCAAATGGATTTTTCAATCTCAAGCCCCAACCCAACCCTCTTCCCCCCACCCCTCCAGGAATTTCTGACTTATGTATCAGTTTGCCTTGAATCAGAAACACCATTGAGGTATTTCAGATGTGACAGAAGCGTTCAGCTTCAAAGTACAATAAAACTGAAATACTTGAACTAGACCACTTGATTAGGATGCTATTAAAATACAACCAGTAGGGTCAATAAAATGAAGTAATTTCCTTATGTAGGCGTAAAGAAAAGCTATTTGAAGTAAGTGAATAGCTAGATGTGGGTACTTCCACAACACGTTAATGCTTCCAATTGCTTAACTCTACCAGCCAACTGTTGATACGGCATAGGTCTCAGACTACATACAGGTATTTATTTTGGAATTTGAGAGGTTACAGGTTTGGGGTTTTCTGTTTGTTTTGTCGAGGTTTTTGGGTTTTGTTGATTTTGTGTTGTTGTTTGTTTGTTTTTTAAATTTTGGGCACCTAGTACTTAAGGAACATATATGCAAATATACACAAGAGAACTCCATAGGTATCTCAGTTTTAAAAGGCATGTTTTTCATCTTTTTCATACAATCAACATTCTTTTTTGAAGTCTTGCCTCTCCTGCCCCATGTTACATTCTCCACTGAAATTTGTTATTCAGCTGTGCAGACTTCAGACACTGATATGTAGTACAGCATTAAGGAATTTCCTGAGTCAGGTTTATTCATCATTACCTGTAAAAGGTAGGAGAGGGGGAGAGACAGCATGAAAAGGAGAGATACACACAGACACAAAGTCAAGCTGGGGTTACAAAACAAACTAGAAACCACAGTTTAGTAAGCGATAATACAAGAAGCCACTAAGTCTGTCACTAACGAGGTGACCATTACCAAAACTGCCTTGAAGCACTATGTGTACAAATACTGAACACCGGGCCATCTTGGATTAGTGAATTTAAAACAGTTTCACCTCAACTGGCCTGCTTCATTTAGAGAAATGCACTTAGGAAAGAGCAATAGACATATTTTCTAACTTTTCTTATTTGAAGAGTATAAAGCTTTTGAGACAGAAGCTCATGAAGATGCTTCTGTCACTTGCCCTCTACTCACCCCTATTAGCATAGGATTTTTTAATTTAAATGTCTGAAATGTAAAGAAGTATTTTTTCTTTACCTTTTTTGTATGCTACCACAGATTTGTAAAATACAGAATTAGAACTGAATCTATTAAAAATAGCCACTCGTTAATCAGCATTTTGCATGATGAAAGTTAGCTTATTTTAATAGGATTCACTCAGACAACAGCTTATAATTTATATGCCAGCATTTCAGCAAATTTTTATTTAAGCCTTTTAGTACTAGTCTTAAAATATTCTTAAGGCAGAGTGGCAAGCAAAAGAAAATGGTGATACTATAGTAACCATTTTCTTCTTGTTCTATATTGTCACTCCTTTGGACATTTGAAAAATGAACTACTAAAATATATTTTTCCAATTTTGTCGTTAAATCAATAAATTGTGGCTGAAAAAAGTGTTTTTCAGACATTTCTCTGTCATACTTCTATAACACAGCATGAAAACAACACAGAACTCATTGTTCTTACCAAGTGGTCCTATACCAGTAGAAAAGGAAAATTGGGAAAAATGTAACTTTTATTAGAATTTAAAAAAAAATACTAAGTTTTTAAAACTAGTTTTAAGACTTTCCCCCCCTCAAATATTTACACATAAAGGTCAAAGAAAGCTGTACACTTACTTAACCATTTACTTACTGTTATTGCAACTCATTTGTAAAAGAATTTAAAAGATGCAGACAGTATATGTTGGTTAACATGCACTAGAAAAATTGTTTCAAAACTGAGATAACATTACATAGTGATCACTGCACACATTTCTAAAGCCACTATATGATACTTCTGATTTCTATAAACCTCATTAAGATTTTAGATTGCTTTTTCCCCCCTCTCCAGTAAAGGCTATCATAATTAGAAATCTAAAAATACATAACTGCAGTTAAATTTTTGACATTAGAGAAAGAAAAAAGTCCAAAAAAATCCCCCAAACCACTCTCTCACTGATAGTGGTCCGTGTGGTATTTCCATCTGCCTCATAACCTATGCTAAGCTAGGCAGAGCTCCAAAGCAAGATAAATTCTCTTCATGTACTACTGAGCCACCAACTAAGATGGATGGTACATACACACCAAGGTCTTCTGAGAAAGGTAAGATAAAGAACCCAGGGAAATTTTCAGAAAAGCAGTGATACTGCAACCTGCTGAAAGTAGTGTTTGGGAAAGAACAATACTATTTTAGCTAAAAGTTCATTAGTTCTTAGGATAGAATTGGTTTTAATTCTAGATTTCCACTTTCCCCATCTGCGTAACTGTTTCACAGAAATGAAATAATTACACTGCACCTTTGGTAAGGCAATTATTGTTACAGTTGACTGTACATGTACTTCTGCTAAATCAAAATGGCCAGCATAGTTTGCCATGTTTTGTTGCAGGAATAAAAATACACTTTGTGGACAATTTTAATTAATTTAGCCAATTAATACAGCAAAGTACAGACATGTTCTATAGTTTGTGATTTTATGATGTTTTGAAAGTATGTAGTACGTGACCAAGAAAGAACATAAGACAGGGCATCATTGCCAGGATACAGTGAGATTACCTTGTTGGTAGGCTCCATCTGCCATTACTAGGTGAAGTATTTTGGCATAGAGCTGTTTGTGTTCATTTCCAAGAACAGTCTGAATTATGGTTGAGCAAGTATCTATATTTTCATCTTCATCTTCAAGTACAGCCTAGGGGAAAGGACAAACCATGTTACCAAAATTAAAACGGGTTTAGAATCAAATAGTTCAAATTTATTAAATGCAATTCATGGTTAAACCCGAAGTTTTCCTCATTAATCCACTGGCAGGGCATTTTCTCTGTTAATACTTCAGTGTGTCAAAACAGAATACAAAACTATAGAAAAAAAAAATTAAACTCTAGTCACACAATTCAATTAGGTAACTGTCACAGAAAAAGTATTTTTTAGTTATTTACCTAAAATATTTCCCATTTGATGTTATTCCACAAACCTTTATTTTCTCATAAACTTCAATTAATTTATCAAAGCCTATTTCCTGCTCCAGGTTATATCTCAGCTCTTCCAAATGGCTGAAGATACTATCACATTCTTCACATTCACTGGCAATCTCTCCATCACTGTTATCTATAAAGAAAGAAAGCAACAGTAAAACCCCCTCAGTCTTCCTACATTTTTAATGTTGTTTCTAAGTCCTTAAACTTGATATCCTTTCAAAGCAATCAGACAGGTAAGCTCAGGAGCACTGGATGATGTTGGCAGATGTTCTGACAACGTGCAAGAAAATAGGAACAGTCCCTTTCTTGACAGGAAAGAAACTCTGAATCCAAAATGGGAGGCATCCAGCTACCCCTAAATCCCCACTCTGATAGTTAGCCATAAGGGTATTTAGACTGAAGAAAAACAAACTATGGCCTTAAAGCAGAATTTTATTAATCAAAGCAGGTCAAGTTCCATGCAACCACTCTAATATTTCTGTGGTGAAACTCATGCAGCCTTCAGTGGCTGACCCACACCAGGGAAAGGAGCTCCTTAATGAAGCAGCTGTCTTCTGGGAAAATACAAGGATATGTATATTATTAATCCACTACTTTCTGCCCTGAGATGCATCTTGTTCCATAGAGCAAGTCTAAAAAAACCCCAATACTAATTTACAGAGTTCCTCATTCTTTTATAAGTGCATCTTCTTTGTGTAGCAAATTCAGTATGCCAACTACTGCAATAAGATACAAGAGAGAAATCATGACAGTTTTGCTTATAGGCTACAGAAAACTTACAAATAGGTTCATAACAGTCAAACATTAGCTAAGTTTAACAAAAAATAAAAAAAAGATCTTTAAAAAAGTGCAAGATAGAATCCCTATGTAAAATCCCATTATAAAATGCAAACTGACTTTGCCCAAGAAAAAACTTTCTTAAATAAGCATTCAAATTGGGAAAGAATTTGTCTACATGGAAAAACACAAAACTTCTTAGATTTCAGAGCATATACTATCAAACCTTTAAATAGTATTGCCTGGTAGGTCACAAACTTCACGAGTTAGTATTAGAACTCTATTGCTTTCAGTTCCTACATATGAGTAGTGTCCTGACCAAATCATATCCTTGGTTCAAGTATCAACAGTCAAATCAATAGGAAATTATCATTAAAATAGAAGTTGTATATGGGTTAAAAACCCATTAAGTTACTTCTAATCCTGTTTAATTTCTGGATCTTGAGCAGATTTGGTCTCCAGTTCTGTCCATTATCCTTTTGGAGGCTGGCCTGCCTCCCTCCCTCCCCCAACAATGAAACGTGCAATTCTTGTGGAATATCAGGAATTCAGAAGTTAGGACACTGACATTAAGCACTAGCACTTGTAACAACAACAAGAATCACAGAAATATATAGTATTGTATGTTATCAGTGTATAACATCAGTACTGTCAAAAAATTAAAGATATTACCTAAGTTTATCTTACCTTAAGATAATTCTTGGAATGTATTATATAGATAATATTTTACAGGTATATTTACAGACATTCAATTTGTTTAAAATTGTGTTCAATAAAATAAAATTACACAAAAGCTATGTTTTAGATTTGTTGCTGATTCTCTAAATCTTTTTATAGTTGTATTTCTAAATGCACTTAAGTTTACAGCAAAAGTACATACTTGTATTTCCACCAGAATTTAAAAAACAGAACTGAGACTTCAGGACACTGCTGTGCATATCTAATGCAAAATGCTAAAACAAGTAATAAATTTATCTGTCTCACTTTTAGTTTGACTGCGTTAATACCTTATTTTGCCAAAGGACAATGTGAATAATTTCATGTTCCTTTTGACTGCCTGTTAAATTACTGAATTGTAATTTAAGCTGGATCTCAGATACTCGAGTCATGTCAACTGCTACTTCTTTTTCACACTTACAGTTATGAATTATTCAAAACATATGATACACTCTGCCTTTGATCTTCCTTGAAGACAAGTTTTAGGCAACTAGAGAAAAAGGCACTTTCCATCACTGCCCAACAAACAGCTAACATTTTATTTGCAGCATTGAATGTTACTTAAATGTTGACCTTAACATTCAGAAAGTCTGAGCATACTTTTGTGTAAAAACTATTAATTAGAGCTTTACTTCATTCTAAGTTCACAAAGCAAAAACGTTATTCTGTGTTTGACTAGTTAACATGAATAAATAACTTAAAAACCAGGTGTATCAGAAACTATACCTGACTGCCACTCTTCATTAAGTGCGCTTTCACTGCTGGGGTTATTTTCCTCTCCTTCATCCAGCTCAGTACCATTTGTTATGCATCCGATGACATTAGCCTTTAAAGTAGACTCTTCCTCTTCACTGAATTCCTCACTAGGCTGCTCCCTGAGCAATTGTTCCATTGAATCCCGGAGCTCCTGCAAATCTGTATCTGTCTCTCCAAACATACTAAAGGAAAGAGATAGAAAGTTCATATAATTAATACTTCACAAGACAAATCCTGTAGAAAGAGCTCATTTCTTTTCTTAAGCAGCAAATCGAAAAGCCCATCTAGCTGGAGGGAAAAAAAAGGACAAAACCCCCCCTCCCAGCTCTTTGTGACCTCAGTCCAACATGAGTACACCGATAGCCTTGTACCATGCAAGGCACAGGGAATAAACATCAGCTAAACAGCTACCCAATGGTCTCAGGAAAAAATGCTAATGCCTCAATTCAACTTTATGAGTAAGAATTTCAAAATCTTTGTGCACGAAATATAACAATTCCTGTCCAGATAAAAATACATCCGGAACAAAAAAGAGATCTAGATCTCATCAGAATAGATACACCAGTTTATTTTATCCCTGCAGACAGTCCAAGCGACAAGAAACAGTCAAGACCAGGCTCAGATTTTGAAGACCCTGAGAGAATCTGGGGGACTTGTAGGACATTCTAATACAGCAGTAGAGAAGATAAATAAGCACAATTCCTGGAGCATACAAAGAATGGAAATATTCCAGGAATCTTTATTTCTAGAAGAGCAGTAGCCATTAACTTTGAGCTGCCTCAGTGGGATGCAACTTGCAGAAGCCAGACAGAATGGCATCTTGGATGGAATTTGGGAAGGAAATTCAGACAGCTTTTGTATGCAGTCCATCCCATTGGCTTCTCAGTTCTTCAGAGCAAGACTCAAAGTAAATGGTGATTCAAAACAAAATTTTTAAAATCTGGGTAAATCCCCCCATGCTGGTATACTGTGTACAGTGTCTAATCAAAAACATCCCTGTTCTAAGATGCCTGTTAGAAATACTTGATAAATTTGATACACTCACATGTCGTCAGAATCAGAGGGTCCTTCTTTGGCTTGCTCATCTTCAGTATCATCTATTTCAAGACTGTGTTGATGCTGCACATCTGCTACACTGGGAACATCAACTAAAGTTCTGTACAGTTTGTAAAGATCCGGGAGTGAACATGTTCTCAACATCTACAAAGGTAATAGAAAGCCTGCTGGGTAACAATACTAAAGACAGTTACAAAATACTTCAGAATGAGATTTCTTTTTGTTCTTTTTCATTTGAGGGTCAATTTCAAAATAATGATGTGTACAGCACATATACTCTGTTGAAAATATGACATACTGAATTTGACCTCTCAGCTAAAAGGAAAGCATAGCCTCTGCCTGTATGGTACAGTGACTGAAAAGCTTCAGGAACATCAAGTGACATGCAGCCCCTGGTTTTGTGTTGATTTGTTCACTACCTTGACAGCTTACTAAAGGAACCCTATTGCAGGTAAATCGTGTATGTGCCAATTTTTCACAAGGTATCTATGTCAACCATTTCCAGTTAAACCCATCTTAAGTAGCTGACACGGAAATATTTTTAAAGATGAAACTATTATTTCTCTAGATTGGTCACTGAAAAGAGTAACTTTTGTTTATGGTATATTTCAACACAGTTTGATAGCATTAGGAAGTTGTTCAAATTACAGTAGTAATTTGTTGCAATGAAAATAAAGCAACATGGAAACACAGCAATGGTTTTCTCAGTGACCTATGAAATCTCTCTTTTAAGAAGTTTAAGAACCCCCCAAAAATACTAAATATTCACCACAGTATTAAAAAACCCAAGAAACAAGACCAAATCTGCACTAAGAAATTTTACCAATATGCTTGACTTTCCATAACCATAGCTCTGAATAAACACATGCTTATTGTTTGCTCCTAATGAAACTCCCTCAATTTTAATTAGCAAAATAGTTTCTCAGCTGCAACTTACACCAGCACAGTATATTCATATACATGCTCAAATACCAAATCAGTCAGCACATGGCTAGAATACTATTGCCGTCAAAGGAATAACTGCCTGTTTTGATCTCTACTATGAAAGTGAGGAAACAATTAGAAAACTGACATTAACCCATACTTGAAAGTTTCTGGGTGTTTTGAAGAATGCTTCTCTTCCTATTAGCTTACTAACCTACAGACCTGCCTACAGACAGCACATGAACTCTGTCTACCATGCTCCCTGCTAAAGGTTTCTACAGCTTCTGGGTGAGAGCTGCAGCAGAAGTATATTTGGGAAATTCCAGAAAGTTACATCTGCAGGTACTGCCCAGAAGCACTGAGTATCCTCTTGCTGCAATCAAATGAGGAAAGGGAATGTGATTCTGTCATTAAGCCTGCTGCAGCAGTAACATCTGTTGTTCTTCTCCAAGCCCTCTGCTATTGTGTGGACCCCATTCAGTACTGCAGTAACAATTCTGTGACAAACACTTCTGGCCAAAACACATACAAAATATGTAGTAACAAGTGACATACTGAAGGAGTTCATATTGGTACACTGGAGAACTCAATTATAATGCATATCCACTACTTTCTCAATCTGATAAGGGTGTTCACCTTCCCCCTAAGTTAAGTTTTATGTAATCACTGTCCAACTGCCAGTTAAACAGCTTCATAAACTAGGGAAGTTAATGATAATTGACTAACTCTTGAGAAATGAAAACAAGACTCATAAATCCATTTATGTGAATATATGGATCCATGAAAACATGAAAGCTTGTCAAGAAGCCTTACTTTCCTGCAGATGCAAACTGCACTGTCCCTGGTATTATGCTTCCTAGCAATGCATCAACCAATAGCTACTACTCAAAATTCAATTAGTCATCAATAGTGCAACTTCTTTCATGCAATCACAGAAAAGACTGGGAGTCAAAAGAAGAAACTTTCTTCTTTATGTGGCATTCCACCACCTAGGAAATCCTTTACTGACTGAATCCTTCAATGACTGAATGCAATGCAGGTGTGATAGTTTCCAGAGACCTTGCCACTGTTGTTTCTCCAAAAAGCAGCTACTCTTTTATGCACTTTTCACTTTAGAACTCTGGAAAGTATTGCATATAATTTAGAGTGTTTCATCTACTAGTTTCCTACTATTCTTAACATATTTTAAATCCATATCAAAACCATCCTATGCTCATTTCACAGACTGTGAGCTGCCACTCAACCCTACGTAACTGGTCCTGCTTCACAGCCAGAACCTGTGCTAATAGTTAAATCCTAGAGGAAAAAACCCAATCGCTTGGTTGCCAGATAGCTTTGCTGACCTATTCAGTGATTACATTTCTGATGGCAAGGTAGTGATAAACCAAAACATCTGCATAAAAGGAAGAAAGCAGAATAGGGCAAGTTAGGAATTCCAGCATGAACTCCCCCAGTTGCAGCTTGCAGAAGTGGTGGCATTCCTCCACAAACCCCAGAACACGGTGTGCTGAATAGTGAAACCAGCGACCTTCACTGCTGCATGAGACCTGCTGATAGCATGAGCTCTGTGCAGTCAAACTACAGGGCAGACACAGCTAGGCAAATAAAAACACCTGATGAGACAGTTATGTCATCTGTTCTGGCCTCATCCAGCTTCAATAAGAAAAATACTATAGACAAAACAGTATTTTTTAGTTATTTAAACTTGCCTTACTAATAACAGCATCAAAAAGTCCTGTAGAAAGTCCAATCAACAATGAACTTTTGCCTTTGTTTTTTGCTGGTGATATGGAACGTGAGCGAGGTACAAAAGGCTCTTCCTGTGAAGACTGGGCTGACAGAACTGGTGAGGCTGTTGGTACAGCTGTGGGCTGTATTACCCTCTGAAACAAGGGTTCAGCTTGCTGAGAGCCACTGGAACAAGTTTCTGATGTGGCAAAAGAAAGTTTGTTATAAATCTGAAGAGATTAAAAACCCAAGGCTCTTAAGAAAAGGTAACTATAATTAATAAAACTAACTAAATTCTGATGTACAATTAGAGGGGAAGATAGCATTTAAAAAGTATTAAAATATCTTTGATTATTTTAGTATATACATTATAATGTGAAATTTTCCCATTTTAACTTTTTGAGAATATACAGCCCTCAGCTGTAGCCTGTTCTTCTCATGCCTCATGGTTTCTTGTTATCCAGTCCATGCCTGAAATTATGGTGTCATCCATTTTCATCTGTTGCTTCTTTCCTTATACTACATTTCTTCAAAGCTACCTCAATATAGTTCACCCAGACAGTGATAAAAATCCCCTAACAGTTTGCTTAAGCCACTCATAATTAGATGCAAATATGCAGATCTTCTCAAGTTACTTCAAAGGCCTCCACGAACAAGCAATTCTATGCAGCAAGGATAAAAGATTGTCATTAGTAGCAGCTCAAAACATTGAGCTGCAACTCAATATTAATTTGAGATGTTGACAAACAAAACAACAGTTTTATTAAGTAAATAATCAGATTTCATAACATTTTAAATAGTCATTTTAAAAGGCTGTAACATTCAGAAATTTGACATTCATTTAAGTATCATTTGAGCCACTGTCCTGTTCATGTACACACAGCATAGCTTTACTGTTACGTGTTTTCTTCCAAAGTGGCAAACATAATACCCATAATTTGTCCTCCTAATCCATCAGAAATTTACTTTTTAGAAGTAAGACCTAAAGAAAAAAAAGAGAACAAAAACCTGCTCTTTCAGGTTTGAAGAAGTGAGAAGAGATGGCTTGAGTACACCATACTGCCAGCCACATTAAATGGAACAAGAGGCTTCAACTGACCTTCTGGAGCTTCCTTTTGTGGTTGCACCTTGCCAAGCGCTTGTTTCTCTGAAGCTGCCTCATTTATTCTGTCATGCTGTGCCCTATTATAAGACACCACATCAAGGTGAAACAACATGTAAAAAATAGTTATTAGTCTACTGAAAAAGTCACCAAGTGCAGTAAAACTAACACAGCAACAAGCATGAAGCTTTGGCTAAGCTGAACACTTTAACTGGTGTATCTAAACAAAACTCAGTTAAAGCTCAGTTGTTTGAACTGGAGAGAGGGGGAGCAGAAGAGAGTACTTACATATCCTCTTTTTCTTTTACCCACACTTCATTAACAGTGATGGGAAATTCCTTACTCTCCTTACTTTGGTGCTTTTTATCTTCCATTTCTTCCAACATCTCTGCTTCCAAATCATCAGGTTCTAAAATTAATAAAGATATTTACCTCATTAAAAATTAATCCCAACCAAGCAAAAAGATGAGAGCGTATACATCTTAAGATTACACTTAAATCCTTCAGCTTTAATAATTTTCTGTGTTTTGCAGGAACAGTTGGAGTTTTGTTACCTTGTAAGTTTGTTTCTGATACTAGAAGAGTATCTTAAGCTTCAATGAATTATGTCTTCTAAAAATACCAGTAACATTCCTCAAGATATCAAAAGGGTGCTGATATCA
Source organism: Scytalopus superciliaris (assembly GCA_013400415.1). Classification (NCBI taxonomy): domain Eukaryota; kingdom Metazoa; phylum Chordata; class Aves; order Passeriformes; family Rhinocryptidae; genus Scytalopus; species Scytalopus superciliaris. The sequence goes on from VXBX01005474.1 coordinate 184,780, forward strand.
TATGGGGAAAGATTCCAGCACAACTTATGGGGAGGAACAAACCAAAGAAACGTCAAATCAACAGTAAAATGTTTGAAGCCCTTTCGAATTCCATTTGTACTCCAGAGAGTTTTCTATAAGCACACAAAAGTATTTCTGGAAATTTACAAAATACATTAGTGAATCAAATTACAACATAGGTATAGAAAGTACCTCATCCTACCTAAGAAGTGTTAATAAAAAACTGCACATTGCTTATGGGAAGATGTAAAAGTATACAGGGTCACCATTTGAATTCAGTAAACAGACTTTAATTAGAATTACTCATTAAATTACTTACCATCTAGTGTAATAGGTTTGCTTTGCACCTGGGTAGGTGCAGCACTTTTAGATTCTTCTGGTACAGTCACAACAGACTCTGTAACACCAACTGGTACTGAAGACTGAGCTCCAACAGCAGAAAAAGCCTTTTCTTCCTTCTGCTCTGATGAAGACTGATGATCTCCTTCAACAAGTTCTGCAGTACCTAACAGAAAAAGATTCTATTATTTCAACAGTGATTTGACACTGTCGGATAATAAACTACAATGTAGGTAATAAGGTGAGAATTCTTGTTCCTTTAAAGGATAACAGAAAAGTTTACATGCTTTCATTATAACTATTATAAAGAAAAAAGTGATAAATATGAAAAGTTGAATTTTACTTCTTCCATTATCATTAGTAAAAGTTTATATTTGGAATAAAAGAAAGAGTTAACCAGAAAAAAAAATCCACTGGCATGGTAAGCTACCTGCTGACAAGAAGGTTATAGGACCTATCTAATATAATATACAGCTGATGACATCCTTTTAAAAAACAGACTTGTTGCTAACAAAAAGCAAAGTTCAAGACTTTTCACCAAAATGAAGATCCTTCCATTTCAGCACATTATTTGTAATTTCTTACCACTTCACTGAATTTGAAATACTTTAGTGCCATCCAATATCAGCTTGTGCTGACATTTAGAACTGAGGCAACACCCAGAAGTAGAAAGTAAGTGTGAAGATAAGAAAACCCTGCTATAACTTCAAAATTGTTCTCAGTAGATAAACTGGCAATCTGGTACTTCCTACACTTGTGGGGCAGATAATTACCAGCTGTGCTTACCATTTATTACATCTGGTTCCTCAAGTATGTCGGTTTGCAGCTGCAACTCTGCTTCTCCTAGAATCCTCAGGACTGAATCAGTAGGGCTTTTGCCCCAGACTTTCCTGTGGGGTTCACCAATATCTAACTTAATTACTTCCCCCAGAGTTTGACCTGTTGGGACAGAAACACAAAGAGAAACTTTTATAAATTAGAAATTTTTATTCCCTTTCTATATAATAAACTAACTAACAAACAAATAAACAACCTCAAAACTAAAAACTACAAAGCCTTAACTCATGTCACCTCACTCCAAGCCAGACAGCCTAAAGAGTGTGCTTGTCTAGTTTTTGTTCTGCCAATTCCAATAATAACAAGAGTTATTCAATGCCAGTTAACATATGCAATTTATTAGCAGTCATAAACCTTTTCAGCAATTCAGGCATCCCAAAGAAAGCAGTAAGAGAAATGTTTAAAACCTGTATGGAATAGTCTGAACTCTATCTGACATGGAGAACTACAAAGTCTCTTGTCCCGCTATCCTTTGATGTTTATTTCTGTTGTTTCTCCCTCCCAGGAAAAGAGGATATAAAGCAACAAAGAAAAAGAAGCAAAGAAGTTTCTTAATCTTCTAACATTCTAGCCCTGTAAAACTACTACATAGTGAAGTAAGTCTGCCACATTCTTAATGACTATTTCTCTAATGTGAAACAGACCCTTAGTAAGACATACTGAAACCAGGAAAAAGGTCTTCCACCCAAAAGACCAGAGAAGGCAGACAGAAAACTTGAAGTCTTGATTTAAAAAAGGATAAAGCTAAGAATGGCACAACAAAAACAAGATTTATACATTGAGAATTTTTTTTTTTACTAATAACATAAAAGGATTTTCAAGTTAAATAAGAAACTTTCATGTATCTTAAATGCTTTTTATTTTTTCTGTTCAATTAGTGCCCATTTAAAAGACACTTACAAAGAAATCTCAAAGAAAGTAACCATACATTTAGTTAGGTAACTATTTGTTGAAAATTGGAAATTATTTATTGAATCTCCTACAGGCCACTGAAGTATTCATCCTGTGCCTTACTCCAAGGGAATACATAATCACCTGCTTTTTAGAAGCAGAAGACACGTAACTGATAACAAGATGATAATAATGAAGACTACTTGCTTTATAAAAACAAACACTACACACAGCAAACTGATTTACTAATACCATACTGACAAAAGAAAAAGTACTTACACTCTGTTCCAGAGAGAGAATCTTCCATTGGTAACTCAGCTAGAGGAACTACCAACTCAGATGCCCCAGATTCCCATTTTTTGCGATCTCCCAGAGGTGGCTGGTCACCTTCTTGTTGTTCCTTACCATCTTCAGACCCAGCTGACTGAGAGATATTTTTACACTCCTTTTTTCCTTTCTCATCTTCTTGGGCTTTAAGATTTTGATTTAATCTTCTCAGTATTTCTCGCTTATTCTGAAATAAAGGCAACCATAGGTCACTTAAAATTATGCCTTTCTTAAGAGGAAAACTAAATGAAACTGAAAATAGTTTGACATACTTGTATTGCAAAATCTGGCTTTTTTATTTCCTCCTCAGATTCCTGGACAGCAGTTACATGTTCATCCTTTAAGTTTTAGAAGCATGAAATACAAAGTAAAAGAATATGTAAAAAAAAAATTATCTTGAGAATATTACTAGACATAATAGGGAAAAATCACCTCTAAAACCTTTCCATTGACAACTGCAGATAGACTGAAATAGAAGGTATGATTATTCTGTTCTTAGGGGGCTTCCCAAAGACAGAGTTTCAAGGGCATCTTCCATCTTTGAACTGTTCACTATCTGAAAGTGATGAACAAATGAATCACTCAGTTTAAACAGGCAAGTGAGAGTTCAGAGCACAGAATGTTGAGAAAAGGCTAGATATGTCCTCTACAGAAAATCACCATTAAATTCTTATGCTAGAAACAAGTAATTCCAGAAGAGAACCAAAAAAGAGGCAAGCACAGAGTCAAGGAGCACCCGTGAAGAAAAGCAGAAGCAATAAGAAACAACTTAAGTGATATATAAAATAAAACAACTACAAATCAAAGGCAAAAATGTAGAATTTATAATCTTTGTGTACAAGGCTTGTATTCTCCATTTCTGATTGCTTTGTGTGCTAATTTTTAGTCTGTTATAGTCACTGTCTTACATTACTGTAAGACAAACTGTTCACATGGAAAAAATGTGCTAATGGTTTAAGTATTTGTCAAAGCATAATTTATTTTTCCAACTATCAACAGACATCTTTCAGTATATTACATTTTATATACACTCTTTAGCACTAGGTTTCACTGCATTTCCATAGTCTTAGTCTTCAGGGTTGTATACTGTATATAGCACCACATTACACTGAAATCTAGAAAGAGCTTAGTTAAAAACACAAGAGCCAGCATTCAAGCTAACACAGGTTGTGTTAAAAATTTAAATTGTACAAGGTTATACTAAAGTTTCACAATTGTCACTTAAAGTAGTTGAGGTAAACATGTAAGTATATACAGTATCAGGACCAAGAGGATGGAAAATAGAAATCAGGACACTCTTTTAGACAAGAAGAAGAGACAACACTAAAAGATTCAGGTATCTTAAGCTCTATCTTCCTGCTATATTCAACACATTCAAACTCACTGAAAACAATCATTAATATGACATAGTCCTACCGTTCAAAATTTATTTGCAAACCACCACCAAATCACAAATTCCTTAACTCCTCTCTTCAAGAGACTGTTGAAAATGCTGGAAGTTGATGTGTTCTTCCACTAACCATGACTGCCTTGATCAAAATGGAAATTGCAGCCTAGGGTTCATCATAAGCTAATTGTTCAAAACATGAATTTCAATTTCAGTATTTCAACAGCTTCCAAGCTTTGGTTTCTCTTAATATATTTTTTATTTTTTTTTTCTTTTCCCTAACTAGAAGCAACAGATGTCTTTAACAATTTGTTTTCTACAAAACCTACACATTTATTAAAAAAATTCTTTTTTCATTAAGTCTTTATTTTCTCTCCATTAATTTTACCCTCTTAGCAGAAGTACCTACCACACCCACTTCCTTCAAAGCATAGGTCATGGAGATGACTGGTGCATCGGGCTTTACTGGCAGTTGTGGCTTAGGAAGAGCTGCTGCAGGCTCTTGTAGTCCATTCATGGAACTACCATCTGTAGCTTCCACATGAAAAGGCACATTAGGACTCTTGATCCCTTTTGCAATCAACTGTATAGATTCAATTAAAAAAATTTAAATCAACAAATTAACTTCAAGACTTAGCACATAAAACACAGTATTACCCATTAGACTCCCATAATCCTTACAAAAAGGATAACACCACCACACATTTTCATACAAAAGACAACCATCAACTGCACATGTGAACTATTATCAGTTTATCAGCTTCACACACTGCTTTTTCCAGTCATAATATTACTAGTTACACTTGTCACAAAACAAAATATATTTTGGTAAGTAACAGACCATTAATAAAATACTTGAGGTGATCCTAATAATTCTTAGGTTTGATGTTCTTAAATTCTTCATGCAAGCATACCTAAGATTAGGCTTCTGAATTCTGATTGACACAAGACACTCTTTTCAGTTTCCGAAGACTAATTATCTCATCTTGAAAAATGACAGTATAGGATTTTAGTTATACAAAGATATGGCCCTACCCACTATGACTGCATGTAACATATTTATTTTCTTACATGTTCTTCCCAGGCTCTTTTCTCTCTTTCATATGCTTCCTTTCTCTTTTGCTCTAACTGCTCCTTCAGAACTGCAGCTCGAGCATTTGCTTGGGCCTTTGGTAAACAAGCAAAAAAAGACCAACTTAAAATCATTAAGAACCTATTTCATAGAACATTTTAAGAAACATTATTAGATTACTTATCTTCCTTTCTCTCATTTACTACTGAATAGACTGTGAAAGGAGAACTCCACTGACCAAATCACCTCACAGGTTTAACAACTGATCTATGTTGAAATAATGGCAACTCCTCAAAATTTAATTAGTGCTCTTGATTTGCAGGGTTATATTTTTAGCATACATAGTTATCTTAATCAGAGTAGTGTAAAATTAGAATCTGTACTTAAAATTAGCTTTCAAGCCAAATGCATTAATCACAAAATATTAAACATGCAGTTTAATTTTTACCAGCTTACTCAAGCACAAAAAGCTTCAGTTGCTGTTTCTCCTCTAGTTTTCAGGTTAGATGTAAGGTTACCTTGTTTTTACACTGCTCTTGGCAGATGATGGGGGGAAAAAGTCACAGAACAGAGTAATACTTGCTATGTACAGTATGGTAGAAACAGTTATTGATATAGGAGCACCACACGGAATAAAGTTCCACAGACTGGATTTCTGTGAAATGGTTTTAATGTACTGCATCACAGGGTTTAGCTCATCTTTCATTGCACATGTAACCCATGTAAGGAGTTTTGCCTTCCTTAAGTAAAATAAAATTGTTCTTTAGGGTACATCTTCCTTTCCCTTTCAGTCTCAAAATGCTATTTTAATTATACCAAATTGCCTTTAGGACTAAAGCTATCCTAGAGATAAATCTCAAAGGTAGGAAGAGTGAAAGTCCTTGACTTGCAAGGATAGACTATGCTATGTCTCAGCTTATTTTAAAATAAAAATAAGACAAAACAGTTGAACAGAGTTGTTTCCTCAATACAGTTTAAAAAATCCTGTCTTGTAATGGATATGTAACAAATACTGACAGCGAAATGAAATATAAGAAAATTCATGAGATCTGAAATTTGAAACCAGTAACTTCCATCTCCTCCCATTCCACAATCACCTTCTGCAGTTCTATCTTTTTGCGTTTCAGTTCTGCTTCCTCACTTGATTCTTGTCCATCAGAACTGGCAGCTTCATTCTGCAATATAAAGAGTCCTCAGAGAATTATCATTAGTTCATGTATTTAACAGCTGAGTGACATAAGTGACTACTCAGATCATTTAAATTGACTAACACGAGTCATCATTTCATTAGGTAACTCCTCACTTAAATGCAAAATCTATTTAGAGAGAACTTCGTCTTTGAGATTGGTGGAGGTTTTATTTATTTGGTTGGTTTGGGGGGAGGATTGGTAATGTGCCTCTTGTTGCAAGGAAAGTGACCTAACAGTGCTGGGCTCTCATCTGTCACCCATCATCACTGCTGCACGTTCTGCAGGTGAGCTACACAAGAGAGGTTTGATGCTCTAGCATTTCAGTTTTGTTCACTAGATGTGCTTAAAAAACCCATAGAATGGGTGATGGGGGGGAAATGGTAACAGGTGAGAATATGTAAGATCTACCTCTGAAATCTCTGTTTGCAATCTTTCTTACTTCTTCCCATGGCCCCTGCATATTCCTGTCTACACACTGTCAGTCTGACAGGACCACACAACAGGGTTCTGACAGGAGCTTTTTACTGTTCATGACTAACTTGCACAGACCTTTTATTTAAAATAAACTATTTAGAAGGCCTAATTTGGCAAAACAAGCAAGAATTTTAAGTAATTTTTTAAGTGAAAATCGAGAAACTAAGGTCATATGTGCATTGCCTTCAGCCACATAACAGGACAGAAAGGTGACTGGAAAGAACACTGGAGATAGAAAACTTCTGAAAAATAATGTAGCACTTTTCACAGGCAAAGGAACGAATACATACGTTGATTGTGTATAAAATAGGATACTGTGCAATAGCAGTCAATCGACAACAGGAAATAAACATATCTGTGACAAGATGTGATCTGAGATGATGTTCCTCTAGAAGTAAGCCTCCACATTCAAGTCTGCATCTGCAGGTCACCAAGGGAAAAAAAGCCTCTGGAACTTGGTCTCTGAATTCTGAAAATGAGTTTATGCCCATTTCATGGCAAGATGTTTATCTGTTCTCTGTTCCTTTGTAGCTGGTGTACCTTCTGGGGCATATACCACTTCCCTAGGTAAAGTACAGCCACTGGGAAAGGAAGTTCGGTTCCTGATAGGCTTAATAAGCCATACAGGGAATGCCATGGTCACAGTACACAGTACTTTTGCTTGATTTTACTAGCATAAGCTGCCTTGGTATCCAGATAGAGTGTGGGTGCTCCAGATTTTGAAAGGGAGTATTGCAGCTGCTTGGTGAAAAAACTGAAAGAATCATACTGTAATGGCTATATCCTGGTAATATTTTAGCACTGTTCTTGATATTCTAAGGGTATTTAGGATCATGACAGAGTCAGATTTTTTAGGGCTGTGCATGGAGACTACTAGTCCCACTGTAGCAGTTTAGAAGTTTGTCCAAAACAGCAGAGGAGACACAGAGTGAAATTAGCACCAAATGTAATTAAGACAGCATGGTCTTAATGTGCCTCAGGTCAACATTTTGTATGAGTCAGAGCTAGTGATGAATTCACTGACCAGCTGCTGCAGTGACTGTGTAGACTTACAAGACATTCATTTTCCTCATGCTCCTTAAAATGCGTAAGAACAGCCCATATTGGTCCCATGCCAGACATAGCATCTGGTACATCTTATTGAAGCTTGCACAGCCTTCTCAGGTAGAAACATACGTAACTTCTTGCCTTGGATCATTCATTTTAGATTTAGAGGGGCATTGGTTCCTCTTGCACCTCAATCAAGGGACTCAATTTGTCTCTCTTGTGTCTCACTAGTGAGATGCAATCAAGGTTAAAGAAAATGAGCAATTCAAAAGTCACTAATACAGGAAAAAAAACATTATTTTAGCATCAAAAAAAAAGCCAAAACCAAAACCCCAAACAGAACCTAGAGTAACATAGAATTCTCTTTAGCTAGAATACTGATCCAAAGAAACTGAGTGGAACTGAGCATGCTCTTGCCTTGTATGTCCACTCACTACACACAAGACACATGAAAGCACTTAATACAGGTGCTTAAAGGAGGTGGGCAGGAGTGTATGATTTTTTAAATCACCCTGTGCAATGTGAATACATAAGCAGGTAAGCACTTGAGGAAGCACAAACACAGCAGGTTAATGAGAAGATGGAAACAAACTCCAGGTCGTATTTACCAGAGACTCTGCCTCTCAAATCAAATGTTTTCTAAAACAAGCAAATGGATTGCTTCCAGGTGTGCTTGGATTATTCATTTGACATCTAAAATTTTTGTTCTCAATCTACTTTATGAACATATTATTTTGACTTTGTTGTATTACAAATACATTTTTGAAAAGTGATATTTGAAAAAAATTATAGTGATTAAACTGAGCTCATGCCAGGAATTTCTAACTTTAATAAACACCTACAGAACATATGAAAAGCATTGCTTCATATTCATTCTGTGTGAGCATTGTTAAAAAGTTAACTCTAGAGAAGCTCCTATAACTAAAAGCAAATAAATATAAACGTGCTAGTGCTTGATGAGAAATTGGTATGTAAAATTCAGAAATTCAGATGTAACTTTATGCTGTCTTGTTTTAAAAACATTGATAGTGAACAGGCACTAAAGCTGCACTCTTAGCACTGAAATAAACAGATTTTACATATTCTAGAAGAGATGAAAAGACACTAACTGTGGAATAGAATTAAATGTCTAAAACGTGTCTATATATATAAAACTGCCTAGAACAAAAGTCTCCCCTCAGGGATAAAAGAATACACCCCACAGCTAACTTCCAAAAGCACTTCAGATTATTTTTCAACCAACCTTCTCTCCAAGAAGTTTTGCTCTAATCTGTTGACGTTCATTAAAGTTTTGTAGCCGGATCTGTCTCAATCTTGCCAAATATTCCTAAGGCAAAGAAATGAAATAAGTTTCAGCTATACAGAAACTCTCTCCAGTATGGTTAACTTAAAATACATCAGATTCCACAAAAAATAAGACAGGTGAGCTCCCCACACTATTGCTATCACCGTATTAGCATTTACTAATCTCCAGAAAAAACTCTCTTGTAATGAAAATAAAGAAAATCAGATGTATGTTTCCCAGTATTAAGCTATCACTACATTTTATATCATTGAAGGCTAGGAAAGGTTGTATTTATCACAATAGGATTAAGGTAAACAGTCATATCTATATGTATGCACATTCAAGAACTTCTCTGAACCAGAATGATGTAGACAACCATTATTTTGATTATTTAAAAAAACCAAAATAAACACATCCAAACTTCAGAACTTTGTACAGTGAATTTTTTCCTAGGAATTTAGAAAATCCTTTGATTTTGTTTCACAGATGGAACCACGCAGGGAAACTGGGCACAGTCACGGTCAAAATAGTGCTATTTCTGTGATGAGCAAAGTGGCAAAAATGCAGCAAGCGTACCTCTTCCTCCTTGTTTCTGGATTTCCTTCCTCTTGCAGAAATGGGCCTGCCTCCACAGGTATCTGCCACGTTTTGCAGTGTACCCTGTTTGCCATTTAAAGGTATCAAATTTAAGGTGACAGTGGCAGTGAAATTATCTGCTTTATCCAATAACTGTTCACTTACAAGGAAACAAATCCACCAATGATCTGCAGATGTTCTGAAGTTAGCCAATAATCCCTTTTCACTTACATGAAATATATGACAGCAGTGACTAAAAATCCTGAGTAGCCAGAGACTCTACAACCTTAAGAATATAAGTTGCCTTCCTCCTGCAATTCTGATCTTATCCATGCTATGTTAGAAAACCTAAACTGTGATGGGCATGAGTTTTTCTGTGTCTGGATTATAAACATACAAATGGTGGCACAGGGTTGGGATTTCTGTCATTCTTGGAACAAGCCTAAAATAAAGAGTGGAATCTTTATATGTTCTTAGATTAATCTTTTTTTCACAATGACAACTCTTTTTAAAACATACTACAGGTAGCAAACTCAAAAATCTAATAAAGCATTTAAATAGATACATTACATCTAACAAGCTCTGTTAAATTCATAATACACATGCAGTGTATAGTCTTGGTTCATGTGATATCCCCTGTGACCAAACTGTCACCCAAAGGATTTCAACCTTTAAGGAAGTTCTATACAAAACAGTACAAGACTCATTTAACTCCAGGTTTCCTGATTAGATTAAAATAAAAAAATACTTGAATTATTTTGTTCATGATATGGCATAAACCTTTGCTGAATGAATTAAAAAACTTCTTTGAGTTTTTAGCTTTTTTTTTTTTTTACAAGACAGTAAGAATACGTTTGATAAATGTTCTGCCTTATAAAATGCCAGGGCTTTAGCTTTCTCACGGTCAAGTGTAGAGAACCATCAGTAAATAAATACTCCACTTGAGTTCTTGATAGGGAGAACTGAATCCAAATACTCTGGTTAAATAACCTCAGACTGAGTAAAATCAATAGCTCAAGGAAACAGTACATTACTGCACTTATGTGGTTTAGTGACTACGGGATCAGAGAAAAAAATCAAATGAATCATCTTGTGGATCAGAAGTTCCTATGTGTTCATGAGGACTCCATGAATGCTGGTTTCAGCTTAAGCATTGTCATACAAAATGGAAAGGAGTATTTTCCATATTTACCTTTTCATAAAATATTTCTTTTTAACATTTTAATGCATGTTCCTGAGCTTTACAAAAGCTTACTGGCACTACTCAAGGAATTTCATTGTTCTTTGTTCTGGCGTTCAAGTTAGTTTGGTATTTTCATCACTGATGGAGATTTATATCACTGCTCTTAGACAAGAAACTGGAAGCAAGATTTTTGAGAACTGATTTTCTTTCTGTAGATTGTTAACTTTTACTCATTTTACATTAAAATTTTCAAAGACCAGGACTCATGTTTTACAACGCCACACAGCTACACTGAAGTAGCAAATTAGGTCAGCAGCTGTCTTAAAAAAAGAGATGTCTGAAAGCATCATCAACTCAACTACTGAGTAAAGCTTTAGACTCTCAGGTGAAAACTAAAATTGACAGCAACTATATTTAACAGAAGCTGAGTAAATTAGTGCCAGTCATTTGACTTACAAGTCTTCACATGACAAAAGGCTGGCTATTAGCTGATGATTTCTCCTCTTAGATCAACACTGTCCAGACAAGAGTCCCCTATATAAGAAAAACTGCCAGCGAGTCAAATTATTGTCCTGCACAAATAGAAGGAAGCTGCTGAGAACTTCTGCTTTCAGTGGCAAATCCATTATATGGATTTGTTACCTTGGCTTCAAGTTTTAAGTCTTAAACATCTGGAAGTTCCTTTTTAACTGTTCAGTAACCTCTCTGCTTTATTAAAGGAGCCGCCCAAGAATAAAACATTTGGGGTCAGTTGAACACACTAGAGAAAACTGAGAAACATTAACCTGAATACTTGGGTATCCTGCATTAACTGATCTCATACATTTATATCAATGCCAACAAAGTCAAGAACAAAACAGAAGTAGGTACTACTAAAGTACTACTAAGAAGAAGCAGTCTTAACAAGAATTGTTTATTTTTTCAAAATTATTTATTGGTCCTGAAGGTTTTAAAAAACAGAACTACAGTTTTAGAGAGGAAGACTCATATTTTAAAACATGTATAATCTAAGGATACTTCCCCATCAAAGAAGTGAATCCAAGTATCTAAGAATGGCTTACTGTAAGTGAAATAATCCCCAACATTAAGACCCAGCCATAAATCACATTATCAGGTATAACTCAGGAGATGCTTCTATAAAGCTGCAGTTGGTCTCATGTCACTGCAACTCCAGCAGTCAGTTTAATTTCAGCAGCTGACCGAGATATTGTCACTCGATTGTATATGAATAGTGTGGAGAACCATTCAAGAGGCAATACTCTCCATGTTATGAGAAAACATAGTTAAACCACACAAAGTCCAAGTGTAGATCAGTCATTTCCAATATATGTTTTAAAATTCCTAAAGGAATACTGAATTTAGAACCGTAAGCATAAAGTACATTTTGTGACACTTTCTACTACTGAATCCCTAAACAAAGGTTTTCTAAAGGTCAAAGTTGACAAATATGGATGACTTTATAACACCTTTTCAGTAAGCAGAATGTGTTTTCCTAAAACACACTGCCATGTCTGAGCAGTAGCTGTATCAGTTTAATCTAACCTCATTTTAGGTTCAAGCTACTGTGGAACACATGAAGTTAATTTTAACCAAGACTAAAGCTATGAACAGAAAAATGTAAATGAATGTTCTAGAATTCACGATACCAAGTTAGACACATGCAAACAAAGGTATTTGTTTATGAGTTTACAGTAATAAGAAATGTACTGCACAGTTATATTTTATTGAAATTGGCAACAAAATGCAGAAAACTTACCTCCCATTCTCTTTTTTCTTTTAATAAATAAGGAAGTTAGTCAACATTTCATGGTTATGCTACTTCTAAGACTCATAAAGCGTGATCAAACAGTAACATACTTAGGAAGACCATATTTCATACCATGTGTCCCTGAGCTCGAGCTTTGTTCTCCATGGCTTCCCTCTTGCGTTGCCAGAATTCTTCAACTTGCTTTGCTCTATCTGTAGCTATCCATCCTTTTTGCCTGAGTAATTTCAACACAGCAAGATGAAAGTATCTGAAATATGACACTCTAAACACCCTCTCTACCCCCCTCATTTATTCTAACTAGAACACACACAGAAAAAATCTAGCTTTCTACAAGAAAGGCATCTTCAAAAATGCCTTTCATTAGCCAAAATATAAGTTAGACTTCCACACAATGGGGGAAAATAGGCTTGGTAAGTTAGAAGAACAACTAAAAATAAATAAAAAAATCTAAAGCACTGTATTTTCCTTCCAAATACTTCTCATCAAAACAAAAACGAATGTCAAAACAATAATCTTTGTGTGATTATTTCTGAAATTTTCTCATCTTGTTTCATTATTGTTACTGTTTGTGAAAAAGAAGGCTCCCCTTTCAATGTTTCTCTTCAAAGAGCAAGAACTCACATATGAACCAATCAGTAAGGCTAATACTGCAACAGCCTTTCAAGACTGTCCTGTATTTGGAATAAGAGCTTCTACCACTTGGATAATTAGTATGGTGCTACTATTCTCAGAGTGTTCTGGCAACTCCTTTTGATCAATCTGCAGGGATTTTTTCATTTGTTTTCAGAGGGACTGTGAAGGAATTTTCCTACCTTAGCATCAGCCATAACAAGATGGTTGTTTTTTGACAAGTTCCACCCCAGGTCAGGGACCTGCTTGGGTAGACAAGGTGAGTGTGTTTAAATTACCACAACTGAGCAGCCAGCAAGTCTGTGAGTATATTTGTAAGATTGTTTCATGGAGGAACCAGTTTCTCACAAATTGGTTAGAAGTGAAAGTTTTGAATTAGAACAACCAAAAACCACCACTGAGAAATGGTGTAAGATAGTCTAACAAATGGTAGAATGATGAGGCCTTTCCAAGTTTTCCCTGAGCTCCTTTAACTGAGGAGTGTTGGGGGTTCAGCAACAGGCAGGAAGAAATTGAAATAAACTGACAGCAATAAATCCATCAGGCTGAGTCAGTTAAAGAATCATTTTGCAATATAGGAAGCTGTTGCTACCAATTCATAAATTAATTAGCACACCAATTAAAATCCTTGCATTTTATTTTTTCTACCCTCCCACCCACCAAGCAACAAGGAAATGAAAATTTGTCCATATGCTACAATTCACTAAAAGCAAGACAGAGATAAAACGACTTTGATACAATAAAACACTGTAGCTGCTCTGAAAAGGCAAGACAATCCACAGAGGTATTACTGGTAAGGAAACAAGCACTTGATAATCTTTGTGTACACATACCTGACTCACTATGAAATTTTAACTCTAGCTTTTAATTATGTATGAACTCAATTGGTGGATAGTGAAATCTGTCCAAAACCTCTCTCACAGCTAAAATTTGTTATACAGCATGAAGCCTACAGTGTTAGAGAAGAAGCACTTCCCAAGCAAAACCAAACAAAGCCACACCTATTTGTCTCAAACCAAATTCACAGGAAAAAGCTATTTCAACTATAGTTTATGGTGGTTTTTCCATAAAGCTGTGTGATTCACTTCGCTAAATATTTCACCTAAATGCTTGCACTGCTGTCCAAGAGACAACTTTTAAAGACTGTTGATGTTGACTATACTTAGCTTTAAATTAGTGGTAGTGTAATCAGAAAGACTGCGCCTTGAAGATTTCTCAACTTCTTTAATACATACTCTAAATCACCTATCTTTAACAAAGTTCTTGTTATCTAAATTCTTTATTTGAGGTAAACATCACGAACACTTATTTTGCCTCCAGCTAAAAGAATAAAGGGCAGGACAGAAATACTGCCAGACTACCTATGATAATAAAATTGCTTCTAGGTAGCAAAACACAAATTCTTAACATATTTAAAATGCTAAGAAACAGCACCTCCATTTAAGGCTAAAGGTAAACCAGTTTCTAAATAGAAAAAACCCCAATCTCTATCTATTTTAAGACTTCTGCACAGTATTTTCATTGAGTACTTCCGAATTCATGGATTTGAGAAATACTGAATTGGTTTATCTTCCTGATCTCCATTTTATTCATAATTGCTATACTTTCTCTCAATTCTAATACATTTAAACAGTTTGCACAGGCGTAGACAAGTATCATTTAATACTATCAAATGTATGAGGCAAACTGTTTCCTAATCTAGGCAAGATTTGGGGATTGTGCACTTTGTGCAAAACATGGGGAATAAATAGAGAAGGATAGAACATCACATATTTAATTTACATTAAATTAAATTACATGACATTAAAATACAGTTGGCAAAAGGCACCCTCCAGTATTAGGTTGTGCCAGGAAGACTTTTAATTAGCTCAAATTACTATGAAGAAAATAAAATATACTTCATAGCTTTCAAAATTGTACTATCAGTGTTAAACATGTTATGCTATTGCTGCAAATTTTTTAAGTAAAACACCTGTAAGGGCATATATTATCATATTAGAACATAAAACTGAATTAAATTAGTTTAGAGGAAGAAATGTGTTCTCTGACCCCTTCCTTTTTCTCACATTTAACTCCCTTATTTCTTCCTCCATGGAATGCATCATTGGCTCTGCAGAAGTTTAAATATCGCAGGAGGAAATTCGTCCCTCTAGGAAGTTTCGTTAGTAACGCTCCCATACTAAACTTGCAGAACAACAGTATTTTCCCATTCACTGCTCACAACTGAAAACACAGTTCTTTGGGCAATATTAACAGATATGAAGAAGAACAAAGAAGTTTTGAAGAAGCTAGTTGAAAGAGTGAAATCATTAAAAAAAATATCGATACTTGTTTACAATTCTTTCCTAGATACAAATACTAAGTTTACAGCAATTAGAATTAAATTTTCTAATTTGATATTAAAACACTGAACTAGAAATTGCACACCATTGTAACATCTGACATTTGCATCTCAATGAAGAAAGCTCCTAGAAGTTTTCCACTGATCGATAAACAGAAGCTAACAATTCTGGGATCATTCTAGACACTACAGCTACAGCATCAAACACTTAGGGGCACAGAAGGCAGGAAGAATGAGATGATGGGAGAAGGAAGCATCTTGTCAGGTAACAAAAAAAGTGGAACTATAGAAAAAGCAAAAAAAGGAGGCTTATGTTGTTATCTGCAACCTCATGAAGCCAAGAATTTTGTCTGAAAACTAGTTCAGCTACATTTTCTTAGTACACCATTTTTTTCACTATTGGAGAAGCCAAGGTCTCCATTGGTTCTAAAGATTTGTGGTCTGTGAGGGACTAACACACAAACAGACAGCACAGTACCAACGGATAAAAGTGATTTCGAGACATGTCCAACTACTAAATGAAACCAGACAGAACAAGAATCTAACACGTAAGGACAGATTTATGGATTAGCATAGTCCAACCTGTTTGCACTGGCTTGTTTAGACACCTCCTTCAATCTTTTCACTTTTTTCCTAACTGCACCAAGATCAGGTAAATGGTGATGACCTGCAGGTCCCCTAGGAACTCCTGGACGTGTTCCAGGTGGAATTCCTCTGTAGATAAATATGTACAGTGACTTTCATTACTTTCATCTAGAGCAGACCACACGTAACTTCTAATGGAAGGTAGCCATACCTTTCAACAACTTCTCGGTCTTGTAGTTTCGCCCTCAATTTGGCTTCCCTCTCTTCAGCTACTCTAATGTTTTCCTTTTGCTGTTGCAGCTGGTCAAAAATAGCATGATAGTGTTCATAGTGTCCTCTGGAAGACACAGGCAAAGGACCGACAGCACCTCCACCGACATAATATGGCGCCTGGAAACCGAAAGGGGTAAGGTGGAAATCTGAAATATTGGTTTGAATAAGCCCTTCCAATTTTCACCTCTTCAGCAGAATAATAGCATTAATGTATTCTGCAGCAATTCTGAACTGGTCCTAGTTTTATCCCTGGCATGCCCTTATTTTAACAAATTACAAGATAGATCAATTAAAACCTTGTTTTTGTGTTAGCAGTCCAGAATAAAATATCATTTAACCTTCCTCTAGTAATAGTCTAGTTATACACAAGACATGTGTCACATATTTTGGAAGTCATTGATAAGAAATCAATTGAAATAGATAGATAGATAATTTTACATGGCAAAAATAAAAAGTTTTAGCACAAAAAGCAATACAATACCAACTGAAGTAGATTTGTTTAAGAATCCCCTTGCTGCCGACCTATAATTTGATTTCGTCACCAAAAATGAGATGTTTCCCTAATAAAGCTCAGATCATGAGCATGTCTCTCACAAGCTACTGCTTTATGTGAATTATCCCTGTCATTCTCAAAGAATTAGAATTCCTGCAGAACCTTTGTGTGAAAATAATGAAAAAAATAGCGTTTCGAGCAGCTGTGTACAGTAGTAGCCAAGGATGGATGCAGAAAATGTGAAACTGGCAAAACAAGGTTAAGGTTGTCAGCACATGCATAAAAATGTTCCCTTTACACCTGATGGAAGCAATCAAATAACCCACGTAGTGAATCTGCAGAATTTGTTTTAACAGTAGCATCAATCTTCCCTCCAGAGTGCTCTGAAGTATTTTAAATAAATTCAAACAGGTGAACGCAGATATGACAAGTTTAAGATTGCCTGCTTAAAAGTTCCTGAAGAGACTATATCTGAAAATGGAATTTATCTCACATTCTGAATTTCAGCTGCTCAATGGCCATCAATAGCTTCCAGATGACAGAATACTAAATCAAGGATTTATCCAGCCATTTGAATAAATATGCAGGTATAGCGTTCATCTGAATAAAAATCACTATACAAGACTATAGTTTCTACAAATAGAAGGAAAAGTCTTGCTTTAGACATTATTCAGGGTTTCACCTACCATTATCAGAATTCAGTTTTCAAAATCTAAAGAAATACTATGATCAGTCTCTAGGCAAATGCTCTGAAGCAGGTGCTCAGTAACAGCAGTTACAGCAGTGCAGAACAGTTACAGCCCCTGCTAGAACCACAAACCCAAAGCCAAATCCTTGCCACCTCTTTCCCTACTTGTCCTCAGAAACAGGTGCCAGCATCCAATGCACAGAGACAACAAGAGGATAAAACCACGTAATGCATGGCCCTGCTTTGCCTTCATAGGAGGCTGTATGGCTTGTGCTGTTGGAAAGCATGAGCCACGCTAGTTGACAGTACTATGAGGGAGTTGCTGGATATGCTGCTTTCATGCTGGAGAAAGGAAAAGGATAATTGAGTATGGAAACCTGGAATGATGCTGAACTAGCAGCCTGTGGTGAGATTTGTACTAAACTATCCAATTTGGAGCAGAGATTTCAATGATTTTTTCTGCCTGTCTGCCATGTTTTACACCTGTTGCACTTAGTGAAAATTGGCACAGCCACTGGACCTCAGTTTCCCTTGGTGACTGAGAACACTGATAATGATGTGGCTGTAGCTATCATATAACACTTTGGATGTTTGTAGTAAAACTCAAAGTTAAGCAGAAACATTTGAGTTCAGGAACATACACATCTCTCATCCAAAGGTGACCATGAATGCACATTGTGTTGTATGGAAGCTTGTATTAGTGCCTGCCATTTTGATTGAGAGAGAGAGAGGAGAACACCTTAGGGACCAATTACATGTGTTGATTTTTTTCATTAAATCAGCACCCATTAGTTTTTAAAGTTGGTATGCTCAAATTCGCTTTTATATTTAAGCTTTACTTCTATGATGTGTGGCACACATCCAAAGATGGTGTCTATTGGTTTAATAAACAGCTACTAAAACCTGGTCAGTGTTTGTGTACTTCTTGTTTTTGTACAAGGAACACTAATAAAATCCCTCTTCATTCTGGCTATACTGCTCAGTCCAAGCTTGCTTAGAAAAAAACTACTAAGCATGTTTATGCTGAGTATTTTTGTAATACTCACTATCACCACAACAAATAGCTGTGTTTCAGTCCACTTTTTATTGTCAGATAGATTCAGACTACACCACTATTTAAATTCCTGCACTGGCTCTGCCTGATGAAAGCACCCAGACCTTTGTATTGAATTAACTTTATGAGACTACTTCCCAAGGTAGTTACATTTCCATGAGACCATGGCACATACAAATAGGCAAAAAGAAGCTGTCATAGGAATCAAATTAAATTATGCAGGAAGTGAGTGGCTAAACAGTATACTTTATTCAGAACATAATTAGATCTACTTAGGATTTTTTAGCCCACTCCTGAACATCTTACCAATATATATAAACATTTATGTTGCTAAATAACAAGGAATGCATAGAAGCAGGTGTTTAATACTGTGAAAGAGGTCCATTACTATATAATGAGAACCTGGAAACAAAAAAAATTCAAGAACTTGAATGGGAAAGAAGCTGTTCATGCATAGATTCAGCACCGGGAAAGGAGCAAAAGCAGGTGTGGCAATAAGAAAGTGGTGCATGAAAACCATTACTGGCAGAAAGAGAAGAGATTCAGAAATTTAGTAAGCATGTAATTGCACATAATCTCCAAAAAGTCAGGGGAGGAGCTGTTACAGTTTCTCTTAAATTATCCATAGATTAATAATGGGCAACCCCAAGAGTTATCCTCCAAGAGCAGATCTTTCTGGAAAGAGAAGACCATGTCAGACAGTTAAAGGTAAGGGAAACAGACTACACCACATTTCTGCATCTGCTGCCAACCTTAACACCACTTCCACCTGAACCAAGCACATTCCTCCATCCTTGTTCCCTGGCTCTGTTTATTCGTTCCATCTGAAGGAGAAAACAATACAGGAAAACAAAATTCAAGGAACTACTAAGTAAAAAGTCAACTTCACTATTAACACATTTTAAACATGTTTTACCCTTTCTTTTTCCGATCTCCTCATTTCATCTGCCTTCAGTAAACTGATCTGCAACATGTAAGAATTACACATGTTTAGTAACTGGGAAATCGAGATACTACATATTCTTACATACCACACCACAAGATATGTCATTAAAATTACTATGGGGGAATAAAGAAAAGTCTCAAGAATATTGTCTACCTGCTCTCTCTGGCGTTTTTCTTTTTCAGGCAATTCTAACCTTTTCTTTTTTGAAGGTTCCTGAAAAATAAGCATATAATTTGGTATTTATTACTGAGCCATTACTCTGTCAAGTCTCTGTCAAGATTCAAGATGGGTTATTGTTCAAATTGCTGGTTTATGTCCATGAAGATTAAAAAAAAAACCAACAAAACATCACTGCTATAGAATGTTCGGGAAAAAAGATAAGGAAGAAAGCTTTGAAGGTTGTATTTTGTCATTCTTGCTTTGGACTTAGCGTTTGCTCAGTTTGAAAATTAACAGATGATTTCATGACACCTCAAACATTTTCCTCCTTTTTTCTACTGGAATAATTTTCTTCATTGGAGTTGGAAAAGTCCACATAAAAAGGTGAAACTTAAATTAGAGAGCATAAAGCCAGAATGAGAGAAAACTTCTGATCAGAAAAGAAAAAAATCTTAAACTCACAACTGAGAGTGCACAAAATGGAGTTTAAAATATTTGATCATTCAGGAGGTTTTAAATGAAAAGCACTGCTAAGGATCTAGGGGTAAATGGTATTGTACTTGTTCGTCCTGTACTAAAAGTCCTGTCTCAAAAGCTGAAGGCAATAATTTGTAAATCTGTTTTGTTTTAATTTTTCTTCTCTGGTGGTATCACTCTGCATTACAATCTTTTCTTATATGTCTTTGAGGGTGCCTAGATATTAAGATTCTCGTATTTGGAGAAAAGATTTGTTAGGTTATCCTAGGGCTCTTTTGCTTGGTTCTTCCTCTAACCAAGGTTCTTGTTACCAGTGGAACATGAGAACACTGACACCACTGAATACTTGGTAAAGCAGCAGCTATAGTTAATAAACCATGCAGCTCATCTAATCTTCTCAAAAAAGCAATGGTTACTTTTAAAGCCTTTTTTTTCCTGACCATACTAGAACACGGAGAGTTTTTAGTATTTTGCCAACCTACAATCCTGTTAAGGGGGTACTTTAAAATCAAGTATTGTGGAAGTCAGAAACCTTCAGAGACCTGTAATATTGTAATGCTAATGCAATATTACTACACAAAGAAGATGATTGTTACATGCTCCTTTGAAAAGCCAGTTAAGAACTGCAAGCTCAGTCTACTCTGGAACAACAGAGAAGCAAATTTGTGTTGCATTGTAGCCATTGTTTCTATCCTAGATCTTACCCCTTATCCCTAGGTACAATTCACACAAGGACTATGTCTTAAAATTGCAGTGTGACTGACTGTTTAGATGCAGGAAAAGTAGATATTTCCTCAGTCTCTTCCCTGCCACTCTAAGTATCCAGGCAAGGTGGATCCGTGGTGGCTGGTGAAACCGACTGTAAAGAGCAGCAGATGGTTGTGCCACCAAGTCTTAAAACATACAAACCATGTGATCGCGTAAGGACACAGTCTGTGTGTTCCCTTCTTGCTCTCAAACTGTGCATCACAAACCAACAAGGCTTGTGAGATCCATGAGCTTTGCCCTAAGCCTCTGATAACTTTCGAGCCTCACAGATAATTTGTATCTCAAGGATAATTTCTATCCACCTATCAAATTTGACAGATGGTTAGAGTTCTCAGTATTATGTTCCCTGAAGTGCCATGGGGAGAAGGAAAAACTAAAAAACAAAACAAACCCCACGACAGTAACAACAACAATATTACCTATTCAGAAAAAAATCTGAATTAGTTCTCCCTTGTTAAAATGGGAACTTCTTGGTTGCTAGTTGTTTGACATGTGATTATAGCTCAACACTAGCTATAGCATAAAGATCTCCTGGCCATGCAGTAACTAAAGGAATAAAGAAAGAATAAAAGTTTTATATAATAAGGAATACAGAGAGAAGGCAACTGGACAAAAGATCAAAAGCACTGTATGAAGGTACACAGAAGACTATTTCTCATTAGGTCATGGAATTAAATCTGGGAAACTCCTCTTCCCATTACAAAGTTTCTCTGGCTGACAACACTCCGTAAAATGGCTAAAAAAGTTTTCATGTTTTGAAAATTTGAGATTCTTTTTGAACAAGGAAGAAATATGCAAAGATTCTTATCCAGTGTCAATAATTTTGGTTATCTGACAGACTTCCCATATTTATAAGAGTGGTTAACACCAACAAAGCAAACGAAAACATGCAAATGTAATTCAGCAGTGGAATTACAAACCAAACCTAAGGTAGCAGTCTACAAAAATCATCATATTAAAACCAACTAAACCACAACAAAAAGATCAATAATTAAGCAAGCCAAGCATTAAAACTATCAGTCTTACTTTCTTTGCAGGTGTATGTATCCACATACCAAGATATTTTGAAAAGGAAGGCATAGTATTTTTGTAGCATTTTAAAAAGACAGGAACAAAGCAGTTCAATTTAACTAACTTAGTTTCTTACCTGTCTAGATTTAGTCAATGGCTTCTTCTCATTAGGCTTTTTAGGTGCACCACAAGACTTCCTGATAGTTAAAGGCACTCCGTATTTTGCAGCAGGTTTGGTAATTTTCTGAGCTGGTGCAACAGAAGTCAGCATTTGTTCTTGAACTGGTCTTTTAGCTAAAAAGAAAAAAACACCACAGCAACAAGAAAACCCTGTTTTACAGCTACCCAGGCTGGCTAGTGTACCATATTTCCCTTTCCCAAGATCTCAGAATAGCAAAACTGATGAAAAATAGGTGAACTGCAAACATTTCATTCATATGAGCTGATGCATAATATCCAGTTGTCCAAAACAGCTTGTCTAAATTTGATGTTTTATAAGAAATAGAAGAAAAAAATTCCTGAACTTTTCAAACTTAAGACTTCAAACTGGAGAACTGAAGCTTATGTTGGCTGCCATGCTTTATTATACAGTTATCACTCACACAGGGAAAAGTTTTCCTAATGGAATGGAGGAATAGGCCTGACTCCACTAACAGCACTGGACAGAAACCTGCAACACTGTCAGCAGAAAACAAGTTCTGGAAGAGCCTTAATGACCTTCAGGGATATTGTTTTCCCTGCAGAGTTCCTGAAAATGTGCAAATATTGTGAATTTGATTCTGTGTTAGCAGGGCTCTCTTACTACATAGAATAGTAGGACAGCACAACTATTAAAGGACACCAGAGTGCTTGCCACAGCTTCATGTAATTACAAGGAAATAAAAGAATTGGGAAGGAAATCTAGGGGAAAAAAAAGGGTAAACTAACACAGGAAAATGCAGTAAGCTAAGACCATGTTGAAAAAACTAACCACAATCTACTTTGCTACCAATAGCAGAAATTCTACTGAATTGGACTGAGTCAGGATTTATTCTTGGAATTTCTCATGAAACCTCCACATTTTTTTCAAGAAATGGTATTTCTCATTAGCCATTTGTCATCACTAAGGAGTAAAACTACATTGCATGATCACAACATATAAATTACTTCCAGTCTACATTGTCTCCTTAAATTTTGGAAGCATAGCATACTGCAAGAGGAAAGAGTACATTTAAAATTTTACCAGACCATAGTTTGTGTTTGCTTCATTTATACCCTACATACATTCAGGTCACCAGGGGAGGGAGGTAAATTTCTTCCTCTCTCTTCTTTCCTGAAAATTCTACAATCAGGTATAAGAACACACACACACCAAAAAAAAAAAAGAGGAAAAAAAAAGAAAAAGCTATGTACACTATCTTGCCAGAGCTGAAAGTAAAAGCACCTTACACACTCACTTACCTGGTGCAGCATGTGGTCCAAACTTCTGGAAAATTTTGTGATTGAATTCTTCTGCAATAAGCTAAACAAAAAGTTGAAGAGTTAACCATCAGCATTTATGACAGAAGCTAAAAAGAACTTATTTTCAGAGAAGTGTGCCATTCTCAGTAAGCATCTAACTAGTAGTATTTACTGAAACTTACATGAAAACTCAATTTTATGTATTTAATTTAGTATCACTAACAGGAATATGAGGCTGCATTCAGTATTTTCAGCCGTTTTTGGCATAATTAAATAATTTAAAAACACATTTCAGTCTGACTTCTGGGTGGCATGTTATCTCATTTACGGACCAGTTAAGAATCTAGATGAAAGTTAATGTGAGCATCAACATAGTCATATGCGTAATTCATTTTAGATTTCTGAGTAGCTGCCAAAGTTCACTTCTATTTCTCATACAGCTTGTGTCAAACAAATGCTTGCAGTTTTCATGTTCTGCTATCCTTTTCAAGATGGGAAGATGAATACATATGTGGGTATCTACAAACAATCTATATGGCATGCTGTCAGGAATATCAAATTAGCACAATAAAATATGTAAAACAGCCTTACTAGTGAAAAATTTGAGTCTAGACAAAGAACATTCAAACATTAATAGGCCATAACATTAAATACTATAGGTAGTTCTGAACTCAACACCTCAAGAACCACAAAGTAGAAAAGAAAAAGATTCAAGTGAGATCACCAAGGAAAAGTGTGAACTGTCATTTCAGGAATAATTTTAATAGAAACTTGAACTATCCAGATTATTTTGACTTCTTTAGAGACTACTGGTCAGTTACAATGGATGCTGAGGAGTTAAACCTGAAAAACCCCCAAAACAAGAACCAACACGCAGAACGAATGACTCCGCACATGATGGCAGAGAGTTTTTAACCTGCACAGTCTGGCAACGAATATTTGGTGAGCAAGAAGTCACACAAGAGAGCGGTTTCCTACTTAACGGTACTTCATTGATCTTAAAGCTTTCATTTGAATGGTAAGCTGTAACATTTGAAGTACGATGTTTCCATGATAAACACAGTTACTGACAGAAAAGCAACTCGACTCTTCAGTAACATTTCAAAGAGCCCCCTTTATTTTAAAAAGAATGATGCTAATTTAGATCCACTCTTTACTGCAACTTAGTGACTATGAAGATTAAGAAAGAATTTACGTAAAACTGGAAGACTGATTCCCTGACAGTTAAGAGCACGATTTCAGCAATAGTTGAAACATGTTGAAGATGTCAGCTATGAAATAAGTCTTAAACTTAGACTAAAGAAAACAGAGGACAACAGCATTAGCCATGGATGATACCAAAAGAAAACAAGTATTCCAGTTGTGTCACAGAATGTAATGATATTGTCAGAAAATGTAATGACCACCTCCAGTTGAATACGTAAAAGGTGCTTTCTGTGTGGTTTTTTTTTGGTTGTTGTTGCTTTTAAGATTAGATAGCACCTCTAAATCAAACATGCCAGAGATACAGTTGGAAAAATTGTACACAAGTATTCATACTCTATCTAGGACAAATTAGGATCACCATCTGGTGAGAGATACAGTCGCTTAGTAATTATAGTTTGACTAATTCCAAATAAAAATTTCATATCCATTCTAGCTGCTGGAAATAAAATCATATCAAAGTATTCTTTTTGTTAGAACAAACTTATCTGTAAAGATTTCTGATTCTTACTTTTCATTGGGACTTCAGTCTGAACTATTATTAGTTGAAAGTCTATTTCACACGCAATAGAAATTCCAATTATTATGGCCTCTCATGACATTTTGTGACTTGTGAGTTAGAAGCCATTAGAATTCTGTATGTTGCATTTCTTCCACGTCCTTTCTCAGTCTACATTTACCTTGTATCAGTACTAATATTCACTTGTTAACCTTGATCTCTTTTGATTGGATTTACATTAAAATTACATTAACAGACATCAAATTATATCAGTAGATTCTAAACAGAATAGCGAACAACTTCTTTGAGATTATACACACAATACATTTAAACATCCAGAAATTCGAAGATTAGTTTACTTAGCAATATTTCCCAGAACAGGCTCTCGGGCCATTCCCAGTTCCAAACAAAAAAATGGATTGAAGTAATCCAATCAGTGATGCTGAAATCGAGAGCATCATTTTATGAAGTGATACATATCTAAACAAATCAAAATTTCACTCATAATTCCTCTCTATATTGAAAAACACACAAAACAATGCCCTTCAGAAGATGCCAATTTAGATTTACTCATGGAAACGTAATAATTTGAGACTTTTCTTTACAGTTCCTAGTAAAACTATTTTTTCCTCAACTGACACTGTCCACAAGAGCTATAGGGAATACCATTACTCCAGTTTCTCATATTGTGCATTAACATTAGCATACAGAAAAAAGAAAGTCCTATGATGTTTTAGCTAAGCTAGAATTGAAATTAAATCCATACCTCTGGTGTGAGAAATTTTTCAACCCGTTTGGCTATAAAGCTTTTCTCCAATATGGAGTTTATTGATGGTCTGTTCCTGGGATTCCTTTTAAATAACTGTGACAGCAGATTACGCAGGTCATAGGAGTAATGCACAGAAACAGGAGGAAAAGGTTCAGAGATTATCTTCAATACTAAGTTCTTCATGTTACCGGCTTCAAACTGTATCACAGAAGGAAGAAAACAGTTACTGCGTATTACTTACTGTCTGTCCACAGCTGTGGCTGCATATACAGATGATGAGGAAAACAAACTAACAATGCACCTTCCCTTGCCTCAACATACCAAAACACACTTTCAAAGTCATCAACAGTTTACACCAGCGGTTTAAAATAATCTGTTGCCAAGTATTTTGATTAAAAATACATCATAATAAAGGTATTTCATATATAAATTTTGCTAACAAGTAATTATTTCCATCCAGATCTAGACTGACAATGATATACAACTAAGGAAAAAATAATTATATAGTTATCTGCTTGATCTCCTCTTCCCAGCATTTTGAACCACCACATGCCTTCTGCCCTTTTTAGCAAATCCACATTTCAAATGAAAGAATGTAAAGTATTCACACTTGTTCAGTGTGAAATCCAAAGGAATGCTCAGAACTCAGTTTAAGCTCAGGAAACAGAGCACCGTTTCAATTAATTCATACAATAAAAAGAAAACAATACATATCATCCAGCTTCCAGCAAACAACTCTCAGAAAGGCAATATTGCCAGCATTGTTGCCACATAAAAGACTAAGCTTGAAATAAAATTAATTCCTTATCTCTTGGAAATTTTTCTTCAATTTTATGTTGTTATAAGTTTTTTTTGTTAAACAAAGATAGCTACTAAAAAAACCCCAAACAAAACAAAACTCACAAAAAATCCAAATCAAGACAGAAAAAAAAAAACGTTTTTTCTTCCTTTCCTAACTGGAAAATAAAACCACAGACATGGGGGGGGGAAACCACCAAACTCTTCCATCCTGGCAGGTTTTTTTAAGCGCTTTTCTTGTTCTAAACAGAAATACATTAATCTGAATAATACAATAAATCTGCACAAAAGCCGAGAGTCCAAATTCAGACTTTCAATGAAACTTTCAATGAAGTCAAGTTTTTTTGAAAGAAACTCTATTCCTGGTATTCTTTGATACAACACCTAACAGTTTTTTCAGCCAGCACAACTCATTAAAAACAAAAGTGCCAATATTTCTGAGGGAATGGAATGAACCAAAACACCAACGGACAATGCTGGTTGGCACAGGAAGCAGAGATGAAAATGCTGAAGGCAATTTCCAAACAGTTATCAGGAAAGCCTTTCATCATCTAAAATGTGTTTGTGTAACATGAGAAAAAAAATTCTGTTTGAAACGACTGTTCTTTTAGAGACACACCAAGTTTGTACTCACCGCATGTTTAAGTGTACACATTTCATAGAGAACACAACCAAGGGCCCAGATATCACTAAATAAAAAAAAAAAACATACTTATATAATTGGTTCTAGGTGTAACATTGCCAAGTAAGTTATATCTGTGAAGTCTATCTTTTAAAAGGAAAAGACTGTATTTTGAGTCTGTACAAGCATCCCTGGATGGGCTTCTTTGACCGCACAAACTCTCCCAAACAACAAAAAAACCCCAAACAAACAAATAAACAAACAACAAAACAAAAAACAAACAAACAAAAAAAAACCAAAAAACAAACAAACAAACAAAAAAGAAAACCAAAACCAAAAAATTCAACAACCAAAAATAAGGTCAATCTGAAAAACAGATGAGGCTGTTTTGGCTTCAGATTTAGATATTTTCATCTGAACCACCCTAACCACAGAAAGACTAAACATGGAAAATGCTTTTTTATTTTACACATACACAGTTGTCTGAACTTATTGAATTAAACAAACAAACAAAAAAAACAAACAAAACTCACCACCTAATTTAGCAAATAAGTCAATTTACTCTGTTTAACACTGACTTACCCTCACTCATTACAGGATGATAGAATTTGGTTAGAATACCACTGGATAACAAATACAATGTAGAAGAAATTAAGGGGCAAGGAATTATAATTATTTTTATCTTTTAAGAAACCAATTAAAATTAGTATAAGGCACTCAGAGCAGTGACTGCAGCAGCTTAGTGCTGGGTAAGGGTAACTTGATAACAACCATTTTAATTACCTGGGGATGCTGTCACCAGATACAGGCTACAGCCAGGGCAGCAAATGTGTGTCTGCAGGAATTGGTTACCTGGAGCAAGCTGAGCCACCCATCTATGCACGTGCTTAGAGAATCCAGTTACTGCATTTCATCGTTAACACAGTTCCACATTTGTAGTGCATAAATTAAGGCAGTACACCAGATAGCCAAAAGCAGAGCTGTATTTAAGGACACAGCTAGATCTGGAACTGAACACATTAAGCTAACTCATCTCCGCATCACATTGATTTCTGGTGCACACCTACTGAGGTTCCACTCGTACAGTCAGGCTCAGTATCTACTTGGGTAAGAGACAAACTAACATCTGTTCATAAGATTCAAACAGCTATAGATTCCTAAAAAAACTAGCAAAAATGCTTAATAAAATCCTTATTAGTACCTTTTATTGTTGTAAGGCTTGTTCTGACATATTTCAGGTGACAAATAGTACGGTGTTCCTATGCAAGTGTGAGCCAACTCTGCAGTACTAAGAGAAAAAATAAGAACTGACATTAACTGGGTAACTCTCATGAAGTGTAGAGATTGTGTTTTCCTTGATCAAAGCATTTTAGATTAAGACAGAGGAAAAACAGCATCAAAAAGGAATTACCTGTTAAGAACTCTGGCGATTCCAAAATCTCCCAGCTGTATTGTTCCATCTTTGGTTAAAAATATATTCTTGATACAGAAACGTTAAGAAGCCTGTTAATTAAAATACTCATACAATTGCATACTTTTTCTTTATATGTTTTGGGAAGAAGAGAGTTTTCTACCACTCAGTCCCTCTGAAGTCACTGGCAGTGGTGTTATTGATTACTGTAGAACACCAGACTTATTCTAGTCCTTCTTCATTTAAACAAGAAAACTCTACTACACGTTCTCAGATATAACCTCTTCTGTCCCCACACAAGCATATGACTAACACTCAGGTAGCTTCATCAAATAGCCTCATCTGTTTGCAAAAATATAGTATAAATCTCTTGCAGATGATTCTGAGGAAGTGCTTCCAGTATTAGAAATGTTTACATAAAAAACCCTGTTTTCCATAATTT
Organism: Scytalopus superciliaris; assembly: GCA_013400415.1. Taxonomy (NCBI): domain Eukaryota; kingdom Metazoa; phylum Chordata; class Aves; order Passeriformes; family Rhinocryptidae; genus Scytalopus; species Scytalopus superciliaris. Next base: position 213,765 of record VXBX01005474.1, read on the forward strand.
GCCAACTTAGACTAGCAAGATATCAATGTAAACATGTGGGAAGTAAATCTGGTTGAAAAACAGTGACCAACATACCTGTGACTTTATGTCCCGGTGCAAGATTTTTCTATCATGTATGTGTTTTAGTGCTAAACAAATTTGTACAAACCAATCCAGAATCTAGTCATAAAAGAAAATGCAATATCAGCATCATCATTTATCTGAAAGCTTCCCCACTTACACGATTCTATAAAATCAGTTTTATAATTACAACTCTGGATTTTACTCTCCTCCCCCAAATGTCTCCATTTATACTATAGAATAATTAAAAACTTATCAATACTGTCACTATAATGCAAACCTTTTCATGAAAGATGCTTATTGTTCAAATTCAATAGTAAGCTTGAGGCTGCTATTTTCATTACATATTATAAACATAATGAAACTACGCAATATGAATCTGATTGGCTAAAATGCCTAAGGTGTGGAACTTGCAAATTAAAAGATTTTCCTTTTGCTGTAACCAGTACAGCAAGTCTTGCAGTTGGTTAATTGATCAAGGGTCCTAGAAAGCCATACAGATGTTCACAGAAACAGTTATTTTATTATATGGTAATTTTGTGTACCTTGCCTTAGAAAGAAAAATAGAACAAAATAAATTCAATGAGAAAAGCCACAAACATCTAAGTAGAAGATTATAAAAGAGCCAGCAAATCCCCTTTTTTTCTTTGTAAATTGCCAAAAATCACAATTTAAGGAGTGACTAATGACAAGAACTTTGCCATGTGAATAACGTATTCACGTTCCCAACTTAGAATATGTAACATGAAAAAATTACAGGATAATTCAAGGCGTAATTTTCACTTTTCCACCTCAAGTGCTTTTTGTAAAAGTAAGGCCAAATGACAAAAATGAAAAATTTCTCAAAGTATTTCTGAAATGTTTCACTAATACCCTGTTCTAAATACCATTACTAGGCCTAATATACTACTAAGCCTTTCCAACCACAGGTAAATTGAGATCCTACTAGATGCAGACACAAAGGCATAGAAACAATCTATAAACAAATAAACACATGTCAGTTCTAATAAAAAACCACCCTGAATCCTACATAATATATTTTCACTTAATTTTATCAAATCTGTACATAAAATCCTCTCATTTATTCCAAACCCTCCCACTTCTCTTCCACTACAAATGACTTTATGACCAGTTTTGTGGAAAAATAAAATCTGCTGGTATACTCCCAATATGATACTAAATTTTTATTAATGGCAAAATAAACTTTTGCCAATTCGTATTTCTGTATTTCATATTGTTATACTTACAAAGCATGTTATTTTATACTTCTAATACATGAAAATCAGTATTACAATACAAAAATCATATGTCATTATATCGTTAAAAACTTTACTTCAAAAGTTTAAAAATATTCATGTTGTCCTTCAGTATTTTTCATTTCTCAGATCTGGTTTACTTCACAAAAGAGCCAACTTTTTGAAAAGCATCTTACACATACAAAATCTCAAGTAACACACCCAGGACTGTGTTTTCTTTCTGATTTTTCTTTTTGGTGGGGAGGGGAGTTTGTTTGTTTGTGTTTTGTTTGTTTTGGATTTTTTAAAGATAGGACAGTGACCAATGGCAACAAGAATGACAATTTGAGGACCTCCTTTAAGACTGAACAACCACACCTACAAACTGAACCAAAATTATATAAAATTCATGAAAAAGTATCCTGCAACAAAACACTATAGCAGCAGTTTACTGTTACCTGATCTTCAGAGAATAAGACTCCTTTCTGGGCATTTATCTTCTTAAATAGGTCTCCTCCTTCACAGTAATCCATCACTATGTAAAGACAGCCATTTTCTGCAAAATAAAACAAAGTATTTCAAAAAGACAAAAAAAAGGACCTGCCTTTATTTGACTTTCTAAAATCTTCACTAGAGTCACAGAAAAAGCAACAAAAAACCAAAAAACAAAACAAAAAAAACCCACAAAAAAAAAACAAAAAAAATTTTTCGCATGCAGCTTCAGATACAATTTATTAGTCCATAAATGTTTATTATTTTGAATTTCACAACCTAAGTTTCCCATTTCTGGTAACATCAGACCACTATGGAGAGAAAAAATTACATCTGTTGAGCCAGTGTCCCAAAACAGGGTTCAAAACCACTGTGAAATTAAAGGCATCCCTTTATGAATGCATATAAAACCATTCTTCAACTTGCTTTCGAAAATCCTATAGATCCCCTGCCCTAAAAATAGAGATCTTAAGTTCTGATTTAGGTAGTTGCCTCTATTTGCCTTGTTCTTTCTTGGAGTATTACCTGGACTAGGCATTACACTAAGTGCAAGAACATGGCCATCATCAGCTCTCATATTAGACATGAAGTTTATGTCAGAGACTGAAGACCAGGAACAAAACTTCCAGCAGGCAACGACAGACGGAAACATTTTCTCAGTTTTATATGAAATATGGGGAGACTTCAAAAAATCCTATGCAAGTTTCCAACAGGAGATATGATCATATCTAACATATTTCATTCAAAGTTACAGTTTTGTTCATCAGTGCAATCTTTCCCAGCTACTGATGAAAAAACAGGTTAGGCAGAAGCAAATTGCAAGTTGTCAAAAGCGTAAGAACTATGCTCCTCACATACTAGGCAAGATTTTGAGAAAAGCCTAAATAACTGCAAAAAAATCAATCACATACTTCTCAAAAGAAAACTTATTCTATGAAAAAGTTAGTCACGGCACTTAAACTCCAAATTAAAATAAACTGAATCATCTAGGTCACTTAAATTTCACTCCCATAGAATGCTTCTGAAATCTGCTTTTCAAAACATCAAACCCTTAGAGTTGTAACTTGGTTAAGCTTTAACAGCGCTATTTTAAAAGATCCGGGAGTCTGAATTTCTTGCAGACCTGTTGCTGAAATAATTCTCTTGGTTATAAACCAAATCAGTATATTCAAAGTCCATGAGTTCTAGCAATAAAGATGTAACATGAATTCTTGTGAATTATGGATTGCAGGGTCTACTTGAAAGAAATAGGCAGTCTTAAAAACAGGCCTCTAAGACAAAGACAGAAACATGAATTTATAAACCAGAAGACTATAGCCATATAACATGATTATGTCACAAAAATCTAATTAAGGAACAGAGAAAATAAAAGCCCCCAGGCAAAACACATATGAAAGTCAGCAGAAAGGAAGTAAAGGAGAAGAGAGCGCTATCCTTAAACAGTATTTCAAATAATTTTAGGGTTTTTAAATAATATTTTAGAGTATACGATAAGTGTTTGGAATCTTCTATCTATTCTGCTCATTTCCCAAGCCATTCGCTGTGAAGACAATGTGGAATTATATTTCTCCTTCCTTCATATCTTGATGAAGTAAACCATCCCATCTATTTTTCTAGCTCTGAAAGCAATGATATGATTACAGTTACTGAAGACCACATTTTAAGAACAATGACCTCAGACATGAAGCTGCTCTTGCTAGGTTATTAATACCCAAATTTAGACTGTACTCTTATTTAATCCACACAAGCATTCCAATTGCTAGGATACAGCCAAGTATTCAAGAAGATTTATGATCTAGAGAAACAAGAGAATAGCTTTCGTTTAACTATCAACCAAAATCAATGCATGTAAGGATCAGTGATAACTATTTCTCTTTATTTGTTGTCCTTTTTTTCCTAAATTATACCTTTAAATGTACATTGGAATTGTGAAAAAAATACAAGAACTGAAATAAATAATAACAGTATGAAAAATACTGATTAAAGAGAGAAAACACAGAAATGCAGTAAGTAGGGCACAGAAGTTGCTTACTAGCATTACTGCAGGTTCTACTGTATTAGTTAATCTTACCTTCAAATGACTCCCTATACAGGACAATATTTGGATGTTTCATGTTAGCCAATACAGCAACTTCTCTCCTTGATTCTTCTCTCTCCTTATTTGACATCTTCAGAAGGAAAATAATGATTTTTGAGAACAGAAATACAAAAGGAATGGATCAGGAATTAATAATAATCACTCACCTTAGAAATATTTATTTCTTTAATAACATACTGTTGGCCATTTTCTTTAGCTTTCACAAGTATTGCTTTCCCAAAGGATCCTTCTCCAATCTTCCGTACTTTAATATATTTATCCATAGTTATCTTCTTAAGGCATGCTTACTTGAGTACTGGGTAAAAAAAAAAAAAACAGAACACCTCACAAATCAGATTTAGTTAGGTGTAATTAGTCATCTAATTGGTCGTGTGTTTTGTTTGTTTTTTTTTTACTCAAAATGTCAATCCTTTTGTCTCTGCAGTTGCTTTTCTGGAAATCATCAACTCTTAACCTCAAGTCTATTTGAGTACAGTCAATTCACTTTGAGCCAACATGGGCTGCCTTGCTAAAACCTGTTTAATTTTTTATTTTAACCAAAAAGGATGTGTTCTATTTTTAAGTAAAGTCAGTGCCATAGCTTCTGATTTCGCTGGCACACAAATATCATACAGAGCTATCGCACACAGTCAACAATCCTTCATTCAGATTTTCTTGGAAGAGATGCAACAAGGCCGGGGGAATCCCTACATGTTCTTAGTTAAGAGGCACTAAATCCAGTATTTTGGAAATTAGACACAAAGCAAAAATGGACCAAATTCAACAGATCCCCTTCAAGTTTAGAGTCATTATTCAATACAGCAAGGTGTGCGTTAAAGTCTGAGAGTTCTCAGCTGAATGTTGATGGTGTTTAAGTTTCTATATTAAAAACACCAGTAAAAACGAGAGTAGGGAACTGCATGTGGAAGCTATGGCAATATACAGAAGTGTCAGAACAGCAAAAGCAATAAATGGCAAAACAAATTCACAGCGGGCTAAAAGATCATCTTTTTTACAGCAGAAGGAACTTTCATACCCCAGAGAAGGCTGAAAAAGACAAAAGGTTTCTATGCTTTTCTGCATCCAAGCCTCATTTGCAAGGACTAACAGTATATGTGCTTTGGTATATCCAGCCTCCTTCCAACAGGAGGCCCGAGTAGCTTAGATCCATACTTCACACACACCACAGGTCTAACAATCAGGGTCTCTCCCTCATTTTCCACCTAGTTACCATGCACTAGACATAAATGCTGCTTAACAGGACCATCATGAAAGCAGACTAAAACGAGTAAGCTTGATTAGTATAGCAAGACAAAAAAAAAGATCTGAAGTAATGTTCTGCAAAAGAGCATATGGGAAACCTAAAAGGACTAAGCATAACTACCAGGAAAGTAAAAAGTGAAAATTACAGACCTGCAGTGTTTCAGAGAGGCTTTTTTTTTTCTTATAGTACAGAAAGGTAGTTTAATGTGAATGTGAACTTCTATACATAAGAAGGACTTGATATTACCTTCAGTATTCTCTTTTAGGCAAAAGCACAGCAGGTGAGATGCAATTTGAACCTGACATGGCTTTACTGAAGGTAAAGTCTTCCTACCCCGACTTTCAGAAACAGCCCATGTTGTTCCACAGCTAAACCAGCTGCACTAGGCGTGGCTCGGGGCTGCTACTGCATTCTGCTCCATGCAAAGAGAAATGGTCACTAATCAGGCTGTGGGCGAGAAGTTACAGTTCAGTCAAAGGGGTGTATAATATTCTGCGAGTTAGATGGCTTAATTTCACACGTGGCAAGGGAAAAAGAGGTGTCTTGCAAAAGGACATGAGCGCCGGCAGGGCGTTGGCTTTTCCAGCCCTGGGCAGTAAGTCATTTTATCCACCGCGGACACGCAGGAAAGCGGCACATCCCGGGGCAACCCGACCGACCGGAGCGCCTGGCCGCGGGGCAGGGCCGGGCCCCGGGACAGGAGCCAAGCCG
>VXBX01005474.1:220739-248368 GCA_013400415.1 Scytalopus superciliaris
CCCCGGGGCAGGAGCCGTGCCGAGCCTGGCCTGGCCGGGCCGAGCAGAGCCAGCCCGCCCCCCCGAGAGGCCGTGCCGGGCCGTGCCCCGGGTGTTTGCAGCGCGGGCCGCCCCATCCCGGCGCACCCAGAGGCAGGGCCCTGCGGCTGGGGAGCTCCAGGGCCCCCTCCCCGCCACCCAGCCTTGGCAGCGCTATTCGGCTTGAATCGCTCCCTTCGTGTTCCCTCACGGGTTCGGCTGGGAGGGCCGCGCTTGCACAAGGCAGAGAGATAATGGCTCTGCTCGGAGCCCCTTGATTAAATGGGAGTGCGGGTCAGCGAGTTAAAACCGAATATTGACTGCGTTCTTTCATGTTGTCTTCCCTGCTTGTCCAAAATGCTTCCCTGTCCAAAACCGTGGGAATGGCTGTGAAACCCGTGTGTACCAATTCTAACTTAAAACGAATGGGTGTGCGTGTGACAGTGGAATATCGTGCTGACAGTGAACTATGTTCAGTGTAACATAGTAAATTTGCTGTGTCACACTTGAAAGTACTAAACTAAATACGGCCTTACAACCAAATTTAAAATGTTTCTGGTGTTAAACCATGTTAGAATAGAGGCCTAAATATTTTTGGCAAGATACCAATAATGGTAGTCATTGGGGTGTTAGAACTTGCACCTCCTTTTTGAGGTTGTGGGACCTCTGAAGTTTATGGTTCAGAGTTTATGAAAGAAATTGTCAGGTGTATGGTGCTTTTTGCTTTCAGATGCTTTTCTTCTTGGTGGATCTGTGAAGGGTTTATGTTCTGTATCCCTTGGCAACAGAGATACTTCTTTGCAGATACAGATATTTGAATGAAGGATGTGTTGGTATGACAGATTTGAAAACAGATAGTCATCAATACTGTTTCTCTGTTTAAGGAAATGTCAATAAGGTGTAATGTAAAAGAAAAGAATAAATTGTGCATTATAGGAAACATACCTTTCTGAAGTGTAATAAATAAATCCCTAGAGAGCTCACCAGCTGTCACTATAATTTTTTCTAAGATAAGTCTTTCACTGACTAACTGCACTAAATTGAGATGTCTTGCGTCTTTGGTTTGCAAGCAGATGTAAACTTGCTGCAAAGTTGTCAAAATGGGAAGGAGTTCTGCTCTGGAAAAACTGCAGGTAGCTTGAAACTCACGGCTTGAAACACAATGACTCTGCATCTGTCCGCAACACCTGTGAAAATAAAACTTATACAGTATCCAGAATAACAGAGCTTGTTTCTAGTTTGTTTCTGTTTAGTATTGGTATGTCAGTCCTAAAACTTCTTTGCCTGACAATAGTAGATATTATGCACAATGTGTATTGTAATATTTCTAGGAACTTATTTTACTTCTTGCGTGATTCCCAAGGCTGTCTTTGCTCAAATTTTTACAGCAACCTCTCTGAGTGGTTTACTATACCACTGCCCTCCCTGTAGTGATACTTGCAAGTTAAAGTAATCCTAGGAAAAATACTTTTTCTCTTAATACTGACATGTAATAAGAATACGCCTATCCAAATTCTTGACTAGTGACACGTGAAGCTGTTGGTCTTTGCTCTTTGTGGCTGCATTGCTCTGAATGACTTCATTTTATGAATTTGCCTGCATTTTTCTTATGACTATGTTTGTACTTCCTCTTGCGCTCTTTTCCACACTGAATGTTTGTAGCAAACTGATGTTTAAGTAACCTGCAAGTAAGAACCCACTGTGCCCTGGTTAGTCTATGAATATATGGGTCTAGCTGTGTAATATATGTTCTCCTGTTCACTGAATATACAGATTGGCTTTTTTCCCCTACCTCCGCTTTGCTTTGGAGTCTCTGTGCGTGTGTCTTACCTTGGTATTTGAACAGCAGAGTTGCATTCCTTGAGTGTAAGCACTAAAGCTGGGACAACTGTTCCAAGTTCACAACCATTGCCAAAAGGCATTCTAGGAACATTCAGATTTTTTTTTCCTGCCCTTATTTAAGTGACTTCATATGTGTGCAGATAGGTGTAGCTGTGCAAATGAAGTTTTCAGGATGAAGTCTTACAATAATATGGCAGTGGGGATATTTTTAACTTGATCATAATAAAAAAGTAGAATAGAAGCCCTGCTGCTGAAGAGATTTATCCCAGAAGTGATAGTGCCAGTTTGAGTTCATTTCCTAATTCTCAGACTAGTTTACTAAATTTCTTGCTTTGGCATCTTGACAGCAGCAGTAACCCACTACCTTTCAAAGGCTGACAGCAATGGCAGTGATCATGTGCATGGAACTGCTTACATACTTATTTTACGTGCTTATTTTCCACAAACTAAGATTTCAACTTAATGCCTGTAAGCTTCGAGAGCAAATTCCCAATTCTGTCCTCCTTGTGTCAGCCGTTCCCTTATGTCATAACCTAAAACTGTGGATTCTGTGTTGGCAGAGTTCCTAAAGCTGTTCAGGTGTCAGCTGCTCCTGAACAAGGAGGCTGGGTGACAGAGTACTTTGTGGTTGTTTATGTGCCGTGCTTTGGAAATTGAAGATGCTTGGAATATTAGAAAGTTGACAATTACAAACTTTTATAGTTGTTTAACTTGAAACTTGTTTTTGAATTTTGGAAGCTTTTATAAAATCATCTGAGAGAGTGACATATAGACAAACCAATGCTCCTTTAAATTGATTCTGATAGGAAAGAGGGTTGTAAACATAAAAAGTTTGCTGTAATGTGTGCTTTGCTTTAAAAAGATAGAAACTGAAAAGTGTAAATTGTTGAGATAGTGGTTATACTTAATGATCTGATAATATCTGTTACTGTTGGAGAAGAGAGTTGACAAAGTAATTCCTAGGCATCGTGCATAATAGAAAGGATTCTAGACAAAGCTGTTTAGAAGATTGTAAATCTGTTTACATTTGGAACATCCTTATTAGCTTGTATTAGGTAGTAAGTAGTCCTGAATATATACTCTTGCAAATGAATGTAAAGAAGAGAATACCAGCAGTTATTTTTAATTACTTGCAGATAGTCTAGTCAGTTATTTTCCCCTTAAACTTTCTAGGCATTCAGCTGTTTGGTAAGTATTTTCTTTAGACTTTCTAGTTACAGGAGTAACTGTGCCTACTTTGGGAGGGTAAGGAGGAATAGTAATGGGAAAAGTGAATTAAGTTCAGTCGTGAAGCACAGACCCTTTGATAAAATTAACCTTTGCTGTTGTGTTTTCTTTTTTCCCTTATATTTGGTATATTTAGATAAATTTTTCTAAAAAGTTCAGAAAAGAGAAAATACTCAAATGTGCATTTTGCATGTTCATACTGCAATGAAGTATCATGAAGAAACGTATCCTAATTGAAATAGCAAAAATGGCATTTCATTTCAGTACTTTGTTTATATTCCAGATAGAGCTACTGAGGTGACTTAATATTTTGACATTCTGCCAGTTAAGTTTAAAGTACTCTTTTTCCTGAAAGATAAGTTTATGTTTGAGTTCCTTCCACTCTTATCTTCAAATTAGTGTTCTCTGCCAGATTTGTTGAATTTTTGGGTGTTATCTGCAGTTCTTGATCTACTGCAGCTTTCCCCCTGGGTTTTCTGCTGTTAATTTGTCTCAGGTAGGGAAAAAAAGTGCTCCATATGCTTCCAATATGCTCATTTTCTGATTTTGAAAGGTGAATCTACAAATTTCCTAAGCGAGGATCTGTAGCAAAGAAAACTGAAGTGTTCTTTTATTCTTATTTGACTTTTTGCTGCTTGTCTTGAAGGAAACTTTCATATAAAAAACTCCTTATGTAAACACTTTATTACCAGTCTTACAGACTTACCAGTTTTCTTCTGCTTTGTACTGAGATATGAATATTCTTTTAACTTATTTAGTAAAGCTTCTAAGACACTTGAGGAGACCTAACAATCTCTGCACTAAGGATTTATATAATTACCACAGTCACAAAAATTTCAGTGGCATGAAAGTTGGTGTGTTCATCCCTGACCTACTATATAAGCACATGGCAGTGGGTTTTGAATGACGGGGTAGGGTGGAAGGGAAGAGGGGAAGGAAGAAATGGATTAATGAAAGAAAGGAGAGAAAAAGAGATCACTAGTCTTGGCTGCAGTGTCAGTCCAGCTGGCAGGGGTCCTGGGGGCACCACCTGGGCTTGGTGGGCATACCTTTTTACAGATAGGTTACCCTGCCCTGCAGATAGGTTTCTTGCTTTCTGTGCAAACCAGCTATCATGTGCAGACTGTTCCTTCAGACCTCACTGGAAACAGGTCTGAGGCCTTCAGGAGTCTTCGGGAGTCTTGCCCACACCTTGCCCTCATTCTGCACTTGCATGGTGCTGCGTTATGCTTATCTGCAGGAACTGGAACAAGGATGTTTGTCCCAGAAAAGTGCTGCCCTACCTCTGCCTGGCCCCCTTCTCCAGCCACATCTTGTGCTTTCTCACGGCGTGTTAACACCAACAATCCTTGTCTGTTATTACCAGCAGTCCTTGTTGGCTCCACAGCCATCCAGCTGTCAGTGTTTGAGATATTCATGTTGGCTCCTTATCTTCTGAGATTCTGCAGTTACACATACCAAGAAGAGTGCTCATCCTTTTTGGGGGTTTGGAGACTAAAAGCTTGTCACTTCTAACCAGAGTACAAATGGTGGTGTCGTCTTCACGGCTGTGAAGCTGGATAATCTTTGGTAGGGAGAGTAACGACCAGGAACCACCAGGGGTCCCCACAAGATTTCACAAGTGGTCCTGGCCTTGTACTGTGTTTTGGAGAGCGCTGTAAGATTTTTTCCCTTGCTCTCAGGGGCCTTAGTGAGTCTGTAAAGAAATTTTAATTCAGTGCAAGGACCTTAAAAATCTGTGGTAGCAGCTATTGTTGAGAAGATGCTTAAACTGGGGATAGTGGTGCCTTTTCAGATTCCAATTTGACAATCCTGAATTATATTGAACTTGGACAAAATTATCTGAAAGATAACTCAGCTTGAGTGTGACCTTGAAATTATGAATCTGTACACATAGCTAGGGACTGTTCAGTGCATTTCTCTGAGAAGTTAAAGAAAATTAATATGAGTAACAAGATTTGTGGTCATTCTGGTGCTGTGTAAAAGCTCTGCTCTATTTTTTGTATAACCCTCAGATGACTGCAACTTAAGTCCACATTAAAAAGCAGCAAAATCCTTTATAAACTGTAAAGAGACACTGTTGCAGTGTCTTTTCATCAAACAGAAAATGAGCACCGTGACCTTAGACTCAACAGACAAAAGTTACATTGTCTTCAAAAGAAATTGCAGTCATAATTCCTGCCCTTCAGAAGAGGAAGATGGGTTGTACCTTTCCATTGTCTTAATGAATTGCAGTGTTACCTGAATTTGATCACAGAAGGGACACCAGAGGTTTTTTTTTGCAAGTGGAACTCTCCATCCTTTCTTTCCTGGACCGAATATTTACAGCTGTAAGTACGACCCGTTAGAAGCTAATACTATATCTTACATGTATTTTGGGCTTGCTTCAAAGGGGCAGCCATGGACACAGTTGTTTACCATACAACTAAGCATCAGTACTTACCTGTGAAGCTAAAGCTTTTGAGTTATATTTTCTTTTATAATATTTGCTTTTATATTTATTTCAGGTTCATGCTAAGCAATTACGTTCTTAATTTTTCTTTTTTTCCCCTCCCCCCTCTTTTTAAGCTGTTGACTAAAAACCCCTCAAAGACTTGGCCACTCATGGAGCTGCTTGTTACTGTACCTGTGTGGGAGACCACTCTTCAAGTCCAACAGCAGAGTTTTTTCTAATGTGTCAATAAAAGAGATTAGTTTAGTAAGTTTAAATTGGAATTTTCAGCTAATCCAGACAGTTTGGGTTGAATGCCATTAAAAAGTATTCATGCTAGTAATCTGCTGGATGTGAAAGGAGCAATCCTTTCCATCAGGGAGGCTGATATCTTTGTGCTGGTGGATATAATTCTTCAGCTGTCACAGCTATGGGTAGCCATAACCTTATTGGTTAAGGCATTTTAGAGAGCAGAGATGCAGTGGTTTTGAATAATTTATACAAACTGAAGTCAATGCCCTTAATGTTTGGCATCATATGACTAGAAGCATGAGTTTGGTATTCATCCTGTAATTAGGCTGTCAGGTTTTGGTTGGTTTTTTGTTGGTTTCTTTTTTTTTTTTTCCTTAAAGCCGAGGAGATAAAAAGTAGTATAAAAATGGGTATTTATTATAGTTTCTGCTTTTTTGAAGATCAGGTATATAGCGGTGATATCTGTATTGGTATGTATTATAAAAGTGAGGAAACGTCTCAGGCCATTATGTTATATTGTTTTTATCTAAGAGTGGCAAGATTCAGTAAAACATACATTTAAACCCTGGGGTTTTTGTGGCAGTTATAAAGCTGAGACTGTCTTTGTGCTTTATAAGTATTAGCTTTTCGTGTGGTTTCATCTGTGTGTTTCTGTTCAGATTTGAATATCAGTATTTCAGTGTCAGTTTTATTTTTGAAGTAGCTGTGAAGGAAACTAGACTAAGCTTTACCTAGGTATGTTTTTGGAAACTGACTTGTTACCTTCTATTCCAAAAGAACCTAGGAACCTACTACATAAACTCAAATAGATTTTTTTGGTTTTTAATTTCAAATAGCTTCAGTTAACCAGCAGTGCTCCTTCGTGACTTTATTTTTCTAAAGATGCCCTAAAAATTGGCCAAGATCCTTTCTCGGTGAAGACCTCTCCTGAGATCCGTTGTTGAATCAGAGAGGTTTGGGTTGCAAGGGTTTTTAAGGATCACAGAGTTCCACCCCCCCTGCCATGGGCAGGGGGCACCTCCCACTTGACCAGGTTGCTCAGAGCCCCTTCCAGCCTGGCCTTGGACACATCCAGGGATGGGGCATCCACAACTTCTCTGGGCAACCTGTCCCAGTGCCTCACCATACTCACAGTAAGGAAAAGAAGAAAAGTTAGTTTCCAATAGGTTTTTTTGAGTGCTACAGAGAAGAATCTGTGTGTGTATTTCTGTAAAGGTTAGCATATGCATTCTGTACGTTTTAACAGTTTGGATTCTTCAGTATCCTTAAGAGTTTTTGTGGTCAAAGCTGACTTGAGAAAGNACCCTGGGGTTTTTGTGGCAGTTATAAAGCTGAGACTGTCTTTGTGCTTTATAAGTATTAGCTTTTCGTGTGGTTTCATCTGTGTGTTTCTGTTCAGATTTGAATATCAGTATTTCAGTGTCAGTTTTATTTTTGAAGTAGCTGTGAAGGAAACTAGACTAAGCTTTACCTAGGTATGTTTTTGGAAACTGACTTGTTACCTTCTATTCCAAAAGAACCTAGGAACCTACTACATAAACTCAAATAGATTTTTTTGGTTTTTAATTTCAAATAGCTTCAGTTAACCAGCAGTGCTCCTTTGTGACTTTATTTTTCTAAAGATGCCCTAAAAATTGGCCAAGATCCTTTCTCGGTGAAGACCTCTCCTGAGATCCGTTGTTGAATCAGAGAGGTTTGGGTTGCAAGGGTTTTTAAGGATCACAGAGTTCCACCCCCCCTGCCATGGGCAGGGGGCAGCTCCCACTTGACCAGGTTGCTCAGAGCCCCTTCCAGCCTGGCCTTGGACACATCCAGGGATGGGGCATCCACAACTTCTCTGGGCAACCTGTCCCAGTGCCTCACCATACTCACAGTAAGGAAAAGAAGAAAAGTTAGTTTCCAATAGGTTTTTTTGAGTGCTACAGAGAAGAATCTGTGTGTGTATTTCTGTAAAGGTTAGCATATGCATTCTGTACGTTTTAACAGTTTGGATTCTTCAGTATCCTTAAGAGTTTTTGTGGTCAAAGCTGACTTGAGAAAGTTCAGGAAATCTGGTATTTCGCTCATCTTCCCTTCTGTGTTGGATTTGAAGAATCAAGGAGATTTTTTTAGCCTTTTTATGAAGAAATAATCTGCTAGCCATCTAAAAACTACAGTGGGAAATTCCTCACAATTCATTCACTCTTTTCCAAACCTGGAGTTTGAAAGATGAGTGATGTTGTCATCCTGCTTAAATATCCATGTCACAGACAAAACAAATAAATGGGGACAAGATATGCTGAGTCTGCAGTGAAAATGGAAATATAATTTTCATGCTGGTGAGACTAAGAGGAAGAGTGGCCACAACATGGCTTTTGATTTAGAAGTATTGTAAAATTCTTCTAATTTTGGAGTTCAAAACTTCTTTCGGAAGGGCAGGTTTATTTAAAAAATAAAAAATATGACAGTGCATTGTTTTGAATTAATGTAATGTGGGAGGTTTGGAATTAAGAAATCAAAGTTGTTCTTGATTAGTTCTATCTTCTGGGCAAGTGTTCTGACATATACCCCCATACATGGGATACATGTTAAAATTTTAATTTAAGTATGGTGTGGGAAATGTTTCTGTCATATTACTTATCTGTTCTTAAAGTATACAGTAGTTGGATACTTACAAATAAGATGATGTATGTAGAATTTCTGACTATTTTGTAACAAATAATCACTTTTGAAAGTTCTTAACAGTTAAAACGTTTTAAATTCTGTGCTATTTTCAAAAATTTTCAGCAAATTACTCTTTGTTTCCTATCACTCCATTTTCTCGACTGTACAACACATTCTTATCTGTAAAGATTGTATTACAAATTTTAATTTCATCTCCATTTGCTTTATGTGTGCATAGCATTTCTCACTGGGTGCTGTCCTTGAGTAGGGTTTGCAGGAAGGCAGGTGTGAGTTAGGGGACAGGTTACTGCCTTTTAGATCTTAGTTGTTAGTACTGAACAGAAAAATTGAATGTTACACTGATTTTTGGATTAATCAGGGTTCTTCTCAGTTTGGTTAAGAGCTCTTCTGTTAACGAGATCAATCATTGTGGGTTTTATTAGCTTGTGGGGTTTTTTTTGTGATGTGGTGTCTGTTGGATTCTTTGTTGTTGGGGGTTATTTAGTTGTTTTTAACTTAGAACTATTTAAAGCAAATTTGTAATCCGGAATCTGGAAAAGTGCTTTTAAGTTTTCGCTCCATCCCCTTTCCAGGGAAATAACAAGCTTAAGATGTCTTTTTTTCCTGCCACCCCTATGAGATAGAGAAAAGTATTTTTATGGAACAGCAGAGCACATCCTGGAGATTTCCCAATTGCTCGGATCACCTGACAACAAATGTCCTGTAAATGAGACTTCTTATTGGCCTACTCTGTCTTTTCCAGAGACATGTCTCTATGCTGGAAGTGGTTCCCTCAGCTGACTTGCTTCTCTGCTTGACCTTTTAGAGTAGAGCTTGAAAGATAAGCAGGATGTTTGACGTTGGAGAGCAGAAAAGTGCCTGTGGTACTAGAATGTGCAGGAAACTGCAATAGCCTTACATGCTTTTTCTACTGTTAATGTAGCTGTTTCTCCACGGTTCTCCTTTACCAATTCAGTTCCTGCCTGCACTGTACTTAATTAGGTTTTTCACAGTTTCCTCTATCTGTGTACTCATTGCTTTCTTCGCTAATCTCTAGTCATAACAGGTAAGATATCCTGCTTTAGCTCTCTGTTCTTCAGTTTGGTTTGGGGTTTTTTGTTTGGTTGGGGTTTTTTTGTTGTTTAATTTTTTTAGTGCCACAGGCTTCTCTCTTAACCTGTTTTCGTACAAGCATTTTGATGGGTTAGGACATCTTGGAAATACCTTAGTAATAGAAATGTGACAGGTTAGTTGCACCTTTTTAACTTTACAGTCTTTTCGTAGAAGACTCGGATATGTGAGATCAGTCAAATTCCTTTCCTGTTCCAAGAGCTTCCTGAATATTGCTTGTATTTTCTTTTTTTTTTATTATTTAATTATTCTTACAGTGCATTGTTTCAATATTTTTGTATTTTTTTCAAAGATAGTCTGAAGCATTTTGAGTCTGCTTTGTGAGATATCTGGACTAGACTCTGGATCAAAACTGTGGTGCTTTGTAGAAATAAGTTAGTGTCTTTAATGTTCTCAACAATCCTTTGTAATTGCTCTTGGATTTTTACAGTTGTGTGTGTTGAAAAAAAGATTTGTTGCCTAAATATTCACTGTAACTAAAAGTTCTTGAAAACTTGGTGTAGAATTGTTCATTTGCTTTTCTAGGAGATTCAGCTAGTACCTTCTTTCCCCATTTGCAATTTCTTTTGAGTAACTTTTATTTTCCCCATTTAGTGCCTGTTTGGGTAAGGCAGAGAATCTGTGGAATGAATCTGATGTTATAAGATGGCAAGTTGGCTGGTTATTTCTCCCGTCATGACTCCTTAAGCATTTGTGCAGGCTCTCTTGTTTAAACGTACTCTTCTAGTATCCACAAAGGATAATGTGTGCCAGAGTGGGTCAGGCACGATATTGATTCTCTTCTGGCTGTTGTAGCCATGGAAATAATTTTCCTAGCCCTCATTTTCTTTATTATTGATGCTCCCAGCAACTTGCTTCTGAGGAGGAGTCAGCTTTCTGTGAGTAGTGCTAGCAGTGTTTTAGGGCAGGTGAACATACACTTACACGTTAAACTGAGTTATTTAACACAGCTCAAGATAGTGCATTGCTAACCTTTTATCCTGTTTGTTAAACAAACCCCTTCCTTAAAGGCACACAAGGAAATCTGTTATCAACACCTGAGCTGTCCTCCTTGCCATTAACTGCAGGAAGTGGTGGACAAATTAGTGACTCTTAAGGAGCATGAAATTTTAGTCCTCTGTGAAGCTTATTGACATTCGCCTGGTCTGTCAGCAGCAAGATTTCTACAGCAGGATACATGTAGCATTTCAAAATAAGAAGAGGAGGCCTGTAGCGTGATGCCTGTCATACAGCTGGAGGCATGTATGTACCAGAGGAGCTGGCACATGGAATCGTGTGTGGAGAGGTGATAGAGGGATGCTTTGCAGTGTGCTTGACCTGGCTCTGGAGAGTTTGGTGGTTTTGTTTGTCATTTACTGACCCGTGGATGAAACCTTCCCTGCCGTTGTAGCACAGTCTGAAATAATTGTCTCACTTATTGGAAGGTTTAATATCTGTAATCCACTGCTCTGCCATTTATCTAGGGTGGCGTTTATCCAAGGGGAGAGTTATTTCTCTTATTCTGAGTAGCAGGTTTGTAGTAAAATTAACTGAAGTTTAAACTGGAGTTTAATGTAAACAAAATCATCTTTCATTTTGAAGGATACATTTACAATGTCCAGTCTTTATACTGTAATAAACATTTCTGATGAGAATATTACAGGGGAATGTCTTTATTCGATAAAAAAACCGTATATGGCTTCCAAACTTGGTGTAGTAATTAAAAGACTAAGCAGACTTTAGCCATGCCCTCAGTATGGATCAAACACAACACAAATGGTTAATAACAGAAACCACCACTTGTGCTCCCTTAATTTGTGTCCATTAACACTAAGAATCATTTCCCTCTGAGCTCAAGTAATTGCTTTTGGTTTCCACCTGTGGTTTACAAGAGACATACTCTCACTTTGGTACACTCACAGTAAGGTTCTTCAGGAGTTCTTGCACAGTATGAATTTTGAGTTTGGGGCTTGACACAAAAGTAGTAGTACTTCTGGGATCTACATTTGCTACCTCGTTGTTGTTTTGATAAATTTACAAACAACTTTTTGTGATTTCTCACTGACTGGTGGTCTTTATCCTCCATGTTAATTGATTTCTGCTTTGTAGTAAAGATTCCTAAATAAGTCAGGGGAAAAGAAGAATGAATAAAAAAAAGTCAGGTCTGCAACTGGAAAAGAACACAGTAGACAAAGCTTTACATTGTATTACAGGGCTTTTTTTGTGTCTTGTGCTTTTTGTCTTCTAGTGCTACTTCTGCGGACAAGGCAGGAGAGGGTTCTGTCTCCTTGCAGACTTCATCAGAATGTAGGAAAAGGCATATGAATATAGAATAAAGATTTGACTTTAACAGGAGGCCAGTGGGCAGATGGGAGTCTATAATATGATTTTCAGTGCGTGAAGCAGGTGGAGAAAGGCAACAAATGATGCAGTGAGTGGAAACACTTCTTAGAAGTCCCAGTTTCTCATTTCAGCTGTGCTGTGTGGCTTCCATTTATGATAACTCCCCAGTGGTACAGGCAAAGTGATATTAACAGGACTTTCTGTGAGCACAGTAAGGAAATGGCCTGTTTGTGTTCTGACTTTGGGAGGCATGTTCTTTTTTGGTGCCGTTTGGGGGGAATGCAAAAAATTACTGCATGTGAAAAGTTAGTATCTTTTTCAACAGTTTCAAGTGTTTGCTTCTGGTTAAATTATAAAGTGTGATTAATTTGGGTAAAAAAATGGAGAATGGAAGAAATTTGTTTGAAAGGAGGGTACATTGTCACCTTATCTTTTTCATTATGACATGTAGTGACTACTGAAAAACTTTCTTCATGCCACTTGTGATTCTGCTGGCATCTGTTGTGTCATCTTCTACATTGCATCTTTTCCAGACTGAAGAATCCTGATCCATTTTGTTGCCCTTTAGAAGTAAAGCTGTTTTGTTCTTCATTGTCATTGTGCTCTTCTGTAACCTGTTTCAACTCTTCTGTATAATCCTTTAGGGCTTCTGGCGTTGTATAATGCATTTAAAGTGTGGACAAGCTGTGGATTTATATAAGGCTTTAATGAAGTTCTCTCTCTTAAGTGATAATTCTTGAATCAGAGTAGTTGGGGACTGCTAGTGCATGTTACACTCTGTCTTGTAACTTCATTAGTACATTGGCCCAAGGAAGCATCAGCCAGTTAAAAACTACTAAAGATTTGTGTAAAATGTTCTGTGTTACTACTACCTTTATGTACCTTGTAGTATTGTGACCATAGCAATTTCCCTCCAAAGCTTGAAATACTTGTTTTATTTGATATAAACTTCTTAGTCTTTTTTGAATATTCAAATAGAAAAATAACTTTTTTTTTTATATACATAGGTTATAAAGCAGCTAAATGGAGTCTGAGCAGCTGTTTCATAGAGGCTACTATCGAAACAGTTACAACAGCATAACTAGTGCAAGCAGTGATGAGGAGCTCTTAGATGGAGCAGGAGTAATTATGGATTTTCAGACCTCTGAAGATGACAATCTTTTGGATGGTGATGCATCAGTTGGTAAGTTAATTTCCACTTAAAAATTTCTCTAGGTTGTAAACCCAACTGATTGTTTTCTGTTTAGCTGATCTGTCCTTCAGAGAGATGCTTTAAACCTGAAAGTGGCTGAACGTTTTTTGCGTGCTTGCCTCCCAATTGCATTGTATAGGATGACTTCTGATATGAGGTAGATATTACCATGCTTCTAACAAATGACAAACTTGCTGTCACGTAGAAGGGTAGCTATTCTGAAGCTACCTGGTCTTTCTTCACTGCAACAGGATTTTGGAAGTCTTACTGTCTTCACTATTTCTTTGATGCAGAAATTAGCAGTCTGTTTTGATCATTACTTCTAGAGATATAAATATGTTTGTGCTTGATTTAACTTCATTTCTGTAAAACAGAGACAAAAGCCATTTAAGTAGAGGTGTTGTTAGAAGCAACAGAAAACACCACATGAGCTCAACTTTTGACTAGGTAAAAGTTTCAAAGAAAGCTTTCTACTGTGAACACTATAAAAGCACTGAAATAATACAAAGAAGAAAGAACTGGGAAGCTCTTCTCTTTTTATTTTAATTTAAGAAAGCAATTAGTGGAGTGAGAGCATTAAGATTCTTTTAGCAATAGTCAAAGAGGTGAACTGAAGGAGGGAAAGAAAGTAATTTCTATGTAAGATAATAACCTTGGTTAAATGTATACTCTGGTTACTTACTCTTGCTTGTTTAAAATCAAATTCAGTCTCAAGTTTTCTTTCTTTTTAGCACCTCTTCCTCTCCCATTAATGTTCAGTTGTCTTCCTTCCCTGCAGTGTCTCTTCCTTCATATGTTTTCCCTTTGCCAGACTTGGCAGTTGGATGTTGGCATTCTACTGGGTAGTTGTGCCATATCATCATAAGCATCCTTCTCATCTGCATTCCTTCTCTCTAATTAGATAAATCTTGAATGTGCAGTTATTTACCTTGTATACCAGTACAGGTATCACGAGCCACACATTCAATCTACATAAACATTCCTTCTGGCACATTACCTGGAGGAACAGCAGCATGCTGAAGTCCAGCTCTTAAAAGTTAGGAAATTATTAGGTGAACAACTGGCTTCTAAATTAATTCTTTGTTCTGAGTATCTGGCACTTTCAATAAAGCAAGTGCCTTGCTTGTCTGACTTAATGTTTACAACCTGTACTGAAAGTCTGAAGTTACTCTGGTTATTATTTGTAAGAATCACTTCCATCACTTCACACATAAAGGAGAAGTAAGTTTGCAGTGAAATAAATAGTTTCAGAGCCAGTGTTCTGCCCTTTACTTGTTGTGAAATCAGATCCATAAATTGAGTCCAAACAGATGAGGTGGTTGTTCTGTTTGGATTGTCAAAATCAATGCTAATTGCTGCACATGCCAGAAGCTCCTATCTCATTGTAACACTGAAGTATTAGAATGTGCACTGGTACATAAATATGAATGTAGTTTCTGTCCTGGAATTTATTTTTTTGCTTATGACTTATCAGCTTGCCCCATTTCTGAACTCTTGGTAAGAGGCAGCAATAGTAATAAGCCCTGTAATTTTATTTAAGTGAATGGTGATTTATGTGTCTCTATACATGGAAAATGTTTTATTGTACAGTAAATCATAGTAAATATCTTAGTAGTAGACCAGAATCTGGTGTTAACTTTCTTGTTAAGGTGGTGGTAAGAACATATTTCCAGAAACATTTCAAATAAACTTGACTGCAGGAAGTGAGCGTGCATGGTGCTCATTCCTTAGGTGTCCAGATGTGTTAGGTGGCTTTTCTTTTGTGTTTTTAATTCAACAGATCTTATTGACAAGACCAAACTAGGGCTTCTTGCATGTACCCTTTCTGTAATCTTGTGTTACTCACTTAACCTCAACCAAACAGTTGATGCTTTTTGTTTAATCATTATTATTTAAATACTCTTATCCTTTAACCCTGCTTTTGTTTTGTTAAGTCTAAGTACAGATGAATTCATAATACAGAATCTGTCCCCCCTCCTGAGGAAGGGCAGGACCATCCCAGTAACTGGAAGATCACGTGCTTCTCAACCCTGCAGACCCTCAGGGCACGATGGGAATGCAGAGGCCTTAGGTTTAGCTCTGTACTTTAGCAGGTGAACCCTGCCAAAATCAGGGGCCCTGTTTGAGAATATAGCTTGTGTTTTAAATCTGTGGGACTGGAATAATTTATAAGCCTGGTATCATAGCAACATGAACACAATGGCAATGATGTATCTGTGCTTTAAACGACGGTGGAAATAATGTACTTAAATTGAAAGCTGCAAAGCTCCAGAATGGAAGCTTTTGGTACAAATGAGCATAGACATGAATTTATCCAATCTGGGTAAGTTACTATGGACAATGGAACGCACATCATAATTTTACAGTTTATGTAATAAAATACAGAATCACAGATTTTGTTTTAAAACTAAGACCATGCAATGAGGAGAAAAGGAAAGATTAAAAATAGTCTGTCTTTTTCTTACTTTTTTAGCTAATGAAAATGGAAGAACAAGCTGCACATATTATGTAGATAAAAGTCTAAAAATATGGAATTTCTAAAGTAATTGTAGTCTTTCCCCCTCATTCAGAGAGCAGTGAGTTAAGAGAAGTGTGCTTATTTCAGTAGGCTTGCTAAGTCCCTTGGCTCTGGACAGCAGTTCTATAAAGCCTGCACAGTACTGCTATTCACATCTCCACTCATACTTAAGTACCTAACTGAGGCTTACAAAGCCATTGAGGCTGTTATGCAGTGGTGAATATGCCTTCTGTTGAAAGCATGTGGAAACTGAATGATACTGGGAAAGAATGCTAACCTCATATACCCCTTGCCTTATGTGAGAAATTGCTTGATACTATATGGGACTGAACAAATGAATGTTAACTGAAATCAGTCTTTAGGAAGTCTTATCACATAGACTTTTAGGTTTCTTTAATATTTAGTTGATATTGATTTATCGTTTTAGTCTTACTTGAAAGGTTTTGAGTAGTTCTGTGTTGGGGATTCACCATTAGCTTAAAACCAATGCTATACAACAGTCTTGTTTCTCTTAATGCCATCTGAAAGGACTCTTTACTGTCTTATCTAAGAAAAATACAGAAATTGTGATGATATAGTATAATATGTTAAATATATATATATATGTGTGTGTGTGTGTACAGGAATTATATATGTAGTATGCCATATGCCTGTTATGTTCTCCAGTAGCTGTTTTCTTTGCATAAATGTCAGCCTTTCAGTGGCATTATTATGGAGAACAAGTAGATATTGTGAAATTGTGAATTCTTGCAGCACAGTATGTTTTAACATGCTAAATAATTAAATCGCTATGCATGTGAAGGCTTGGATGGCTTGTACCAAAGCCCTGCCTAGAAGGGATGCTGCCTGTCAGCTTTGAACAAAACTTGCTTTTGTTGCTTATCGAAAGTAATCCCTTTGTAGTCCTGAAGTTAGTATCTTTCCTTGTTAAATTGCTGTCTGATGAGAAGTATGGTCACATTATACTGAAACAGAAGTATCTGCCTCTTTCTAGGGAGGACATCTTAGCAGTGCTTGTACAGGCAACGGATGTAATTTATGGAGATCAATTTTATGATGACTTATCTGTGTTGTGTTTTTAGACTGTTTGCCCTGCTTCTTGCTAGGTCAGTTTAAACATATTATACTTAGCACTGTGAAGCTATTGGTTCTTTAATGGTTTAGTCATATAAGCTAATATTTACTGGCTTAAGTTTTACAGCAGCAGAGCTATTCTATTTAGCTTTTTAAAAAAAGGTTACACTAGGATAGGTCATTGTTTTCTATCAATTTACCAGAGGGAAAAAAGAATTCTAACTAAACAGAAATGAAATCTCCAGAATAGAAATATGTTATTAGATTAATATCTTAACTGTAGAATCTGATGAAAACATAAAATATCTAATCAGTTCTTTTTCTTTCACCATTGGTTTGCCTTGTCTGTCTAAAGTTTGAGAGAGTCACAATTCATGGCTGCTGGCTGGGTTTGTAGGGTGTAACAAGTCTCTTCAAAAGTTCAGTCTTTTTCCTATTACGATTATGACTCAGGCTTAGCCAACCAGTGAGGTGAAATTGAGAGGTCTCCATAATTTTACTCAGAATTGAGGGCTGTTTATTTAATAGGAGAGGACTGCATCAGTTTTCACTATTTTTTATTTAAGTATAGGGCAAGCTCAGCAGGAAGTGGATTTTTGTACTGTTAGATTGCAATTTTTTCTAGACACTGAAATCAGATGATTAAACCTTATTTGCAGTAAAAATGGTTTGCAAACAAATGATCTCACTGGTGTTTACATTTCAAGGTACTTTGATCTGTCTGTGTGAGTCCTGAATGAGCTTGCATTCTTTTCAATAACTGTAGAGGTTCCTGCTTCAGTTGAAGGAGCTTAGTTGCTTATATTGTGAGTTCAGTGTGGAGACAGTTTACAATTTGGCATATGGTGTGAGCATAAAATTGGCAATACTTAACCTTAGCATGACAACCTGTAAACTGGTAATTCAAAAGCTGCTGCTACAGCCGTTACTATCTCCTTGCAGAGACAGCAGTGCCGCTGAAAACAAGAATATGCCAACAGGTCGTTGTGTAAAACACTGGAGCTCTCCTGAACCGTCCTTACCCAGGAGCTGCAGTCCTTTGCCTAGAGAGAGGGACCCAAACAATCAATTTTCAGTGCCTTACATGCTGACATCAAAAATGTGGTAGAGTAGTAAGCTAATATTATGTCATTATTTGAGAAACAGATTTTCAGTAAGTGCAAGTGGTTCTATACAATTAAGAGGTTTGTAGCACATGAGACATTAATTTTTCAAGCAAGGTGGTGTTATCTTTCTGACAACACGAGTGTTGTTTCACATGCATGCTTGTTTCTTTTTAGCTGTTGCCCTTTATAAAGAAAAGAAAGAGTAGAAAGAAAAGAATAAAATAACTTATTTCCTGCATAAAAACCCCTTAAGTTCCTCTTACATTCTTTATGTATGGAAATTGCATTGACGGTTTCTTCCTCTTGTCCGCAGATGATATGAAAAAGAGTCTTCAAAGTAATTTTGCACCATTGGCATTGGTTTTGTTTTGCATTCATGTGGTATAAAACTGATTGGACTGAACAGTCATCATGACAGTTTGACATATCTCTTTCCTAAGTTACATACAATTCATTTTCCAAGTTAGCAATATTTGCATTAAGGAGCTCATTAGTCTTCTTAAGTAACGAATATATTCACCCTCAAATGATGCCATACAAATTGATGCATGAGATAACACAACTTGCTCTGATCACAAGGGCAAGCATGTGAGACAGCTAGTTTAAAGAGTAAATTGTCAGTAACTGGTTATAATTCATCATTTTCTATTGGATTGTAGTTAGGCTGCCTGCATTTTGTGAGCCCTCCATATTGCTATTGTGAGTCCTCAGATATTGCTCCATATCTGACATGATTTCTTTTACTTTTTATATTAGTAGTGCACAAGGTTGATTTTGTCTATCTGTCTGGAACAGAAATTGTTATACGTTAGGTTTACATGTGTAACTGGGCTAATTAACAAAATTCAAGGATTTCGAAATTCCTGTCAAAAAATCCCCCAAATTTACTGGAAGATTCTTAGGTTAAGGAGAAAAAATGTTTTATCTTAGTTATTGGTGTCATTATCAAATGAGTGAGTTGCATTGAGTATCTCTTTATTGTGTTAGGGATTTCATGAACTCTAATGTTTGGGGTTAGTTTTTTGTTGTTTTTTTTTTTAAATTGTGGTTATTGTCCAAAATTCACTTGATACTGTTTTAGTTGAACAGCCTGTAATGGTGTTACAGTGTTAGTCTGGGCCTTCAGATTGTAAATGGATTAGGTAGGCTTTACGAGGGATGAAAATTAGGGCAGTGTGTATGTAGAGTTTTAATAATCAATTAGTTTCTTATTCTCTTTAATGTTTGAAAACAAATACTTATTTTTTCAATTTCTCACAAATGTCATGGTCAGTTCTTTGAGGACCTGTTTATAGGATATGAGAATTTTGTTGATTTTAGAAGTCAGCCCTGCCAACAATCCTTGAGTGGTCTCACCAGTCTTTCCTGACAAAGTTTTATTTACAAAATTAGGTTTCATCATCTTCTGAAGCACACAAACCTGATATTCTGGAAGAAGATGAATCATAGTACTAATAATCCATTCTTTCAATCTTTCTGATATTATATAAATCTTGTTGGTTTCCTTCTGCAGCTCTCCTGAAGTGCTTAAAGCACACTGGCTTTGTCAACAGATACTGCTGAGGAAGTTATTACTGACTTGACAGCCTGGTATAGTGTTATTATAAGTATGTCCTTCTCCCAGACAAACTGTATGAATAGTTTAAAATGAAGGAATGAAAACAGAGGAAGTGTGATGGCATATATGTAGAAAGAAGAGTCTGAAGTGTACAATGAAATAATTTTGCATAATATGTCCATAAATTCTTTAGGTACTAAATAGAAAATTTTGCTACAGCTTGAATAATATTTCATTTATTCATTTTAGCTTTGATTTGTTCTCTCAAGTCAGCCAAAGAAGGCAGATAGGATTTTAATCCAAACTGATGTCAGGCTGTATTCTTGTTTTCTACCTTTGAGAATAGTCTTGCTTACCAGCGTTTTAAAATGAAAGCTTTTCATCTGCTTGGATTAAATAGAAATGTTATTCTGAAAGAGGATATCATGATGTCCCTGAAACATGAGAACAGCTGTACTGGGTCAAGCCACAAATCCACCTAGCTCAGCATCCTGTCTCTGACAGGGGTCAGAAGTCAGTGCTTAAGGAAGAGTAAGAGCAGGGTAAGTGATAGGCACCTGAATAATTGTACACAAGTTTTTGTATAGCTGACAGCTTCTGTTTTCTGAGTGATGGTTTTTAATTTTAGTCTTTATCAATGAATTTTTCTTCAACTGATTTTTTTCTCACTAAAGCAATTTCTTAGTACCCATACCACTCCTTGGAAAGATCTGATAGCTTAGCTGCATTTTATGTGAACCACCACCTTATTTTCTTTATTTTGAACCTAAATCCAGGTATAAATAGTGCTGAAAGCAGATGCAACTGCCAGAGTCTTGCTTAGGTTAACAGTGGCACATGCATTAGCATGGATTGACATATGCACTTCCTTGTCACTCACCCTTGTATGGCATAAATGCTTAAGCTCTTTTTTGTTTGTTTTTTGATTTTCATTTACAGTTGCAGCTGTGGAGTCTTTCTGCTGATACAAAACAGTTTATTGAAGTGAAACTGCTGTTGATAGAAAAAGGTTTGATATGGAACTAGGACAGGGTGACCTGAAACTGGGATGACGTGATTATTGTGCCAAATACATGTACCCCAATAAGGCCTGTCATGCGGTGGCCATATGCATGTAGAAACTAACAGGGATTAACACGTGGATAGCATGGTGCTGTCACTGTTATTGGTGAACAGATGGTGAAAAGTTTATTTCCATTGCTACTTATTTTTCCCCTCCTCAGTTACCTCTTTTTCAAGTTAATATCTTCTTGTTTGCTTGGCTGGATCTTGCAGTTATCCCATCCTGTGGATCCTCTTCACTGTCCCTTTTCAAACCCTTCCTGTAACTTAAGGGAGGGGTCAGAACTTCACATAGCATTTGGAGAACGGGCATGTCATGGAAATGGAGTAGCAAGTTTATTTTGATGACTACTAAGTACTGAGCTCATAGTTCAATGGAATTCAAATATACCTGGCATACTATAGTATCATGTTACCTATAGAATTACTGTTGGTGCTATGTTCACACAGCTTTTTTATGAAGAAGATGTAATATTCTTGAACACAGAAGGTAATCTTAACATATATATATATGGCTGTCAGGGTTTAGGAATGCTACTCCCCAGTTTATGTCTCCCACTGAGACTTTCCAAAATACACTGCTGCTCACTCACTCCACCTTCCCTGAGTCTTCGGCCCCCACTGCCACAGGTGGAGAGAGAAGAGGATTCGAGGCACAAAAAGCAAAGATCATGGGTTGAGATAAGAACAGTTTACCGGAAACAGCAATGAGATAAGAAAATGAACAGTAACAGCAACAGTATTAATAACATAAGCAATGTGCCCTCACAGCCAGGAGGGCCAACTGTGTCTGTGTCATCAGGCAAAGCATCTCCAGTCAGTTGAGGGAGAGGATTGTCCCGCTCTGCTCTGAACTGGGGTGGCCTCACCTTGAATACTGTGTGCAGTTTGGGGCACTGCAATATAGGAAAGACATTAAGCTCTTAGCATCCAAAGGAGGGCAACAAAGATGGTGAAGGGCCTTGAGGGGAAGCCGTATGAGGAGTAGCTGAGGGCACTTGGTCTGTTCAGCCTGAGGAAAAGGAGATTGAGGAGAGACTTCACTGCAGTTAAAACTTCCTCATGAGGGGCAGAGGAGGTGCAGGCACTGATCTCTTCTCTGTGGTGACCAGTGACAGGACCCAAGGGAATGGCCTGAGGCGGTGTCAGGGGACATTTAGGTTGGATATTAGAAAGAGATTCTTCACCCAGAGGGTGACTGACCACTGGAACAGGCTCCTCAGGGAAGTGGTCACAGCACCAAGCCTGACAGAGTTCAAGAAGCTTTTGGATGGTACTCTCAGGCACATGGTGTGACTCGGGGATGGTCCTCTGCAGGGCTAAGGGTTGGACTTGATCTTTGCATGCCCCTTCCAACTCAGCATGTTCTGTGATTCTGTGAAAAGTATACAAAAAGATAGTGGTTCACATGCAAAAATGCTCACTGCAGAGCCCAACCCAACCCTACTGCAGCCACATTTTCCTGACTGAAAAGGAATGCCCTTCTTCTTGGAAGCCAGAGAGAGATTCCCTTTTCCCTGTCCCTGGCATAAGGTGATACTGAATAACATAATGTCTTGGCCATGCCCCCTCCTGCTGATCTGGGCTGGAAACAGGACAATGGCATATCTAGGGAGGAATACCATGTTGGTGCTATAGTTTTATCCATTTATATATTTTGAACAGCAAGTTGGAAATAGCGGCCAACAGTAAACAACTCTAAAACAGAAAAAGGGAAATCGAGCAGGTAAGACCTATTTCCTTATATGCATTTATGTATGAGGAAAAATAGAATGATCTTAGAAGCAGAATTTTGCCTAGTCTGAGAAAAGGGAGAAGTGAACTTCAGGGAAGGATGCCAAATTTTGTAACTACAGTTTTAGCAGATCGAAGTGTGAGGGAAGAACACGTATGCAAAGGTGAACATGCAGCAGGACCTTTTTTCTTAGTAAAAGCTGTCCCTGTAAAGAAAAAGAACAGAAAAAGTCAAAGTAGTTAAGAGGCTTCTAAAGAATAGGAGAAAGCAACTCTTTTGCAGAAAACAGCTTGCTTTTTTCTCTGAGTCTTCCTTGCATGATTAATAGTAGAAGTAGACATTTTTAATGTCAGTGTAAAACTGACAAAAAAAAAAGAAAATAACAGAAAGAAAATAAAAACTAACATCCACCTCTCACTTGTAGCTTGTAGCTATATGTAGTCTGCTGATGTCAAGCATTTTCTTCCAGCGTCATTGGGTTACAGATCAAGAAGTGTGATGGACAGGCTCAGAGAGAAGGGAAAAGAAAACAGAGAGTAGTCTTGCTTTTTCAGTGTTTTGGGCCAAGATGTCAAACAAGTTTTTAGGGACCAAACTTTTTTTTTTTTTCCCCCAGTTTAATTTTGGTCTTAGGCATTAACATTGCATCATTATTTTATTATTTCTCCTTTTTTAAGTCTGTTTCTTTCTTCTGCTGCCCTAAGGTTTTGCATGGTAGTGGGGAGCCTTTACTCCTGTTTCACTGATTTGCAGTGAAGGTTCAGGTGCCCTGAGGGGAAGTCAGTCTCAGAATTGATTACACAACCTGCTTGTGGCTATATGACCTGTTCTGCTGCATTCTGTTTGCTGGTTGGGTTTGACTTCAGTTACCATTTTCTGTCTGGACAGTGAATAAAAGCACCATAGGAACTTATACAAAACTGTAGGAGTGTAATTCAAGAATGTGGTTGGCCAGTGAAAAAATGAGCTTATTAGGCAAGAACCTAGAATAAAGTGTCCTCTGGTGGATAAAATGATTGTGAGCAAAATTAAGTAGCTAATTTGTGGAAAATAAGTGATTATGAAAGAAAGAAACTGTGATTAAGAAACTATTTTTTGGTATAATAAAATGCAAATAGAAAACAATCTTACTATGGGTTACTGCTATGCACTTTCATCTGGGGTTTTTTTTGATGTCTGTGTTGTTTCAATCCCTTCTGCCTTCAACTACTCAACAGCATATGCTATAAATTTGTTTTCTTCTGCTTTTAGAGTGTATTTGGTCTAAAACTTTTCCTGTTTTCTGTCTGCCTCATTGAGGTTTTTGATGAAATGGCAGTGGAAACAGATTAATGGAATCTTCTGTAAATAGCCTGATACACTGATCAAGCACAAAGTTCTATATACTGCTAATGAAAGAATGAAGTTTGGGACTCTGTAATTTACAAAGATTTAAAAAATAATTTATCTTTGATTTTTACTGTGTATTAATTTGAAGTTATCCATAACTGTACTTTTTTGTCCCTTCCCCCTCTTCCCTCCCATTTTTCTGTAATCATATCTTTGTTATTTCATCCTGGACCATATCTGGGTGCCAGAACTGAGGGAAAGGTGCTTGTCATTTTATCCTTTCATGTTCCTACTGCTAGCTCTGTGTGACCCACATGAGAAAGCTGTATGATTTTATGAACAAAGTCAGGGTGAAGAGGCTGCAAGGTCAATAAGCTGAGACAAGTTAAGAGAAGTCAAGCAAGTAGAGGGATTAGACCTGGGCTTAATTTGGCTGCATGGTTTGAGAAAAGGGTAGATGGAAGACGGAATTGGGAGAAAAGGCTGGAGAGTAAAGCTGGAAGGAAGAGGAATGGGACACAGTAGGTTTTGAGACATTTTATATATACTTTGGGCACCCTGTTGTAAATGGATGCTTTCATGCCTGACCTTCAACTGAAGGTGCATATTAGTTAAATTCTTTTCAGAATGGTTGGAGGTTGTAGCTGCTTTGGTGAGTGCTCTGTTATGTAGCATTTCTCAAGAGAAGACTGTCTTCTAGCTCTGATGAAGGAAAAGCTTTAGTTTTGAATAATAATAGGAAAGAAAATGACTGTTAAGAGTCATCAAAATCTCTTGCATCAGTTACACTAACATTTGTAATTATGGGTCACGTTTTTGGCATCTCCTGTTATGCTAATGAAATCATTCGGCTTACATTTGAGATTTCATAAAAGACACAATTTTAATTCTCGTTATCTGGTGCAATAGAGTTACATACCCTGTCACCAAAATAAACCAAGTAATTGGGGAAATTAAGAGCGTATGTTTGTTTTATATATAACAAGGTGCTTGGCTGTCTTCTTTAAACCTAGCTTACTTTTTAATATGAAATGGTGGGATAGTGCTTCAGAATTAAGGTCCTCCCTCCAGCCTTGGGTAAGCAGGCTGTCATACCTCTGTGATACTCCATTTCATTGACCTTTTGTTGCCTCAAAACACCTTTTTCCAGGTGTATCTGATTTGTCTAACCTCTGACTTGTTCTTATATTGCCACATAGTTTATCTTGAATATGTTTCTTCACTTTCCCTAAACCGGAAAAGTTAAGGTGTGGAAGGAAGATTAAAGTGTCTTTCCTCATTCTTAGTATGCTTTAAAGGTGTGTCACCTGTATACCTTTTGATATTTTCAGAACAATGGACTTAAAGTCCTTTTCTGCAAAGGCAGATTCATCTAAGTGATGGTTAACATCAGAACACCAGCATGATGTGCCTGTTGAGAACAATGTGAGGACTGAGATGTGTGAAGTTATTTGGGCATGGGGGGATTTCTGGGATTGAGGCCTTAGTCTATAATTACTGTGATGAAATTTGGAACTCAAGCTGTTATCAAACCTGCTGTTTACATGTGAGCTGTCCTGTATAGTAAATTGGCCATTCAAAGGGGCTCTCAACCATTCAAAGTAAGGATATTGTAAAACTCACTTTAGGCCTTACAACAAATATTCATAATGTTATGTACTCCATAATACCCAAAATACTTCATTAGCTAGAGACACCATTTCACTAACTAAAATTTCAGAATTTGCTAAACTTCACAACAGAAATAATTGGCATATTCTTTGAAATAGAAAATTGTCAGACAGTTCAAATCAGGCACTTTTTCAAACCAGGTAGAAAGAGTAATTTGGAAAGATTAAATTGTATAGGCTTTTAGATATTAAAAAGAAAAGAAAAGAAAAAAAGACTGGCTTAACTAGGTCAGATTAGCATGCATTAAAAAAAAAACCAAAAACCAAACCCACTTTTCATGGTATTGTAGGAAAGGGAATACACATAGTGGTAGGGGTGTGAACAATGAGAACACAAGCTGCTGGTAATTGAGAAAGGAAAATGCTTGCTCTGCTTTTTAAGTGCAGACAAAGGACTGTGTTTGGCAGCCAATCTATATGCAGTGACCTTGGAAGAGCTGTTGTAATTTAATTAGGTGGACTCTTGAAATTTCATGTAGCAAATATGTAGTCATATCTGTTTTACACTACAGACTTCTTGTGATGACTTTCCCTTTTATCCAAAGTTGATCAGATATATTCTCCAACAAATTACACCCTTTATCTTTTCCAACTCAGACTGAATTTTAGTCTTGTGTAGAAATTTTACATGTGCCTTAGTCCAGTGAAAAAGTTTAGGCGAATAAATGAGGCATTTCTTCACTGGGACTGGTATTAGTTCTTAGACATTCCAGTCTTTCAGTAGCAACATCAAAGTCTTAAACTAGAGGTGCTCCTCCAGACTTTATATCCTTTATTTCATATTTTCTCAAATATTAAGCTGAATTTATAGTTTTGTCTTCTATAACCAACATATAATAAGTGCACTAATAGTTCGTTCTGTACAAATTCTTTCCTCAGGTTACAGAAACTGTTGTATTTCTTCCTGCTGTGAATGGCATTTTATTTAGAGCTTCACAATAAGATTACAGACTATTTCCAGCTGCTGTTGAGTTAAGGAGTTGATAATGCTCAGGGATTTCTGTTGTACTTCTCCATAAATAAGGGATATGGATAATTTAAAGTTCAGAGGTGCTTAGGTTTTGTTCTTTCACAGTCGAAAATAAATGGTGATAATGCATGATGGCTTTGAAAGTCACACCACTTTTTGATATGCAAGGTCTTAAAGATTCTGTTGTTTTGTTGAAAAGACTGTAGGAGGCCACTCTTCAGAAAGCATTTGCTTGCATGGATGATAGCAAATAGAACTGTCTGTTTAACTCAGAGAACACCAGTAATTTAGAATTGATCTGTGGCTCAAGGGTTCCCTTTATCTTGGAGATGACAGTCTTTCAAGTTTGGAAATATATTTTGCTATATGCTCATTTTTAATCTTTTCTCACTTGTTTTTTCATTTGTAGAAATACCAGCATCTTCTCAATGTATTGCACCTGTATTTTTAAGATTTGATATTTACAGGTCTGTGAAGTAAATTTAACATTTCTTTATGTCCTACTCTGTGCTGAGAAAGATCATTTACAGTACACAGCTAGTAAAAGAAATAACTTCCTTAAGAACATACTTGGAAAATTATTTCAGAAATGAACTTAGTTGTCTGTCACACATAGAGATGTGCAAAGGCATACCTATTACAATTAATTCCTTGTTTGCTGTGTGAATGAATCTGAAGCAAGGCCTTGGTGCTGCAGGCATGCAGTATTTTCAACTTTGGTACCTGCTGATGGGGAAGAAAAGGAAAAACAATATACACATCTCCTATACATACTTTATTATCATTGGATCAACTATGGAAATCCCATGTAACATTGTTTTCTTATCTATTTTTTCTCATCAGCAGTTGAAAGATAGGACCAATACAAGATCATACATTAAACATAAAATTATATATGGATTCAATATGTAGTAATACTTGTTTCAAATGAAAGCAATTATGTAGTGAGTTTAAGATTTCCTGTCTTTAAACACCGGCTGTTTGAAGTGCTTGGGTTTTGCCAAAGCTGTGGCAGCCACTGTTTGATGATGCATCACATGAACGCCTTGCTTAGCATTCATGTGGGCTGTTGCCTATTTTGAGTCTGTGACTTTTAAGGGACTCAGAGCATTTTGTCAATGTGTAGAGTAATACAAGCTTAAGTGTGGACTTGTGTTTATTACATCGGCTTCCACCCCCATCCCAAGATTTTAGTGTGAGTTACACAGTTGTAATACCAGAATAATCATCACCGAAAAATTGAGACACCAGACCATTTTAGTTAGATACGTACTTAAATTCCTGCCCAGATGTTTTTGATTACGTGTGTTCAATCGGTCAGTCACTGCTGTAGGATTGGGAGCTCCCTGTGGCGAAGGCGGGGTGAGGTACCCCTGTGGGGCAGAGGGGCTGCATGTTGGTAGGGTACGCTGTTCTTCGTTTTGATGTTTGCCAAGAGTGAATAAAATGCCTGGAGCCAGGCTTCCCTCCCCCATCAGCAATACCTGAATCCTCCCTTCCAGCCAGAATGCGCTGACTGTAGGTGTTTCCCGGGCCGCGGCCCCGGGAG
>VXBX01005474.1:248403-291436 GCA_013400415.1 Scytalopus superciliaris
GGTGTCTCTGCTGTGCGGCTCGCCCTCTTTGCTGAGGCGGAGGCGGGCCCGCCGCGCACCTGCTGTGAGGCCGGGCCGGGCCGGGCCGGTGCCGCTCCCCGGGCCGCTGCCCCGTGTCCCGGCGGGGCTGCNGGCTGCGGGGCACGGAGCGCCCCAATGGGCTGGCCCGGGCCGGCCTGGCCCCGCCCGGCCCTGCGGGGGGCACAGGGCTCTGCTTGGGGGGGCACAGCGCCCTGCCTGGGGGGCACAGGGCTCTGCCTGGGGGGGCACAGCGCTCCTGCCTCGCATCCCCGCCGTGTGACTCCATCTTCGGGGTGTGTGTGTGTGTGTGTGTGACAGCCGTGCCTTGCGCTCGCCCGCCTTTCGCTTTCGGCTTTGTTTTCCCTCTTTTGGGTTGTGGTTTTTTTGTTTTAATCAATAAAACCATCTCATGCACACAAAAAAAGAGAAAAAACCAAAAAGCAAAACCCTCCCAAAACTCTGTTTGTCATCGACTGTGCCCGCATCAGCAAGAGTTATTAAATAGGCTGTTTTCATTTCATGCCTTTCATTGAGTTGAATAGGAACGGTGTTTGCCTGGCTTTGAAGTTTCCGTACGTGCTTTTAGACTTGACTCTTTGTTGCCGGCTTTGGTATGTGAAGGGAAAGCTCTGCAATGGTGATAATAGGTGAGCTAGCAAATGCTGATGAGCCCTTAAGAACTGCTGCTTTGCAGCGGGGAATTCACACTGTTGCTTGCAAGGAAGCAGGTGTAGAAAGCAAGCAGTGTTACCAGTCTGCACGGGGTAAAAATCCTCTTGTAAGCTTGTGTTTGGTTTCTTACTGCAAATTTGAAGCTGAATACATTCTGTAAAGATTTGGGTTTGTACTGAAAGAAGTTTTAGGAATGAAAGTTATGTCTTCAAATTCTGAGGATATGTTTTTTTCTTGATTGGATTTGATGGTTACAATGTGGTGTTTAACACAGTGAATGTGGTGAATTCTTACTTTTGTTAGAATTGGCCAGTCTAAAATTAGAAAGTTATCAGCATTTATAGCTGCTAGCGAAGGCATTAGAGAGAACGTAGGCTGAGAATAAAGATAGGATTTGCATAACATTATTCTTTTCTCTATTGTTTCACCTGTCCTGGCAAACTCTTACTTCTTTAAATAAATTAGTTCACAATGTACATTCAGTTAATATTTTGTCTGTTTTTAGTAACTTGCACAGAAGGTTATTTGTTGTCTTTTTACAATTCTTATAATGTATTTCGGCATATCTTAAAAACATCAAGAAGTTCCAATACAGTTTATTTTAGGCAAGCAAATTTTACACTGCCCAGATTATTATTATTATTATATAGCAAGAGCTGGATAATTCTGTAAGTCAGATTTTAGAATAATTTCTGAGAAACTGAGGATGCTGTTTTCTTAGAACATTTGCAAAACGTGAATTGGGGGTCTTACCAATGTTGTGTATAAACACTTGAAGGGAAGGCGCAAGGAAGGCGGAGACAGGCACTTCTCAGTGTTGCCCAGTGACAGGACCGAAGGCAGCGGGCACAGGCTGAACGTGGGAGGCGCCCTCTGAACATCAGGAAACAGTTTTTGACTGCAGGGTTGACTGAGCACTGTAACAGGTCGCCCAGAGAGGTTGTGAAACCTCCTTCCTCAGAGTTAGTCAAGTGCCCTGTGGACATGGTCCTGGGAAACCGGCTGTAGGTGGCCCTGCTTGAACAGGGGAATGGGACAAAATGACACTTCCAACCTCAGCCATTCTGTGAGTCTAGATTTGCAAATATATTTAAATATGCAAACCGAAAACCAGCCCTAGCATGACACTTTCAGACTCTGCAAATTAGACACTGAAATGTGATTGGCTCTGTATTCTTGGAAATAACAGGCTTTAGTTGATTTTTACAATACAAAAAGTAGATATTTGCAGTGCAAAATGGTGTCTGGTATGCTGGAGTATTGCTGTTAAAGTTTACAAATACTGTAATTAAAACAGTGGAACGTTCAACTAGGTAGTTCCATTGTGGTGACACTGCTGGGAGCCAACAAGACAATTCCCAGTTGTGACTTGTCATTTTTGCAGTTTCACTGAATTCTGTTAGGGCTTGTACTTCCCCTGTTCTAATACTGCATTTCAAAACAAGTGTTAGTGGTGCTTCTTGGGCTTGCCGTAGTGAGTCTACATTAAAAAAAAAACAACCAAACAGCAAAACCGGAACATTGTTCCCATAATCTCTTGCAGATCTGAATTTTTCAAATACATATGTCTCATAAAAAGATAGACTCCAGACCAGTTTGTTACACAGATTTAATCAAAATTTGTGGTGATTTTGTGCTGATTTACAATACTACAGTAATCTGTTACTGTGATTTAGCTATCAAAGTAAGGCTAAAAAAGCTAGCAGACAAAACTAGAAAGGGAAAGTAAATTCTTGACATTTGTTATTTTATTTGTGTCTGAAAAAGGATACTACCAAGAATTTTTTCCTCTCATATAGATTTCAGAGCAGTGTAATAACAAACTCAGAGAACATCAATAAAGATATTCAGAGAAAACAAACTTAACAGTTAAAGCCTGTGGATTTTTGTCCCCCTTATTTAAACGCCATCATCTCTTCTGTCCTGCGGAGTAATGTTCACGTCATGCAAAACTGCTTTGTAACATCAAAGCATTTGTTGCACTAATTGACTGCAGTGGCTCACCAGAGTAGCTGTACCTCAGCAATTACGAAGTGACTGTTTAAATCATTAGGGGTCTTTGAGGTTTCATTAATGGCCTTTACTAATGTTCAGTGAGATGACATACAAAGTACATTATTATTAAAGGCTTGCTCCGTTTGCTTGCATTAAGGAGATTTTTTTTTTTTCAGTGCTAATACACTGTGAAACATCAAATGGAAAGATACAAAAAGACGCATTTATTTATTGTGTTAATCTTTTATTGTGTTTATCTTTTATGTTGATTACTCATTATTATCTCTTTAAAAATAACCCCAGATATTTTTGAATACTTCTTACTAGAAGTTCCTTTAACTCGTGCTGTCCTAAGACTTCTCTTTATGTGATACTAAATGCATCATTCCAGACCTCCTTATCCTCCCTGATACAATGAAATAAAACTTCAGGAACACAGTTCACTTCTACTCTCTACTAACTGAAAGATTTAAAAATACTGCTTCTTAGAGTTTAAAAGTTCTGATTTAGGATTGCATATATCCTAAATAACTGACATGTACACTGTCATGAGAATTTTCCATATAATAAACCATATGCTGGAATATATGAGATGTAAATAAATTACTTGTGTTGCCCTTGGATTTATTTTTGCATCATTTTTGCTAGATGGACCCTTTTAAAAGTTCCAAATTATCTGTATCTTGCTTGCCTCCCAGCCATTTGCATACATGCTCACACTGTTTGATATCCCCTACCCCATCCTTTTTTGATTCATAAATAAGCATTCATTTTACCACTCTTAAAAAATGTGAAATCTTAGCAATAGTAATACATGCATAGCGGCCAGGCTGCCAGTAGCAAGATTTGATCTTCAGCAGGCATAAGTATCGCCCACTCCCTTTTATTTTTTACATATACATAAACACATCTTAGGTTTAATGTTTTGGGTGTCCTCGGGCAAAATTAATGAAACTTTGTTGGACTAATAATCTGTGATTGAGTCAGTAGTCAGGAGATGTGGAAATTATGTAGATAAAGAGCATGCCACATTTACTGATTGCTTAATTTCTGTAAACCTAAATTTTGAGAGAGACAAAATAACTCACAATTTCATTTGTTGTGAACCAGTCACCACTCGTGTAGGTGCAACTCTTCTTGTTTAGACCACACTAATAACAGTAACTCTGGGGAAACCTCTTGGCTGCCCACTTGTTACTGTAAGCTGTGGGGCAGAGGGTATTTAATAATAGCCCGGGAGGAGTTTGAGCCAGGTGCATACTGAAACAGTTCAGATCCTCTAAGTAATAAAAGTTACACTTTTGTATTTTAGGCTGCAGTTCTCCATAAGGGCCGCTTATATTTAAGAATTAGTAATAGATTAAAAGTCATTAGAGACTGAACTAAATGGTTGTGAAAGTTGTGTATGCATGCTCAGAGCTAGAGCTTAACCCTGAAATTTTATTGGTAGCAGAGGAAGAGTAAAAGAATTTAATTTTTAGACTAATAACATGTTCATGACAGAAAATGTGATCAAGGTTACTATCAATCTCTAACTTTGAGTACTTTGGCAAAAAGCATTACTCAGAGAAACTTAGCATGGTTTTGCCACTGAATTTCTGCCGTGCTTTCTTTTAAGGTACCTAGGGTAAGAAGGGGATCAGGATTTTCAATTATGAGTTTAGTATATTTGACTTTGGTGATTAACATGAAGTCCCATGAGATGTAACTGCAGTTCACTGTAGGTAGTTACAGGTTATCTGTCTGCATGTGCTGTAAGACTGCTAAGCTTCCCTACCAAGCATGTGTTTCTCAGTTTTGGAAGTAATTTTTTTCATTCACTCTTACCTGAGATATTAGAAACCTAATGAGCAGGCCCTCCTTGGGCCTGAATGTGGTCTGATTGGGATAATCATATTAGTAGCAGTGTTATTTTGTTGCATCCTGTCTTTACTGTCCAAACAACATGTAACTTGTTCTTACGTGTATGCAGCAGCAGCACTTAGAAATTCTGATTATCTAAATTTCTGGTGTTCTAACTCTTACGGCCTTGGTCATTGTTAGATTATAGATAACTTACCTTGTGTAATGTTTGCTTTATCTAACTTTGTACATTTTTATACCTTTCATTTTTCTCATGTCCTCCCTCACTGTTCATCTTAAATATAAATTGTAAATTTAGTAGTGGGAGGTCTCCATAATTTTTTACTTGCATATCAGAAGTCCCTATTCGTTGCAGACATAACTAAATAAATAGGGTTCGTTCTGCCTTTAAGACTATCAGAAAGAAATCTGTAACAATAAAGCCTTTTTTTTTTTTTTGTGTTGCATCATAAACAGAAATGTTTTTTCCACCTAAAGTAAAAAGCCAAAGTGGTTTTGGGTTTTTTTCACCCTCTTTCTGCTCATTTGTGTTGGACATGATTCTTCAGAAGTCTTGGTTTAACTCAGAGGTGCTACTACTGAACTTTGATTTAATTCCTAGTTTTTTAAATGTTATTAAACCCAGATCTGTTTGGGGGTGGAAGAAATGGAGGGGACTATCATGCAGTACTTTATGAAAGCATTTA
This sequence comes from Scytalopus superciliaris, assembly GCA_013400415.1. Taxonomy (NCBI): domain Eukaryota; kingdom Metazoa; phylum Chordata; class Aves; order Passeriformes; family Rhinocryptidae; genus Scytalopus; species Scytalopus superciliaris. Next base: position 253,641 of record VXBX01005474.1, read on the forward strand.
ATTTCTTTTCCCTATTCTTCAAAACTTGTTCTGAGCATTCTTGTATCCCACTTAGCAGATTTTTTTTTTCCAGTTGATTTTTTTTTTCAGTTTGTGTGTATATATAGTGTGTCAATTTTGCATGCATTTTGATTGTAATGGAGAGACCAATTTGTGCTTGTAAGTCTTTGATGCGGTTTAGAAGAGCTAACTGAAGAGACAGGCTGTGCAAATTCATTGTTGCACACCAAGGGGAATGTGTTACTTGATTGCAAAGACTTTAACGTCATTAACCATACATAACATTACTTTAACAGTAGCAAATGATAGCACTCTGGTGTCATGTGCTGTGCCTCTGATTCTGAAATTTAAAAATTACTTCTAGCCAGGAAGAGAAAATAGTGCTTAATGACTCTTTTGAGTGGTTACAGACAAATTTAAATAAACTGACGATGGTTTCTTGTCTTTTTAATTGAAAGCCTCATATTCTGAGGTCTGAATACTGAAAGAGAAAGAAGCTGAGGCACTAAAATGTATGTTGTGTATACAAATCTTCTTTGTTACAAGCGTAAGTGATCCCTGTGGTGTGTGTTCCATGCGGGGTGCTTCCCTGCCTCCATTCCCCTTGCCACCTAATACCCAAGGACACACGGGTGAAGCAAAGCCTTGGATTAGTATCTGGCCTCCGGAAAGCTACAGCCCCTGCTGATTTTAACACTCAGCAGATTTGGATGGTCATGTCAGGGGGAGCTTATTCCAGCCTTCAGTGTAAACTGATTAGCTTCATTTTCACTCACAGAGGTGCATTTATTTTTTTTCTCCTCCTTTCATGCTGCTGGGAATAGCCCAAATGAGGCCCATTGCACTGCTGTCAGCCAGAAGAGCAGCGGCTGAGGGGAATGCTGCGTAGCTGGGCACTGCCTAGAAAAAGAGATGTGTGAGCAGCAGCTAACTAGTGCATTCTTGCTGTAAGAGTTAGCAATGACATAGCTTGTAGAGAAATACCTTTGAGAAATTGGGTCCTAATATTGTTCTGCCATTGAATCCAGTATTCACATTGTTTATCTGTTGTTGTTTTCACAACTCTGGAGTGTTTCTAAAGCTTTGGGAGTTTTGAGTTCTCTGAGTACTTACTCTATAGTGTCTGGACATTAATATTTATATAGAAGTTTTGATTTTTTTCCAGCAGAAAGATAAAATTAAAATCTAACAAGACCCCAAGGGTGTATTTACGTATTTCAGTATAACCAATCTGCCAGTTTGTTGCTGTGGAAGGGCATGAACTTGCTTGTTGTTCCTTATCTGTTCTCTCAGTTGATGCTCTTGCACTGACTGTTTCTTCTCCAACAGCACAGAAGCTTGATTCCAGATCTGTATAATGGCAGACTTTTTGGTTGTTAGTTTTGTCTGCTTAGTTGGATTAGCATGTTGACTTGGTTTACTGTGCAGTCAGAGATCCAAGGGTGACAGAGCTGATCCAAGGGTGAGAGTGGGATTGTGTGACCAAGAATGGGAGGGAGAAATAGGGGGAGCAAAATCTCCTATTTATGTGGCAGCAGTCAGATCAGCTCACTGTGTAATTATGTTCTGATGTGTCTCATTTCTTAAAATGGTGTAAGGTGATACATGCTTAGTTTGAGACAATTTTGTGGCATGCATTCAGAAGATGTGTATCGTATGCTGTGTAGCATATAGAATGAATTTTTAGCATAAAATTACGGTCTCTTGTTAACTGATGGCCACCCTCTAAAGGGCCTGTTCGTGTCTCAGTTCTGTACCTTATTCTTTAGTGAGGCTATAGCTGTGAGATTTTGTTCTCTAGGTGATACTGGGTAATTGTTCAGATAATCACATGGTGGAGGAGCACATAAAAGTCTGTCATGCACTGAGTACCCAGGATGCAGCATTTGTCTTAAATCTTGAGGTTTCTCTTCTCATTATTTTTATGAGAAAAGAAGGAACACTGTGCACAAGGGAAGAGTTGGAGAGGATTGTTAAACAGGAGCATCATGTATGTTGCAAAACCACTTTCTTGTAACTTCATGTTCAAAGGGAAATGAAGGGGACCAATATGGCAAGGACTACTTTTTTTTCTTTCATAGTGTTTTCTCACGTGATTTTGAATTGTACTTTTTGCAATCTCATTAAAATTAAAAAAAAAAAAAACAAGAAAAAAACCCTTCACTTCTTCAGAGTTAAGAGCTTTTTTTGTGGTATTGGAATTGACTTCTCTTATTTCAGTTTTGTTCATGTAGCATTTTTGTTTTTGCTGTAATTCATTCTGATCAGGTGTCCCAAAGTACAGTGTTTTGCTGTTAACCCTAATGCTTATTACAGTTTTTTCTTTCAACATGATAAAATATTCCTTACTAGGTTTTTTTGGGTTTTTTTTTAATAACTTCACTTGAAGCAGTTCTTCAGCACCTCAGCAAATTTGCAGATGACACCAAGCTGAGTGCTGCAGTTGCCGCAAGTGAAGGATGGGATGCCATCCAGAGGGACCTGCATAAGCTTGAGAAGTAGGCCCATGGAGATCTCATGAGATTTAACAAGACCAAGTGCAAGATGCTGCAGCTGGGTTGGCGCAATCCCTGCTGTCAGTACAGGCTGGGGGATGAACAGATGGAGAGCAGCCCTACTGAGAAGGACTTGGGGGTGCTGGTGGATGAGAGGCTGGACATGAGCCAGCCATGTGTGCTCCCAGCCCAAAAAGCCAGTTGTGTCCTGGGCTGCATCAAAAGCAGCGTGGCCAGCGGGTAGAGGGAGGGGATTCTGCCCCTCTGCTCTCGTGTGACCCCACCTGGAGTGCTGCACCCAGCTCTGGGGTCCCCAGCACGGGAAGGACATTGACCTGTTGGAGTGAGTCCAGAGGAGTCCACCACGAGGATTAGAGGCATGGAGTATCTCTCCTATGAGGAACGGACTGGAAAAAGATGGCTTAGGGGTGATGTAATTGAAATCTTCCAGTACCTAAAGGGAACTTACAAGAAAGATGGAGAGGGACTTTTTACAAGAGCACATAGTGACAGGACAAGGGGGAATGCCTTCAAACTGAAGAGAGTAGGTTTAGATTAGATACTGGGAAGAAATTCTTTACTGTGAAGGTGGAGAGGCACTGTAACAGGTGAAGTTGTGGATGCCCCATGCCTGAAAGTATTCCAGGCCAGGCTGGATGGAGCTCTGAGCAACCTGGTCTAGTGCAAGGTGCCCCCTGCCCATGAACTAGATGATCTTTAAGGTCCCTTCCAACCCAAACCATTCTGTGATTATTAAATATGATATTGGAGAAGAGTGTGCTAATAAAGGGGTGAAAGCTGCCTTATTTTTGCAAAGTATGGTATGGAAAGATTTGTTTGAATTATCAGGATTCCTGTGGGTTGTACTGAGCCTCTGAGAGGATCAGTGTATTACTATTTCCCTCCTTGTAGTAACACAGGTTAGTTTGGAATAGCAGTAATAATAAAACTTCTGCGTGCCACTTTTACCATTTGCTTCCCAGTTTCATAAAAACATAACTCATATGTAATAAAAAGGCTTTATTTTCTTTGTGTTTGCAGAATGACTTAGGGGTTTACATATGGAAAATGGGGGTGTTCTCTTATAGCTAGAGGCTGTGCCTGTACATCTCGTGCTAAGTGCTTATTGTGATTTTTAAACTAAAACTGCTTCTATGTTGATGAAAAGCATGTAGCCTGAGAAAGAATCCTGAAACTTGAGGATGGGAGAAAAGGGGGAGGAAGGAAAGGGAGGTACTCTCTGAACATGTGCTAAGTGCTACAGTTTATCTGTGTAATGATGATTTCCTGATGATTAGAATGTTGTGATGAAACACAGTATTAAGGGTTTTAACTAAATTTAACTAAAGCTAAGGGTTTTAACAAAATTTATTGAATTGAAAATAAATTTAATGGCACTTTGAAACTGGGAGTAAATTATGAGAATTTGTGTGTTCGTGCTGGTGAGACTCATTATTTTCATAGCTAGAAAGAATATCTTCCTGTGTGAAACCTAGAGAAGGAAGGGTAGAAAGGGAGGTAGAAAGTTTTGGGAAAGTGTTGAGTATTATTGGTAAAGGTATATTTTTCTAAAATCTCCTTTAAAATAGTTGTATGCTATATAGATCATAATACTAGCTGGAAAATGTCTTCTCCCACTACTGTCAGACTTACGTATCTTAGATACAGAGAATGAGATTTTGCAAAGTTCTCCTCTCTGTGGTCCTCTGTAGGGATGTCTTCATACCACATGCTCACTGCTGCCTGTTTCTCACTTGGTACAAGATTTTAGCTTTCAGTTGCATCAGGTGTTCATGGCAGCTCTACAAAACTTCCTCTTTAGTGTCACATCTTGTTCTGTCCCTTCCACATCATACAATAATCACTTATATTCCAGTATTTGGTGTGCCAGCAAATGTTGGCAAAGTAGGAACCTGACACCATTTCAATGGGATTTTTACTGTATCTAGGGCAATGACCATTCTTTGTAGTCTGCTCCAAGTTCTGCTTTGGGTCTGGGGCAGTGATTATGATGCCATCTCTGATGGTTTCCCCTGCAGGGAATTCCAATTCAGCACCTTGTGATATGCATAAAATAATCTGTTACTGTTTATGATACATTTGTAACTCTCAACTCTTCATTGCCATGTGTGGCGTAGGATTGCATGCTCCTTAGTTTGTTATCACTTCATACATACCAGAGCATAAAACCAACTCCTCCAGGGCAAAGACAAGCTTTTGTCCTACCCCACTCACTCAGGTTCAGGAAACTGCATGATCACATTGTAACTTTGTAAAAGAGTAATAATTAAACTGTGGCTGAATTTATGTCCCCTTGCTTTGCAAAGGAAGTTAATTTCATGTAAAAATAAGGTTTTCGTAGTGCAGTCTATTACTGTCTTAATTTTGAGAGCTAAACTAATTGTTACAATGTGAATTTTGTTACTGACTCTTCCGCAAGGTCAGCTTGCCCTTTCAGTTAGGCAGACCCATATCTTACACTTCCTTTCTAGTTATGGGAACTGGAAATGGCAAGACAATTTAATCCCTTACCCTAAAGCAAGGTTTTCACAATTACCTCTATTAGCAAATCTGATTTAATTTGTTGTTGTTAGCGTTTTATTAATGGAAGCATAGGTAATACTTCTTTACATCTGCCTTAAGAGAGACTAGCAGCAGCTTTGGGAAGAGATTTACAGGGCTTAGCTATGGGAAATAGATGAGGGAAAATTCAGTATGGCATAGACTGGGGAAAAAAGTATTAAGCTAAAGATGGCAGCAGGCTCGCATGAGAGAATGGTGTTGTTGGGGAGCTGTCTCCTACATTTACATTGTCTTCTGTTCTTTGCCTTTAATCTTTATAGAATTCATAATGAATAGTAGTTTGTGTATCTTGAAAATTATAGATTGCATTTTATCTTAATATTATTTTTGTATAATTTTCTTGTGTGTCATCTTTCGCCACTAAGAAAATGTCCAAATTAACTGTGTTATGTAGAAGGCATAGACAAGACCTCCTAAGCAATGGATGACTGAAGCATACCTTGGGGTCAGAGTGTAATGTCAGGTGTCACACTGCTTCTACTAGATCTTAGAATTCACAAATGTAAAGGGAAAAGGCACATTTTACCTATGTGTAAATCTAATTGTGAGCTGTTGATGAGAGCTGGGGCAGGTGTAGCGTTTGGAAGTTTACAGGTAGGTTTATTTTATTTTATTTATTCTATTTTAATTTTTTATTGATATGTTGGAAACTTCTGCTAACCACACCAAGAAGCTGAATTAAAGAAGCCTGAAATTGAAAAAACAAAATTCCACAACAAACAAACAAGAAAACCCAGCTCCAAAACCCACCCCCACCTGCCCAGCCATCCCAGTGCGAATCTAGTGAAATGAGTTCTGGTGTCTCTCTGAACTGATAGATGTCTTGGTCAGCTTGGGCCTGCGTCTTTATGAATAGAGATTATTGTGGTGCACCATATACTGTTGGGCAAATTGTTTTGTTCTTAGTCAAACAAGTGAGAGCAATCACTCCTGGAATCATTGTCTGTCATTATGAATGTTCTGTTTGTAGCAATTACTTTGCAAAAGAAGTGTGTGTTGAGTAGGAAAATGGTGTCCGTGCCATATTTAGGCAGCTGGCCAGCAGAAGATTATGCTTGGGGTCTATAAATACACCACAGGGACCAAACCCCCTGCCCCCAAACAATATTTTACAGAATTTATGGCATTTGAAAGCTTAAAAAAAGTAAACTTTCTTTATCGCTTTTGAAGAGAGAAAAATTCTCAGTACTCCTCTTGCTCTTCTTATTCGGATCACTGAAAGAAATACTGTTGGGGCTGTTGCTCTGTAAGATGCCTGTGAGGGAACTAACTAGTCACGACAAATTAGGAGAAGACATTTTCTTTATGCAGTATTTCCAACCTTTCGTGACTGAGGACTGTTCTGTGATTTACCTGAAATAAATAAATGAAAATAAAATATGAGTATGTGTTTGGCTTCCTGTTACTTTTTAGCTGCACTGATAATCTGTTAATAATGTATTTTAGGTTTGGTTTAAACATGCAGAGGAGATTGGTAATCAATAGAATGTGTATTTGAAAATAGATGGCAACTTACATTGTTTTCATACAATCAAATTTTCCTCTGGTAGTTCATAAACTGAAATAAACTCCAAGTTAAATGTGTGCCAGAGGTGCTAATTTTTTCCACTTTGTTCTATTGAAGTTTTTCTGGAGTCTGCACACAAAACAGAACAACAATTTGACTAGTACATTCCTATTTAACCAATGGAAACACAAAGTCACTAGTATACAAATTTAACCTACATCTGAGTGACAGGAAAGAGAAGGAACATGCAACATTGAGAGACCCAGATGACAACAGGATATGCATGTTATGGAAAGTGTCCTAGTTGGTTGTTCAGAAATTTTTTATGTTGAAGTGTTACGAACATAGTTTGAATACTTTGTTTATTGCAAAATAAATTTATTCTGGTTTTTATCTTCTGCAGGAACTCATTATACAATGACAAATGGAGGGAATATCAACAGTTCAACACATTTACTGGATCTTCTGGATGAGCCAATTCCTGGAGTAGGAACATATGATGATTTCCATACCATTGACTGGGTTCGAGAGAAGTGCAAAGACAGAGAAAGACATAGACGGGTACTTGACATAAATAACAGTATATGGAAAATATTTTTGGTTGATGTTGGAGTTAAAGTCTGATCTAGTAACAAATAAAAATATATGCATGTACTTCAAATTTGTTTATATCAGCTAAACTACTTAAATACTATTTAAAAGCACTGCTTCATTGATATCAGCAGTCTTGCAACAGCATTCTAACTTGGAAAGGAAATAGTAGTTTAACAGAGTGGGACTAGGTCTCCACCACCCACATACCACTTTTACAGTACTGCCTTTTTTGCATACTAGTGCATTTAAGGCTATTATCCAGTGTAGATACACTTGTAATAGTACAATAGTGCTTATGGTGGTACTTGTACAGAAGAGTGAAGACTGATGTATATTGCTTTTATACTGACACAAGTGTGTCTGTGCTATTGCTGTGTAGTGCTGTGGTTGTTTGGATTATGGTAAGTGGAAATTCTCATCTCTTAACCACTTATATCAGCATATATATATGTTTAACAAAAAAATAATCTCAATAAGTATGTTAACTACCCTCTCTCCCATCACACAACTTGCTCTTCTTTTCTTTAGTGATTTCTTCAGAGGACCTTCAAAGTTCAAACTGTTCATCTTTATCAGTGTACTCTTCCAGGGGTTCTTTCATGAGACAGTCTCAAGTTGTATTAGTCAATAATATGCTAAATACTGTCATTCATGTTGTAAATTTGTTTAATAGCATTTTAAGAGGAAATACGCTATTTAGAGCTTTACTGCCAAATTTTTGGGATGCTCACATTAGTAAACCTTAGAACAGATTTGGAAATGTGATTTCTCAAAAATATTTTTCACTGAACAAAATTAATAATTAAACATTAATTGTATGAAGTGTTAAGGGGAGAGGCTCCTTCCACATCCAACACTACAGCATTACTCTGCTTTCTTTGGAAACACTGTTTTTAACTTTGTGGAAGCAAGTGTAGGATGTGTGTGCTGATTTACTTTGGCATGGTAAGAACCCCTCAGTCTTACACTAGTTTAAAAGACAAAATATCCGTTATCTAGTGGAACTGCACTATCTAGTGCATTTTCAAGGAAAAGAGATCCTTGGACAATTGATCTAAGAACATGTACCTTGTTTGAATGCTTTTAACGAAAAGTAAGAAGGTGTTTCCATGGAATACTTCATTTGATAATTTGATGTCAAAGCAGTAATTAATACAGTGCCATTTTTACACTGTAGATGTGTAGGTTAGTGTCTAGTGGATATGCCATTGGATAGAGTGCTGAGCCTGACCAAATTCTGGCAAGTCAGATCACACCTGTAAATAGATGATCTAGAGTCAAGTCTCACAGCTGTTACTCATTTCAATGTCCAAGATCAGAAAAGTCAGACAAGACAGTTCAGAGTTTGTCGCCACTGAACTACTGTGACATTTATAAATATTTTCAGTACAATAATTTTAGATGTCATAACTAGTAGTTGTCTAGAAGTATTATAGCATAGTTATCAATTTTTTTTTGTTTTATTTTACTTTCATGTGTTTTTAGTCTAAAGATAAAGATTTGAAGTAGAAGTTTAGGTATATGAATTGTATGGAATAGCTATTGGTAGTATGGTAGCAGTTTATTTGAGGTTCAGCAAAAATAATTTAAGATGTAGGAGAGAAATAATTTTACAAGTGCCTGTTTTAGATATGCATCATAGAAAGTATTCATTTAATCTAATAATGCGTTTCTTGGGTTTTAGTTCTTTAAATTAACCAAATTTACTTTTCTCTGTCAGTTGTTTGATGTCTGAATGACTAAGCTGATTTATCTATGTAAAACACTAAACACAGGCAGAGCACATGTGGTTTAAAGAGAATGCGTATTTGCCTGCAGCTTGCATCACACAGTTTGCATGTTATACTTAATTATTTTTTTCTTACTAATAATAGAGGAACACATGCAAGTGTACATAATGATTTCTCTTTGCAGATTAACAGCAAGAAGAAAGAATCAGCATGGGAGATGACAAAAAGTTTGTACGATGCATGGTCAGGATGGCTCGTAGTCACACTAACTGGTTTGGCATCAGGTGAATGAAAAAAGATGTTTTCTTTCTTGTATTTGTCAGCAAGTGTAGTTGCTGTGTTTTTCCTCTGTTGTCCACCATCCTGGCTAAGAGCTGGTTCAGGCTGCTACCATAATTCCATGAGGGAAAGAAAAGGTTGACTAACTTAATTTACAGGCTTCAGTGTTTGGAGGAGGGGGTTTGCTGATCAAATGGAAAACAGAATCCTCACTGAATTTAGTGAGAGTTTCTCAAGAGTTTTTGCACTTCTACCCACTGAAGTATCACTGTTCTTTAGTCTTGTGACTGAGATTTGTATTTCCTGTTTGGGTAAAATTTTGCTTTTTTCCCTATAGGATTTCTTGTGAAAGTGTATGAATTGATTGTAAAAGTAGCTCTGGTATATGTGTGGTTTTGGTAAGCACGCTTCCTTGTAAAACATGTGTTTATGCATGAGCAGAGTCTAGCTGTATGTTTGTCATACCTTTACAGAGGTTGTTACACAGAAAATACTGTCTTTAACAGGTAAGTTTGTTGGCATATATTTCAGTTCTCTCTTTTTAATGTATTTTAGCATGAGTTTTACAACTAAAACCATCTGATAATTTTTGGCCGCACCGTCAGGCGGTGCTGCTTTCTGTCGGTGTACTCTGGAGTGACCAAAACCTGCTGGAGTGAAAAGTCCCAAAGTTTGTGCCCAGTTTTTCAAAAAAAGTGTTTCCAACAGACATTTTACATTAATTCTAGGAAAATTGGGTTAGCTGTGGAGTGTGGCTGTGCCTGTTAAAAAGGCATGGTAACAGTATAATTACTGCTTAGATATATACATAATCACTTTCACAAATCATATATAAATTAAATGTAGAGTGTGTTGTATGTTTATATACTTCTGGATGCACAAACCAGGAGTGTATAATTACTGGCAATTGCTTGTGATAATTTTAGTGGGAATGTGCAGTGTTGTGTTTTCACCCCCCAAGCTGCTATGTATATTAAAATTGCCTTACTATGTTTCTGAGCAATAAAGGGAGCAAGTTCTGGTCCTGAACATTGCTAGTTTTTTCAGTTTCCATTTCTTTCTGTTGTATGTGTCTAGTGCATATTAAATGGTGCAACCTTGAGTTCAGTCATGGAGAGATCTTATGTTTATGTATTTTAATTCATTTGGTTGAAATTTTGTACTACTGAAATACTAATTATGACTTGGACTTTGGTTGACCAAGGTTCTCAGACTGAGGCTCTGTCAAGATTAGTAAATCATAGAATCATTAAGGTTGAAAAAGACCTCCAAGATTATCAAGTCCAGCCTTTGACCGAACACCACCATGTCAACTAAACCTCAGCACTAAGTGCCATGTCCAGTCACTTTGTGAACACTTTCAGGCATGGTTCCTCTACTGCTTCCCTGGATAGCCCATTCCAATGCTTGACAACTCTTTCAGTGAAGCAGTCCTTCCTGATGTCCACCCTGAACCTCCCCTGGCACAGTTTGAAGCCATTTCCTCTCATCCCGTTGCTAGTTGCCTGGGAGAAGAGATTGACACCCACCTTGCTACGAACTCCTTTTAGGTAGCTGTAGAGAGTGATAAGGTCTCTCCTGAGCCTCCTGTTCTCCAGGTTAAACAAACCCAGCTCCCTCAGCCACTCCTCATATGACTTACTCTCTAGACCCCTCACCAGCATCATTGCCCTTCTCTGGACTCTCTCCAGCACCTCAGTATCTTTCCTGTAACGAGGAGCCCAAGAACTGGACACAGTACTCAAGGCACAGCCTCCCCAGTGGCAAGTACAGCAGGACAATCACCTCCTTGGTCCTTCTGGCCCACACGCAGTCCGGGATGCCATTGACCTTCTTGGCCACATGGGCACATGTGGCTCATGTTCAGCAGCTGTTGACCAGCACCCACAGGTCCTCTTCTGCTGTGCAGCTTTCCAGCCACTCTGCCAGAAGCCTGTAGTGCTACATGGGGTTGTTATGACCCCAGGGCAGGACCCATCACTTGGCCTTGTTGAACCTTATATAATTGGCCTCGACCCATCGATCCAGCCTGTCCAAATCCCTCTGCAGAGCCCTCCTACACTCCAGCAGATCAACACTCCTCCCCAGCTTAGTGTCATCTGTGAACTTCCTGAGTGTGCACTCAATCCCCTGTTCCAGATCGTTGACAGATATTGAACAGGACTGGCCCCAGTACTGAGCCCATGTTAGGCTCACTTACCAGCTGTGTCAGTTAACTTGCTCCAGGAACCTCCTAGACTGTCTCTTCTCCACTGTGTTGAGTTTCCAGCAAGTTCAAGTTTCCCAGGAGAACAAGGACTAGTGGTCATGAAATGTCAGCCAGCTGCTTATAGAATACTTTATCTGCCTCTTCATACTGGTTGGGTGTTCTGTAATAGATTCCCACCAGGATGTCTGCCTTATTAGCCTTCCCCTCCTAATTCCTGCCCTTAGGCACTCAGGCTTATCACCACTATCCTTGAGCTCTGTACAGCCAAAGCACATCCTAATGTACAGAGCCACCCTACCACCTCCCCTTGCTCTCCTGTCTCCTCTGAAGAGCATGTAGCCATCCATTGCAGCACTCCAGTCATGGGAAGCATCCCACCATGTTTCTTTGATGGCAACTCCATCATAGATCTCCAGCTGCACAATGGCTTCCAGCTCCTCCTGGTTGTTACCCATACTGCATGCACTGGTGTACATGTGCTTCAGCTGGACTATCAGTTTCACCCCTAACTCTGGCATGCCGCCCTCAGGCTCATCTCTAGCGAGCCTCATCTTACCTTCTTCCCCCTTCAAATCTAGTTTAAAGCCCTCCCAATCAGCCCTGCCAACTCACAGGCTAGAATCCTTTTTCACCTTTTAAACAGATGTCTCACATCTGTCTCCAGCAGGATTGGTGCTGAATCAACTGCCCCATCACACAAATGTAATAGACCTCTTTTGATTAACCCCTTCATTTCAGTGGACTGTTGGAGAACGAAGGAAAAAAAGGCAAGAAAAAACCCTGCATTTAACTTGAGAAATATACAAATAACTTGATTCTTCAGCAAATACTAATCTCTTCAGCAAATACTAATCTTATGATATTGATAACAGGATATATTCCTGGACATCAGTAATATAGTAAATGTATATTTAATTGAGTTTTCTGTAATCTCAATTTACATCAATTAATGCCAGCATATTTCTTCATTTTAGCTGTATGTGTTATTCCTGTTTACCAGAACATTAATACAAAACTGTTCCTACAACAGGGGCATTGGCAGGATTAATTGACATTGCTGCTGACTGGATGACTGACTTAAAGGAAGGCATCTGCCTTAGTGCTTTGTGGTTTAACCATGAACAGTGCTGTTGGGGTTCAAATGAGACCACATTTGAAGAGAGAGATAAATGTCCACAGTGGAAAACATGGGCAGAACTGATAATTGGACAAGCAGAAGTGAGTATACACTCATTTTTTTTATGGTCTTGCTCAACAGCTCGTCTGAATACAGAAAGAAAATAGTGGACTTAAGGTTAGGGATCTAAACACAGATTTGGGTTGTACTGTGTGCACTGTTTGTTTCTCAGCATTTGAATTGATTAATAGGTTATAGTGTAATAAATGTGTATTTCATGAACTGCAAGGGGGCTTGGAGTGTTACAGGTGTAAGGAAGCTATGAGAGTATAGAATTGTTAATAACATGAGAATTTCTATCTTTGATCATAACTGTACATAAATAGAAACTGCATTTGTGGTGTTGTCTAATAACTAAGAATAGATTTGTTTTCTTTTTTCTACCACAATTTTTTAAAAATAAAGATTTACGTAGTATTCATTGCATTTTAGCAGCTAGTAGCTATTAAAAAATACCCCTGTGCTATGTTTTTTTTCTTTTTGAAGTGTTAGAACACTTTCTACTTTGTATAACCCAGTCTGTGCTGACGCGCAGGTGTCATAACTTCATGCTTTTCAAACAAAACTCACACTCAACCTGAAGAACTTACTGTTCTTCAAAATGTGTGTGTAAGTGTACTTGCAGCAAGAGCACTTCTGTATTATTTTAAGTAATGATTTTGCTCTTATGTCAAATTTCTGACTTTTTATTTTTGCTTTCAGGGTCCAGGTTCATACATCATGAACTACATAATGTACATTTTCTGGGCGTTGAGCTTTGCCTTCCTAGCAGTTTCTCTGGTGAAGGTATTTGCTCCCTATGCCTGTGGCTCAGGGATACCTGAGGTGAGGTCTACCTAATATATAAGTGTTTCGTATTAATGTGAGAATTACTGCTGCCTTACAGGGTTGGGGATAGGCAAGAGGGAGCACCCTACCTTAAAAGAACTCTACTAATACAAGTATTCATATTAAAAACATGTAATTGTGCTAACTGTTTCTGGGGAAAATACCCCAAATTTAAGATATTCTCCTGAATTAGGAGATTTTGCTGCATGCTTCTCTCAGAACCACTTTTTAAGGAAGTATTGAGCTTAAGAGAATTTACTTCCAAAGAGTGATTTCCAAACCTACCCCAATCCCCACCCTCCCTATGGAAATAAGAGAGCAGTGATTTCTTGACAGAATACGAGTCCTTTGGTACAGCATTCAGTCTTTTGTTGCAATGGCTTCAGTCACCTTAACTAGCACAAACCAACATAGTCACAATGTAAAATGTAATATCCTCAAAAACTCACTGTTTACGATTGCTGTCTGCTACTATCCACAGAATGGGAGGGAAAAACCTAAAGTCACATAAATTGTGGTCAGTCTCTCTTCTTCAGTCTTTCTGTAAATATTATATATGTGTATTGTGGAAGTTGAAGGACAAATCCTGCCTCTGAGTAAGCCTGGAATAGTCCTGTGCCATTATTCCAGAAGAGATTTCATCCTAAATTGGTTTCCAAATTTAGCTGTCTTTACTTTCTAGGCACAGCTGTTCAATGGTTTGTGTACATCTTTTTTACGGACAGGCTGTCCTTTCCTATGATAACTATATTATTTCCTATATAAGGGCATATTTTCCAGGCTAATAATATGACATTGTTAAGTACAGTAATACCTTAGGCACGTGGCACATCTTTCCTGGTGGAGAAAGGCTGATCTTTCCCATCTTTATGTCAAGAAATGTACTGTTAATTTTTTATGTAGTGATGGTAAAACATAAAAAGAAAACAGAGAGGTGTAAAATTAGGGCAAATGGAATATTGCTACCATAGATGATGACCTTGTGTATAGTTTTTGCAGGTTGATTTTTCCTTTGAAAGTTTTCTGCCTGTACATCATAAACTAATGAATGCAGTCTTAGAAGCTGCTGCAGATTAATATACTAAATGTAATTGATAATGTTGCTGTATGTTATGGTCCAGTGTTTTAGAGTAAGTTGCAAATGGAAAGCCTCTGGCAACCAGAAAGACTCAGTGTAGCAATCTGAACAGTATGTTTTGAAGTGTGATAAAGTCAATCATTTGTTTTGAAGTTCTGCAGCTAAAAGTATAGAATTATTTTCTGAAGAAAGCAGAATGCAATAACAGATACTATTATTATTTTTTATTTCTTTCAGATAAAAACTATTTTGAGTGGCTTCATCATCAGAGGTTACTTGGGGAAGTGGACTTTGATGATAAAAACAATTACTTTAGTATTGGCTGTTGCATCAGGTTTGAGCTTAGGAAAAGAGGGTCCCTTGGTACATGTTGCCTGCTGCTGTGGGAATATTTTTTCCTACCTCTTTCCAAAATACAGTACAAATGAAGCTAAAAAAAGAGAGGTAAATTTTTATTAAAAATTTATAGAGTATATTAAATATCTGTGTATTTACACTGATTTGCTTGAAAGACAGTATTTGTTCTCTTGAGCAGTGTTTAGTGTTTATCAATAGTTAGTTACTGTGTTAAGAACAATGTATTATCCCTAGGATTCTCAAAGGTAAATAATTTCCACGTCAGTGTCCCTTGAATAATATTTGTGGTTGATGGAGTTCTGTGCCACACACATCTAGAAAAGAATAGACTATTTCAATTGGAATAGACCTATAATAATCATCTACTCCAGTTGCCTGACCAGTTCAGGGCTGACCACACAAATGCATGTTATTAGGGGCATTGTGCAAGTGCCTTTTAAACACTGTTGGGCTTGGGGTATCAACCACCTCTCTAGAAAGCCTAGAAGCCCAGCCTTCTCTGTAAAGAAATGCTTCCACCTGCCCAGTCTAAACCTGCCATGGTGCAACTTTGAGCCATTCCCATGCATCCTATGAGTGGATACTGGGGAGAAGAGCTCAACATCTCCCTCTCTACTTCACCTCCTCAGAAAGTTGTAGAGAGCAAGGAGCTTGTTGCTCAGCCTCCTTTTCTCCAAACTAGACAAGCCCAACGTTCTCAGCTGCTCCTCACAGGACAGCCCTTCCATCCCTGCCACCAGCTCTGCTGTCCTCTTCTGGGCACATGCAAGGACCTTCACATGCCTGATTGATGGCTACTGTGGCCACTCTCCACATCTTAGCATTCTCATACACTTACTTCAGGCTTTTGTGTTATTAAATCTGTGTATCCTTAACAGAAACATAGAAGAAACTTATAGCTGTAGTGAGATTCTGTTCTTCACGTTTATATAACAAACTGCAAAAACACCCCTCACCTTTGTTCTTTTCCAGGTGTTGTCAGCTGCCTCAGCAGCAGGAGTTTCTGTAGCCTTTGGTGCCCCAATTGGGGGAGTCCTTTTCAGTCTGGAGGAGGTATGTCAAGAGATGGCACTGAAGGATAGATACTTTAAAAAAAGTTTCTTTTAGCTTAAATAATCTCAGACTCCTTTAAGCTGTGCAGTCTTTCCTAAGAAGGGAATTATTTTTGGACCCACATTTCAAAGTCAAGAGTCCTCCTAAAGATATTTTTTCTTTTCTTTGAATGAATGTCAGCTTTTCTTTGTTTTCAGTTATTTTTTTTTCTGGAGAAGGGCTGAGTCCATTAATAATTGCAGTTTATATACAGATAGAGATACAGGAGCTTATTCTGAAAAAAAAAATAAATAGGGCTCTTATTTTTGATTTTGAAAGAGGATTTAGAAACTTGCTGGACAGTTTTATGAAGCAAGTTTTTAAACATTACTTAAAGTTTTAGACACTAAACATAATTGAATATAGTAATTGTTAAAAGGGCAAATCCGCTATAAAACTGACCTGAAAGGCAACCAAGCTCTCTTCTCCAAGAAATTATTTATAATAAATGAGTTTTGGTTAGTAATTTTCAAAATATATAAGAATGCTATTCCTATAATTGACATTTTTAAAGAAAACTAAAAATCTCTGAGTTGAAAAGGGAAGCAAAATATTCTTTCATGTATAATTCTATTATGTCCTTAGGGGATTTTGAGGAATTCCTTTGTTGCCAAAACAAATGCAGAAGAAAACTATCTTGAAATTCAAATCACGCTATGTGGGGCTTAAGTATGAAATTGCATGCTCTGTTTTGAGGACCTTGATTATTTTTTCTGTTTTAATCATACTTCCTGAAAATAACAGATCTGTCAGAAACCTTTCAACGGATGTTGAAAGGAGATGAAACAGTATTAGCAGGAAATTTGCGAGTGCAGCTAGTACACAGCCTGGTTCTCATGAATGCTAAAAGGAGACACTTATAAACAGAGCAGCTTATAAACATACGTTACTGTGCATCATTTCCTATCAGTCTTAAAACAGCAGAGGTTTCAATACTGCTCTAGTACTGACTTTAAAACTGATACAAGTATGAGTTGTTGTAGAGCTTTGTAAAAATGTAGGATGTGCTGGAGTGCCAGTGCTCCAAGTGATTGGAATAATACTGATAATGTTATAGTACTTTTTTTTCGCCTATACCATGTGAGCAGCAGTACTCTTAACACATGCATAAATTTGTCTTTCCAGGTTTTTTAATTGCATCACTAATAATTCTCATGTATTGCCTTTGCAGGTCAGTTACTATTTCCCACTGAAAACTTTATGGAGATCGTTTTTTGCTGCTTTAGTAGCTGCGTTTGTTTTAAGGTCCATCAATCCTTTTGGTAATAGCCGCCTAGTTCTTTTTTACGTGGAATATCACACCCCTTGGTACCTTTTTGAACTGCTTCCTTTTATTCTTCTGGGAGTATTTGGTGGGCTCTGGGGAGCGTTTTTCATCCGAGCAAATATCGCATGGTGTCGTCGACGCAAATCTACAAAATTTGGGAAGTATCCTGTCCTGGAGGTTATTATTGTTGCAGCAATAACAGCTGTCATTGCATTTCCTAATCCATATACAAGGCTAAACACCAGTGAGCTTATTAAGGAGCTCTTCACAGACTGTGGGCCACTGGAATCCTCCTCACTCTGTGACTACAGAAATGATATGAATGCAAGCAAAATAGTAGATGATATTCCTGACCGTCCAGCAGGCACTGGAGTCTATTCAGCTATATGGCAGTTGTGTTTAGCACTCATATTTAAAATAATCATGACAGTCTTCACCTTTGGTATCAAGGTAAGTGTGAATGCAATAGCTGTGATTATCTTATTACTGCCTTTCTGATTTTCCATCTCTCAAAGCTAGCTAGCAGCTTTGTTTATAGGGTTTTTATTTTCATGTGTAGTTCTTTTAAAAAAGGTCTTTTTATTGTTGGTTAATTAGCAAGTCTTGTAGAAAACAATATTAAGTTTAATTAAATTCAGATTAGCCCTTTGTTTAGCTGAACAGAAATATGTGCCAAATGCAATAAGGAGCAGTAACTGTGTGGGTGCATGGATGGGTGGATGGATGTTTGTATGGCCTGATTCAGTAATAGGGATGATTCTAAAATTTCCAAGAGTGGTGTTCAAATATAACCACTCAGGTTCCCTAGTCCTCTTACATGGAAGAGGAAAAGACTATACCACTCAGACAGCTTGTAGGTGGTTGGGTTGTTTTAATCCACTCTCCTAATTTTTCACATTAATGTAATTACTGTAGATGTTAAAGGCAGATAATGATGATTTCTTTTGCTGTATTGTCCTGTATTGCATGTCATGAAGAGAAAGTGAGCTTTGTTCGTGTGACTGTGATGGGAATTTCTTCTCCACTACAAGCAGCATAATTTTTGTTTTTCCTGGTTGTTTCATAAATCTGTTTTGGAGATGTCTTCAGCTTTTCCCCAGTCTGTGGCTGTTTTCTGAATGATGTATAACTGTCATGCCTTCATCATTTTCTGTCTTGTCAGGTTTTCTTCATAGTTTTTTTTAAAGTACCTCATTATCAAATGTGCCTTAATGCAAACGTATTGTAGAATGTTCACAAAGCAGGATTTGTGTTTAAATTGACTTTTATGTTGTTGTTTCCTGTCAACAACATGCACAAAACCCCACTTCCTTTCTGTGAGGGTGTTTGATCATTGGAATAGATTGTCCAGGGCACATCCTTGGAAATACTCATAAGCTGAATGGCTGCAAGCCTCTGGACAACCTGCTGTAGTTAATTCTGCCTGAGCAGAGTAGACAATCTGGAGCGGGCACATTCAATCTCAACTATTCTGTAACTGATAGAACAGTAATACGTTATGTTTCTCGTGTTGATATTTTAAAAGATGTTTGTTATTTAAGTTATTTTTCATATTTTGGTTGATGGGTAAGAGAAATTGCATGTATTTTAAATGTTAGTCTTCCGTAAGTCCAAAATTCAGAATGTCAAAATTCTATGACATGACTACTCCAATCTGTTGTTTTCTTTTGTATTCACTTACTGTATTTCATTTATGTTTAGGCATTTTTTTGCCATTCATGTGTTCATGTGCACGTGACTCTTTCTCGTGGGGTTGTCACCACAGGATCACAACTGTGTGTTAGAATCACTAGTTCACAGAATGGTAGAGCTTAAACCTCATTTGGGTTTGGTTCATTTTCTCAGAGCTTCAGCATGGTGGAAATATTTTTGTGAAGTTGTGAGAATATATTCATTACTTCGCCAGTAGGCAAATGCTGCTGTCATTGATGTGACTGTGCTACATAAATTTCTTTGAAGCTTTAAAGCATTTGGTTGGTTAGAATGTCAGCCAGGATCTGGAGAAGATCTTTAATATTATTTATTTGCATTTAAACTTTATATAATAAAGAGCAAATTCAAAATTAAAAATAAAAAAACCCCAAAACTTTGTAATTTAAATCCTTATGAAGGATCCTGTGGGTTCTCCAGGTCTGTTCCTTGTCCCGAGTCTGTTCCTCACTGTTTCCCTGTGAGTTAAGCCAAGAAACTTAGTAGCTGCCAGTGGTGCATGGTGTCAGGAGACTGATACTGCCGGTGCTTTGGAGCTGTTTGGGTTGGTTTGGTTTTTTCTTTCAAGCTTCTGCATGTATACTGTACTACTTATAATCAGTAGACTCATTACTGTGTCTAAATGCTCATCAGCAGTTCGGGTGGGATTACACCTTTGCCTCAGAACCTGACTGGTACACAAAGACGTGGAAAGTTGTACCCATACCCTTATCCTTGCTTATTTCAGAGGTGATACATGTGCCACGGAACAAATTTTTTCCTCTCTAGTATAACTTGAGCTGGGCTGGCAGGCACTGGAAAAGAAAAGGAAGAAATGAACTTTTTCCTTGCTCCTTCTCTCTGAAGATTCCTCTTCACTTTGTGATTTGTGATCCAGGGGCTTATGCAAATGAATGCAGCCGTAAAATCATAATTACAGTTAGTCTTGTAACCATTATCCACATATGATGGAAAGAAGAGAAGGAGCTAGTGCATAAAAAAAGTTATATTAAGAAAGGACTAGAAACAATTTGGATGCAATTTCCATCTGGATACTTAATTTCTGCAGCATACTGCTATAGCAGACTAGAATCTGAGGCAGTTTCAAAGACTTATTTAGTTACTCTTATATTGGAAATGCTTTTTCCAGGGTACTGTTGTACTGTTCACCCAGAAGGAATTTCACTCAGGAAAAGATTTTGATTTTAACAGTTAGAAAGGGGTTTGGATGAATAATTAATTGTGGGCAATAACAGCATAATTTGAATATTAGACTAAAATGGTAACATTGAATATTACTTCTATCAACACTGAAATACTAGGTAATTCAGAATGGGAATGAAGGACTATTAAACTTTTTCTCAAAACCTGTGCTGCTGGCTTTCTAACACAGTTTGCTATGTTTGTTTTGACTCGGTTTGTTGGTTAGAAATCATCTTTGCAACCATAAATATAGACAAAATATAATAATAACAATTCTGGAATGCATTCTCCAGTAGCTGTGGAATGCCACAGCAAAAATCTGTAGTTTGGAATGGCACAGTACTTAAATTTCACAGCTGTATAGTAAAAGAAAAATTACACAATGTGTCTTGTTACACCAGGAGTGCAATTTTTTAATGACATTATTTTGACAAGATGGGTTGAAGTGTGTTTAGATGAAGTAAAAATTCTGGTTCTGATTTGTAGTCAGATTTGTAGTTCAGTCACAGTATAAAATGCTTTGATGCTAACAACTGCTGTGAGGAGAAGCAGCGGGCATTTCCAGTTTAATGAGACATTTAGGCACCAGTATGTTTTCTGGAAAGAAGATTAGCTTCCTAAGGAGAGGATGCATAACAGCAGTTTTTCAGATGAACACTCTTTATGAAGCTGCTGATAAAAGCAAGTTTGCAATAATACTTACTTTAGCAATGTTGGTATGACAAGGCTGTGTAGCCTTTCAGGGTTTTGTCAATAGCAGAAAAACATTTTAAGTAACTAAAATGGCAGTAGGAACATTTTTTTAACCTAATGTGTTACCTGGTTTTGCAATGGGGATTGTCTTTTTCTCTCTGTGTATTTATATATACTCTTTTGTATAGGAAATGGCAACATAGTAAGCAAAGCCTCTTTTAGGAATTACCTGTTTAGTTGGCTGTCTAATTTTTAGCAGTGTCAGAAAGCAGTTTGGAAAGGCAGTCTTGTTTAGTAAGTGAATGTTGATTCTGAGGCACATGAAGCAGTAAGGGAGATGGAAAACAGTAAGGAACACTTTTTAGTACTAGTAGCACAGCTCAGATTGGACATGCATATGCTAGGAGTTGTGCTTTTGGCACTGAGAGTCTAGTTTGTGGTCCTGTATTGGTGATAGATTTTCTCTTAAGTACAGTAAAATATAAACAAATATGGTCATTAAATGGTGTCAGCTAATCAGGTCAATCAGAGATATCAGTGGCATTCTGTTAAGTGTTACTAACTTCCCAAGGCCACTTTACATGGGTTAACCTGACAATTGGAGCATTTGCATCTCTTTTGGCAGAAAAAAATAAAACAAGTACTTGTAAAGCAGTGTGTCCAGTATGTTCCCAGCAGCATGACAGCAGTTTGTTTTTGTTGCAGGTTCCATCTGGGTTGTTCATACCTAGTATGGCAATTGGAGCAATAGCAGGAAGGATTGTAGGGATTGCCGTGGAGCAGCTGGCTTACTACCATCATGACTGGTTCATTTTCAAGGAGTGGTGTGAAGTTGGAGCTGACTGCATTACACCTGGTCTTTACGCCATGGTTGGTGCTGCTGCATGCTTAGGTAAATAAAATACGACAAAGTAAAGAAGTATCTGATTTCTTAATATATTGAAATAATTATTAAAAAATTAAAGGAGATACAAACTTGTGCAGTTTTGGGACATGTGTTTCTAGGGACTTCTCCCTTTAGAATAATACAGTCACATCTCTACACAAGACCCTCAGATCACAAGGTTCTGAGAAATAACGTGAAATCTAAATTGATGAGAAGTAGAAGATTTTAAGTAGTACTGTTTGCTTTATTTTTTTGTTATCAAGAGATGTCAGTACTAGATCAGTCAGAGAAATCAGTTTCTTAAAATATATAGAGTATTTACCCGGTCAAGTACAGTTAAAATTGCTAGAAGTGATATGATCAGCTGCCACACCTACATGAATTGCAAAACTTTTTCTTGACATTTATAACCCAACCAAAACTTTTGGAAGTGTGTAATGTATTTTTAACAAATCTGATTTACAAAATGTTGAAAATCAATTTCATGGAAAGAGGTTTAAGTTGGGCATCCTAAACTAGGAGAGGGTTTTTGAAGGTCTTGTCTTGCCCTAATTTATAACTTGGTTGCCTTGGCAATTAAACACTGTTAGTACAGATTTTGCAAAAGGTAGATCTTTTCTTTAAGGAAAAGTGCATTTGGGCAATCAAATACTGCAGTGACTCAAATCTAGGGTTTGGAGAGGTTGTTTTATTTTCTAATAGTTCAACTTGAATCACTTCTGAATGCATGGAAAGAAAGATCATATTCTTTCCTAGAATGAAGATATGGCATCAGAAACCTTGGCAGAAAAAAACCCCATCTTAAATACTAACAAAAAGAGAAGTGTAATCCCTGTCTTCTCCTGTTGTCCAAGAAAAATATTTTTCATCAGCTCAGAATTCTCTTTAGTTTTGTGAGTTAGCAACAGCATTAAATTCCTAATTCTTTGGACAATGTAACTGTTAAATTGCTACCTTCCCGCATTAGTTCCATTATTTTTCCAAATTCTTATCTTACTGTTTCTTCTTGCTTTTCACAGTACTTTTAACCCTGATGTGGTATGAAGATAGACACAGTTTTATTCTTAGTTTACATTAATTAACTGCACATTTTCCAATTCCCTTTATTATCTTCCTTTCCATGAGTTTTCCCTGAAACTCTTTTTCACTTCTAGAAGTTTTGTTTGCTTTCTCTGTCTGATTCTGTTAATGGCCTTTCATGGCAAAATTCTGTTCGTAGTTCTCAACAGGAAGTCAGGAAGTTCTAAATTCATAACTACCTGATACTAGAATGTTACTGGCTACCATTTTTCTTGCAGGTGGTGTGACAAGGATGACTGTGTCCCTGGTAGTTATTGTCTTTGAGCTAACAGGAGGGCTGGAATATATTGTGCCCCTAATGGCTGCAGTCATGACCAGTAAGTGGGTAGGAGATGCCTTTGGTAGGGAAGGCATCTATGAGGCACACATCCGACTGAATGGATATCCTTTCTTGGATGCAAAGGAAGAGTTTACTCACACAACACTGGCTGCCGACGTTATGAGGCCTCGGAGAAGCGATCCGCCTTTAGCAGTTCTGACGCAGGATAATATGACGGTCGAAGACATAGAAAACTTGATCAACGAAACCAGCTATAATGGTTTTCCTGTTATCATGTCAAAAGAATCACAGAGACTGGTGGGCTTTGCTCTAAGAAGAGATTTAACTATTGCAATAGGTAATTAACTTCCAGTATTGCGTTATTATATATGCCAATTTAAACTGTATTATATTATACTACTTTAAATTAGAATTTACTCTGCGTGTTTCTAGACTTATTTGAGGTTTATTTAAGTATATTATTATCTTCAATAGCAGGCTCTGAAATGAAGAAAATGCTAATCTCTTTTTGTCTCTTGTCATAAAAACAAGAGCCATACTCAAGTAGGCCAAAACATCATCTAATTTGGGCTTGGGGGGTTTTTTTGAGGCTTTTGATAGTATCTCATTTCCTCAAGTGATGCTACACTAACACTCTTCTTCAAAATTGAGTAATTCTCATTTTAGACGCGCAGGATTCTGTGAGAATTACTGTCCAAGTAATTTTTAAATGCATATCCTATTTCTTTCTGACAGTGTGTTATTTACTGTTGTTATAACAACTGAGATTGTATTATGGAGCGATAAGCATAGTATTAATTATTTCAGGTTTCTGTTTTTCAATTTGTTTGTTTAATGGGAAATTTGTCCCTGGGCACATGAACACACAAAGCCCTGTTTGGGCCCTCTTTCTCTGGGTGAGTATTAGTGCTTGTGTGATACTTGTGACAATGCTTTGTGCACTAGCAAGAAAAATTCTGTGGGTTTTGAGGATACTACCATAACCAAAGGAAAAAAAAGCATTGTTATGTAAGAAAATGCTACAAAACTGTAACATTTGGTGCATGAAATCGGTGATGGAAGTTGCATCTTAAACTACTTTTTTTTTTTATATCTCTTTAACAAAGACACTTGAGAAAGAGACAAATGTCTCCTGAAAGTTTTTTAAAACATATTTCATGGACACAGCACTGTTTACTTCAGTAAAATATTTGCCTATGGACTTCATACTGTATATACAATGGTATTACGTTATGTAGAACATATGTGAATGTCCAGAACTTGGAAAGTATTATAGACACCATACTTGTTTAATTTTGCATTTACTTGAGTAAATGGGGAAATAGCAGAACATTCTTCTAATACTACACTTTCACTGGTAAGACTCATTTCAGCTGCTAAGACTGTAAGTGGAAGTTGCTTAGCCTTGGGTTGTGGCTGGCTTTAAAAGAGTCATTGGTGCCCTGGTGGCCAGGATGTCCTGAGGTGCATCAGGCACAGCATTGCCAGCCGGTCGAGGGAGAGGATTGTCCTGCTCTGCTCTGCACTGGGGTGGCCTCACCTTGAGTATTGTGAGCAGTTTGGGGCACTGAAATATATGAAAGATACTAAGCTCTTAGAGACTGTCCAAAGGAGGGCAGAAGATGATGAAAGGTGTAGATGGGAAGGCATATGATGGGCTGAGGGCACTTGGTCTGTTCAGCCTGGAGGAGACTGTGGAGAGACCTCGCTGCAGTTACAACTTCCCTTTGAGGGGCAGAGGAGGTGCAGGCACTGATCTCTTCTCTGTGGTGACCAGTGACAGGACCCAAGGGAATGGCCTGAAGTTGTGTCAGGGGAGGTTTAGGTTGGATATTAGGAAAAGGTTCTTCACTCAGAGGGTGGTTGGGCACTGGAACTCCCAGGCTCCCCAGGGAAGTGGTTGCAGCACCAAGCCTGGGAGAGTTCAAGAAGTGTTTAGACAAGGCTCTCAGACACAGTGAGATTCTTGGGGTGGTCCTGTGCAGGGCCAGGAGTTGGACCTCTGAGATCCTTGTGGGTCCCTTCCAGCTCAGGATATTCTATGATTCTGTGATTGTGTAAAATAGTTCAGGGTATGGGGAGAAATGCTATTGTCACCAATGTGATGAACACATGAAAAGGTAGAGGATCCAGTTCACAGCAAAACAAAACGAATTAATTGCAAACAAGACAGCGTTTTCAGAGTGGTCAGAGGTTCTTTGGTTTTGAACCAATAATAATTACAGCCCTTGGAATCATGACAGGGGAGCTGTCAATTGAGATTGTTGACAGACAGTTTCTTCAGGAGCTGTCTGTGCACTTCCTGCATGTTTTCTATGCCTTTCCACTCACTCCTTTATAGTAAATAAATTATAAAAGTAGTAGTCAAAGAATAACTAAAGCTGAATGGTAGATGACTTTTATGATTTCTGCACAAAGACTTCTTGGGCATAAAGCTGGCTATGCAAATGCATTGAAATAGCATAGATCAGAGTATCAGCATCTAGAGAATAACATCAGAGTCTGGTGTTGATTGATCTGTCTGTCTGCACTAGCTTACCTTACTCTGGGAATGTAAACTCTTCCTCCTCTGCTTTTTTTTCCCCCTTCCCTCTTTTTCTTAAAGAAAGTGCTAGGAAGAAGCAGGAAGGGATTGTTGGCAGTTCCAGGGTCTGTTTTGCCCAGCATACCCCATCGCTTCCAGCAGAAAGCCCTCGACCTTTGAAGCTCCGAAGCATACTTGATATGAGCCCTTTCACCGTGACGGACCATACACCCATGGAAATAGTGGTGGATATTTTCCGGAAGCTGGGTCTGAGGCAGTGCCTTGTAACACACAACGGGTGAGTAAAGTGGCCACAGTGCTGTTCATTTCGTTAGATACAGTAATTTTCACTTCCAGGATCAGAGCATTTGAACCAGGACATAACACCAGGATCATGGTATTTGAACCCCTAAGTTTGGTGTTGCAGGTGAGGACCTCAGCTCTTCATTAAGAAGGTGCTGTGCTGTAGCACCCCTCTAAAATTCTTACTCCTCCCTTGTATTCCAAGTAAGCAGGCAGATGATTTTAGTAATTTTACGACGTTCTGTTAAAGAATTAGCTGCTATTCAGCAAGTTTGGTGTGTGCAACTTGCTCATGGAGGAGACAAAACTTGTCTCGCAGAAATTTAATCTTGTGTGGTGCACAGTCTAAGGCCTGTATTTCCGTGTTCTTATCTATGTTCTGGCAACATGCAATGTACCAGCAGCTATTGAACATGTATGAGAGAAAATGATCCAGACAGTATCTCCTCTTCTGGAGTTTAATGATGGCAATTACCACCAAGCTTTTGGTTTTGTAATACTAAAAATTAAATAACTGCTGCTGGTTCTAGAACTTCAATCTGCAACTTTTGTTTCTACAATGCAAAATATTTCAGGAAAGTAATTTCAATATTTACAATGTTTGTAAATGAGACTATAGGGAGTAGTCCTGTGATTACCCACTAAATAAATCAGCCCCAGGCATGGAAATATAAATGTTCATTATAAGTGCCTCTTATCTAAACTACTCCTCGCTTTTTTACATGATCTTTTCCTGTGTGGCTGTTCCTTTGCCATTCTGCTTTTCTGTATCTCTTGCATTAAACACTTGATATTCACCATGCTGCTGCCATAGTATCCTTTAGCATGTCTTTTAAGGCACTTGGGGAGTGAACATTTGTCTTCTCATCCACATGGTTAGGATCAGTGTCTGTGAGACAAGAAATCTAAAATAAGGGTGGGACTTTCTTTGTTTTGCAGTGGGCAAAAGGACTGCTGGTGTAAGTGGCAAATACTTAAATATCATATTGGTTTCCAAGCTTATTTTTTTTAGATGTATTTTTAAACAAATTTATTTTAAATGTTCTCCTGCCTTTTTTTTTCCCCTTTGATGCATCCTTGTATGGAATGGCAAGTAATGTTTCCAGAAGCATAAAAGGATCTTAAAAGCCTTTCTCTGGTAGGGAAAGGACATCATGATCTGACACTTAGCAACTAGCACAGGCATGCAGTTATTCTTGTTTTGGGCCTGGAAATTTGAATTGATAAAACCTCACTTAAGAATATTTACTATGATAATTTTTTTCATAGTTTCTGTTATGGTTGAATGCTGAATGATTGACACTGATGTTAAAATCACCTCTGAAGAAAGCTTGATCATCATGCAAAACTATGTCAAACTCTACTACAAATTTGTAGCTATTTTATGATCAAGTGGCAGCACATATGGATGGCTTTTAATATTTATTGTCTTGCTTCAGTTTACAAATTTGTGATGCTCCCTAAGTACATTGTCCATTACAACAGTAGATCATAAATACTAGTACTGGTGGTAATTAGCCATGGTTTTGTATAGCCTTGTGGACATCCAGGAGTACTTTGTATTTTGGCAAATTTCCTGCAAACAGAATATACGCACCTAAAGACACCCATCAACATACTGGTTCCAGTCCAGATTGGATTGGGCAGAAACTGGTGCTGATGACAGAGAAAAGACTGAGCCTCACTCTTCTTACTTTGTACCAGAATATCCATTCCAGGGAGTTGCTCTTGATTTATACTGTCATGAATGAGAAATTTGTTTGAATTTGGCTGTTTCCAGGGTCACCAGATAACCCAGCTCTATAGGGCAGCTTTGAACCTCAATTTCTATGACTTTATACGGTTATTACTTTGTTCATCTACTGCGACTTGTTAAAATGTGAATAATTATCTGTATGTGTGAGGAGAAATAACTGCTAAACAAAGGAAATACAAAGTAGATTTTAGTTTCTGTGACTTTAAAACCCAAAAGTACATGAATATGGGGAGAAGGGATACAGTATGTTTCCCTGATGCATACCTGATGTGAGAAACACACTGCTCTTGGGTGGTTAAAGAGCCAATTGTGTTCAGCATTTTGGGAATAAAAGAAAAAAATCAAGATCTGGGAAAGGGTACTGACTTTCAAATAAATTTTCATTTAATTATCTCATTAGCTTTCCTGCAACCATTTTTTTTTTTTTTTTTAGTTTTGGGTTTGTTTTTTGTTTAGTTGGTTTTTTTGTTTGTTTTGCTCTATTCTAATCCTTTTCCATTATGATTAGAATTTTTTTATTTGATTTCACACACAGTTATTAGCATAACATGATCTGTTTCAGGATTGTCTTGGGGATCATCACAAAGAAGAACATATTAGAGCATCTCGAGCAACTAAAGCAGCACGTCGAACCCTTGGTGATTAGATATATCAGATCTCATAATTAGACACATTAGAAGTCAGGAAGCATGAAACTTGTGAACTGATCAGGGCTTTTATGGCACCGACTGAACAATGAAATCATCTTACGCTCAAAATTTGTATTCAGCCATAAAACAATATGTGCAAAATCCTTTTGTAGAAATTAAGCTGTTAATGTGGACATGCTGTTAGTCACAACATTAAAGGAAAGTAAACAGTAGACTTCCTGATACTTGTGTTATTGAGATCACATAGATCTGTCTGGCTGATCTGCTGATTGCCCCAGCTGGGAAAGCACATGCCTAGGAATACTTTTCCCCTGCCTAGTGCAAGTTAAGATTTTTCATATATGCCAAGTTCTTTTTCTGATCAGAACAGCTTTAAATAGCTGTTAAATAGCAAAGTATCACATCTTTTGAGAAGCAAAGACAAGTATGTTTTAACCACAGCCTTAGATCTTCCCTGTAATCCCCCTTTATTTATTTTTACTAAAGTTCTGTGATTCTGCTGCTGTTACCTACAGCAGTCAGTGTACTCCTTTATAAAATGTTCAGTGGTATTCTAAGTCACTAAGTGGCATGCTACTGTGTTGACTTGATTTCTGAATCTAGATATGGTTTTAACCATGATGTTGTGAACTAACCTTAGACAGGTGGTAGACTTTGTCTTAATTTGGACGTGGGTTGTGAGTTACATCTCTACTAAACATATCCACCACGTTTAGCTGCTTATGTGCAAAACATGCTAATTATGTTCTCATTTTATGCTAATATTTCACAAGTATTTCATGCGTCCTTTAATAAGACAAATTGAAATGTACTAACCAGAATAACAAGGGCAGCAGCTCATTCATTCTGCTCTTTGCTTCTCTTGTGATATTATCCTTTTGGACAGTCTCACTCTATTTGATGTCTCACAGTTATAATTTTGAAAGACCCTGTCATAAGAGCACTGTATCTAAATTGGAAAATGAAAATTTTCTTTTAGTATTCACAGTTTATCTTCTAAAGCCATGAATTCCATAAACTGTTTAACTGTTGTTTATTTTACAAAAATTTCATGGCTGATACAGTGTGCTCCTATGAATACATTCAGCCTGAGCCAGTGCATCAGACTGGAAGGATCCTTATGGTTTTAAAATGGAGGGAAGGGGAGTTTGATTTGCTCTTAGGATTTTGGGCCATCAAGCGGTACATCACTTCTGATGGCGAGGTTGGAACAAGTCTCCCTTATTAAATGGGCTCAGTATCACTTCTTTTTCATACCTCTCTTTTCTTTGTCCCTCTTTGTTACTTTTTTGTTGGCATAAGCTAATCAAAATCTGAATTTTGTAGAAACAAAAAGTTAAATAAAAATTGTGATGGGCTCTACTTGTATTATTTGTATTTCATTAAAATGGATTACAGCTATCAGAGACCATCTGATACAGTGTCTCAGCATTGCTGTGTTTTACCAAACTGGTGGTTCCTCAACATTTTGATAAATAAAATGTTTTTGTTTAAATAAGAAAATCAGGCTGTTTACTTTTGCTCTATTCCTGTCAACAAAAAGGACATGGCTACAGATTTGTTGTGCTTTATTATTTTCCTACTTGGATTAATATCAGTCTTCCATTTATCCTTTCCAGGCGCCTCCTTGGCATTATAACAAAAAAAGATATCCTCCGTCATATGGCCCAGACGGCAAACCAAGACCCCGCCTCCATAATGTTCAACTGAAACCCATAGCTGAGGAGAGAGAGGAAACGGAAGAGGAGGTTCATTTGTTGAATAGCACAACACTTTAGTCTGGGGAGTTCTTCTAAAATCAGAGACGAGAGCTGGGTTTTTGTGTAACAGTGCTGCTGGCAATCAGGAGTTGGTCTGGGGGAGTATGTGGCGAGGAGGAAGGCTGATGGGAGTGTGGGAAGGGAGAGCTGCTGTCCTGCACTGGATGCGTCCCGAGACGTCAGGTCTGCCATGATAGTGCAGTGGGTGAGCCGTGCCATTCTCCAGCCCCAGCCTGGTACTTCAGCATTGAAGAGATGTGTTATTAATCCCTGTTTCTGGAGGGATTGTTCTGAATTGAGCCATCTTGTGGAGACTGAAAGGTCTTGCCCTTTTTACCATTGAAAACTGTTGTGTTAAGTCATGAAATGTATTAACTATACACGTCACCTTTCTACATTCCAGAAGAGCTTTATTTCTCTCTCTCCTGAGCCGTAACAAAGCCTCTTTAAAATTGGTGTGCCCTTTTGATGCAGTTGTTTCTCATATTGAGATGTACTGTGAGTTACTGAGGTCTGATCACAAGAAGGGAGGTTTTTCTTGTGCCATTAAACGTGTAGGTTCGTACATCATGAAACGCTTGGGGCAGTGCAGATCCACTGCAACAAAACCAGATTGAACAGGTAATACCTTGCAAGAACCATGTGAGACTTCTTTCAACCTGTGGGCTGTTGTGATATGAGAAAACTAAAACCAGATGAAACTAGCATTTCAAAGAGAAATACTGGTTTTGCTGCAGAAAGTATCAATAATGTGACCTGGTCTTATGCAATTTTTGTATTATTGAAAACACTATGATATATACCAATGTTGTGCAGTATAAGGAAAAATACTGCTATTCTACTAGTTTAAGAGCTGGAAAAATTCTGTATACGTGTATCTGGTAAAAATTGCATGCTGCAACACTGGAGATCTTTCCCCCCCCTTGTAAAATTTGAGAACAGTAATTTTTATTTTTTTCTTCTCCACAAAAGATGTTCCACTGCTGACATGGTAGGAAGAAATGTAACTCATAACTTGCACTAAATGTATATTATTTTTCTTGAAGTTTTACCATTCTTTATTTATATTTGTATGGATTTAAAAAAATTATTAAATATGAATCAGTTAATATCTCACATAACTAATTACCTTTTTAATGTGATTTTATAGAATAATTCATAATCCTCTGCAAGTGATGGAGGATTAGCAAATGTTTACAACTAGATGAAGGGTTTCAACAAAATGGCTTCTTTATGATCCAACATACATACCAGATCATTTTAAAATACAACTTTCACTGCCATTACCTTGGATTTCCTTTTTCCTTTACTAGCAGATAACTGGAACAGTAATATTAAAATTTTATTTAAAAACAACTTGCAGGGTTTTAAAATTAATAGGAGAAAACAACTATTAGATTGCTTTTGATGTTGTTTTCCTTCCAAGTATATAGAGGTGTAAATTATCTGTAGCCACACCTGAGCAGCCAGGCAGAATTGAATCCAGTACTTGAAATTTTAAAATTCAGCAGCAACATACACACTAGCAGGTGAACTCACAGATCCCTAACTTCTTTACAGTAGATTATTTTATTTCATATTCATTTCATCAAGCCGCCACCACCACCACCACAAATGCACAGAGGACAAAAGGCAATATGCTATAAACCTAAACTAGGGAGGAAAAAATTTAAGAAATCTGGCTGACAAAAATCATGTTTGGTAATATGGAGTTGGGTAAAACTTCCTTCTTCTAACAATTATGCTCACAGGACTGCAAAAATTGCAAAAATATAAGCGCTAAAACTAAAATATCTTTAGGGCATTCATCACAGTTACCTCAAACATCTTTATTCACCAAGTACTCAGTATGGTTTTATCTTAAGTACAGTAACACACAACCAAAATTCTGGTACTTTTGGCAAGCTGTAAAATAATGCCTGTACTTAAGTAAGTGCACTGTTGAATTTTAGCTGATTTTTCTGAGTAAAAAACTGCCATTGACATTTCATCATCTCATCTCTAGCAGCAACTGGAACCAGGAAAGTGAAATGTGCCAGTGGGCTCACAGTGATCAGGCCCTGCATTAAAAACAGGTTTGGAACTGAAACAGGGAGTCAGGCTATGTTAAAACAGGAGCATTGCAGCAAATGGCCGGGCACTTCCATGTGGAGTCAGTGCTGGTGGTTAAACATTTGGTCACATGGGTTACACTGCATAAGCCTGAAGAAACAGAAAATTCACAGAGTGGGATTTGGCCCATGTACAGAAGACAGCTCTGGAGGTTGTCTGTGACACTGATTTGTTTGGTTCTTCTCCCACAGTGGAAGAATATAAACACACTACACACAAAAAAATCGCTTTAAATTGGTTTGAAATTTTTGCCATGTTTAATGCTATCGTAAAACACTGCTACGTGTGCTGTATTAACTCACACCTAATTCTACAGACTGTACTGTCTGAATTAAAATACAGTTCACATCCCTGCTGTGTTTTATATTTTCTGTGTGGAGCCCAAGTGCTGCATAGAAATCGTGCATCTCGTTACTCTTCTTAACCTGCTAAGCTTTCCTTGTTGACATACATCTTCTGGTAAAACATACCGTAGAGGTTCTGGTAAGAAAGTGTGCGTGCCTGTGCTGTGCAACAAAAAAATCCTAATTTAAAACTTGCAGCGCCTTACTCATGTGACTAATTTGAAAAAAAAAATGTGGTGGATGGGAGGGGGAAAGTGTCAGCATTTTTTATTTTTTAAACCATTCAGATACTGGTTCATGAAGAATGCATTCTTTGTTAATCTGTGATGTTGCCTAGAGCTGTATTTAATATTGATCTTAATGTTTTTATTTATAATAGTGTGGTAGAGCTGCATATCATTACAGTAAAAATCCTCATTACTGTGATGATTTAATCAAACATTAAAAACTTCTGTATGACCATTTATTGTTCTGTCATATTTTCTCATTGTTTTCACAGCATTTATGTTGGTTTTGCATTTATTTTCTCCAAGAGAAAATTAACAGCCAGGAATTTTACATACAAAACTAATAAGCAGATAAAGGAAAGAATGAATTCTAAGAGGCGCAGTCTTTGCATTACTTAGTAACTGGCTACAAATCAGTAGCCAAATCAACCCGAGCACACAGTTCAGTAGTAGGTTGGGTTTTTTTCTGAAATAACATTTAAAATTCCGTTTTAACTGTAGTTGACTTTCCTGATTTCAACTAGTTAGAAGTGGATGCTTTTATTGTCTAAAAGCCAGCTGTTGAGGATGTATATTCATAGAATGACTAGGGTGGAAGGGACCTTCAAGATCATCTGGTTCCAAGACCCCTGCAGTAGGCAGGGACACCTTTCACTCAATCAGATTGCTCAAAGTCCTTCAATCTGACCTTTAACACTTTCAGGGCTGGAGCATCTACTACCCCTCTGGCCAAACTCTCCAGTGTTTTCTCACTCTCATAAATAAAGTTTGAATGTACTCCCTTTCAGTTCAGAACCATTAGCCCTTGCCCTATTGCAAGATGCCCTAATAAAAGGTATGTTCCCACTTTAATGCTATACACTGCTTCAGTAATTTTTCAGTTGGTGTAACAGATTTTGTTCTTCCCCAGGCTGAGTATGGATTTCCAGTCTAAGTTCCACACTGTTGCAGATCTAAGCTGATATTTAAGTAAGAGAGCAAAAGGTAAATTTTTTAAGGTCTTTTCCAACCCAAACCATTCCACAAGTCTACTTTTTTATTACACATATGATTTACAGGGCATTAATATGAAGGTCTATTTTATTTGAAAAATAAAAAGTAAGAAAATAAGACTGAACATTCAAAAAAGTACCTTTTTTATGTATTAAAAAAAAATTCCAGGCCCCTGAAAGAGGTGCTGTCTGCCTCTGCTTGAGTAGATGGAACGTATATATGCTGAGTGAAAGGGGGAAGGTTGTCAAATTTACAAAAGTAGAGTACCTTGTTCACTTAAAACTGAATATACTCTTCTGCACCACTCTAACCTATATTGTGAATTATACACTAATTTATGCTAGAAGGGAGCTTTGGAGGTACAATCCTTGGCTAAAAAAGTAGGAACAACTTTTAAATTTGAGCCTCTATTTGTCAGTAGTAATTAATTAATGTCATTAGTAATGATGTGAATTGCTACAATGAGAGTCACTGTGTGGTGGCAGGTCTCCTGAGTAAAAACAAACATTACTTTCCCATTGTTTCTGGACTGTTATTTCAATCAGTTGCCCGAGAATAAAACTCAGAGAGCTACAGGCCAATGAACTTGAAAACATGCCTTTTCTATTTTGTACAAAATCGCTTTGGTTCCATTTTTGGATCTCCAGCCCTCTGCCCACCCCGCCAACAGCAGGAGCCCCGCGTTCCGTAGAAAGCTTTCCTGCCCCCAAGCGCCCCTACAAACCCCCCGCGCTCAGCGCTGCTCCAGCTGGTCCAGGCCCGCCTCCCGCCGGCTGCCCAGGTGCGCCTCGATGATCTCGGCAAAGAGGCTCCTCTTCAGCAGGGTGTATGCCAGGGGCAGCAGCTGCCCCACCGCCTTGTGGAAGTACTGCAGGACGCAGGGCAAACAAGAGTGTCAGCGGCTCTGCAGGCCAGAGCAGCCCCACAGCCCTGCCCCACTCACACCCCCCTCCAGCACATCCTCACCCCACACCTGGCACAGCCACAGCAAGGGCAGGCGGCGCTACCGGGGCTGGAAACCTACTTTTGGCAGTGCCCTTACAGCACGCAGAGCACCAGCCTGCAGCTGAAGGCCCATGTCCCGTCACACTCTGCAGCACAAGGGGAGCACACTGGTACTTGTAGTAACCACTCAGGTGCTTCAAATGCATAAGCGTCAGAGAGTATTTTGCATTTGATTATTGCATGTGCAAGCACATTATACCTCTCATGTGAAGGGGACCAGACTGAAGTCCCTTTCCAGGTCTCGGGCTACAGATAAAGTGTCAGTCTTTCCCTGGCTCTGCAAGCAAGGGAACAGGCAGGCTCCAGTCAGAACTGGAAGGCAGGTTCAAGTTGGAGCTCCAGAGCAGGCAGGGAGCGAACCACAGCACACATGATGTGTGAAGCTGCTGGTTTTGCCTTTCTGTTTACTAAACAAGAAAATTAAGGCTTCTATTTTTACAAGACAGCTGCAAAGTTACAGCTGTTTCAAATTGCTGCCTGAGACAGGAGACACAAGATACTACTGCAAACACCTGATTTGTTGCTGCAGGACTTTGTCAGTGGTTAGTCTCGTGCTGAGAAGCACCAAGTGTGAAAGCCAGGTGTTTGCCTTCACCTACTCAGCCCACTGGGAGGAACTGTTTCCTTCACTGTCCTTCCAGCTGCAGAAAAGATTTAAGCAGCTGAAGCAGCCCAGTCACTGAACAAAGAGGCCTAAATGAGCAGGGCATCACATTTTCAGATACTGTACAGAACCTGAGAGGAGGGGCAGGAAGTCTAAGAAACATATTAGTCATTTAAGTGTAGGGAAAGACCAGCAAGTTTTCCTTCATTTCAATGACTAAACATTTTAGCTAATATTCAGTACAGCTCTTCTGGGCCTATACTTAGTATTGAAAGATAAAAATCTTCCACATGATACTCTGGAGCAGTAATTAGCCAGTACTGTTATTGCAAGAAGCAGCTATTTCGCAGGGATGTTTCTATGACCATCTATCCATATTAGGTTATGTTGGAACTTCTTTATGTGGCATTTTCTACCCACAGACTGATTACAAACATGATGTTTTCATCAACAGAGCAGTGGCTAATGCAGAACAAAAAGTCTTAAGTAGAATCTTTATGTGTAATTGTCATAATATCATTAATATTGACATCAGTATCAAGTCAATATTGATTATATTGTTAACACAGGGAAGAGACCCCAGGTTGGAGGTGCCCTACACAGCCAGAGGCAATGCAGCCAGGCAGCTGACCTACATTCACATTTTTCCAGCTGGGGTTACTCCAAACATCAGTCTGTTTCTTGATCCAGCTGAATCTGGGTGCTTGTGCCTATACAAGCAGTTGGGGACAGGAGGCTCCAACTATTCAGTGTATTTGGAGCAGACATTTTGCACTCTACTTCTGGATTGCAGGACTGGACTTTCATATATACAATTTTAAACTCAACGTGGAAGGATGTCATAACTATGACTTTTTAGCAGTCTGCATGAATTAAGAATATTCTGGTAGACTTTTATGATTCCTAGAGATAATTATTCTACAACACAGAACAACTCCTGGTCCATGTGTAAAATAATGCATAACTTTGTGAAGTATGACTGTTGTAGTACTCACATGTGATCCATAGCAAAACAGGTCCATACCCAGTTCATATCCCATTCCATAGTCACATTCATCATTAGCAAACTGAACAAAGGTCAGCATTTCTTGAATAGGTGCAAAGGCCTTTATCCTCTCATCATCAGTAGGAGCATCAACAATAGCCTTGCAAATTTTTTTAAGGTTAGCTGCAAAAAAACCAAAGGCAAATACTCAGATGTTTAAATAAATTTAAGATTGCATAGAGTAGTCCATGGCAAAATCATACCTGTGTACCACACCCACATGTAAACTAAGTGGGCACACCCTGAACTGCTGGTGAAAAAGCTTTCCCCTTTCCGTGGTTGCTCATTCTTGCCCCATGCCCATCCCTCTTAGTTCCCTCATTGAGGGAGACAAGCATTTGTGTGCACTTGCATCAGGGAACTGATTCTGGTTAAAATAACTGTGGGATGGATAAGAAACAAAACACATCCCTGAACGTGGATCAGTTTTTTGGATCTACTTCCTGCACAATTGTGCCAATACAAAAGAAAAGATCATCTAAACAACTACTTCAGGAATTATTATTTCAGATTTAACATGTTTCATTGATTCTCACCTGATTCATCTAAAGACAATACTTTGAGCTCAAGTGTGATGGTTTAAGACTTTTACCTTTCCACTCCCACCCAAGCAGAAAATAGGAATGCAGTTTGTTTTCTGCAGTGTCTGTGTGACTGAAGGTTGTTAAACAAAGCAAAAAAAATATAGTAAACAAGATATTTACCATTTGTTTCAGGAAGTTCTCTGTATCCAACATCATTTTTGTCTACAGGAACAACCAGACCTGCCCCATGAAATGCTTTGGTCACCACCTAAGAAGAGACAAGACACAGAATACAGCACCATAAGACAGTACTGTGACATAAAACCACTCACCTCATTAAACACTAACACCTGACTGCTGGTGGTCAAACAGAATACAGTGTCCTGGCTCCAGGACCTCAACTCAGTTTCAAATAATATTGTAGTTACTTTTAAGCATTGAAGGTTCAAATAGCTGCAAACTCCACTTCAAGTTCTGAAATCTAGGAACCTGTGTAGTCACTTGTGTAGCATTGTACCACATTTTTTAGTCACCTCCTACCATAATCAATTCTGATAGGTATGCAAAGCTATTACTATCCATACCATCCTTAATGGTCCTGCTGTTTCTAACAGATCCAGCCCAACTGTTTATGAGAATTTACACCAGCTTTGTCCATGCCTTCCATTTGTTTCACTTTTTAGAGCACTGCCCTTATTGGTATTTTTTTTTTGTGGTTTGTTCTTTTTGTTTTGTTTTTAATTGAATGCCAAGCTGTGGTTTACAAGAGTAATGTGTTTTCATTTAATCCTATTATTTGGAACACACTTGTATTAATCCTCACTCTCCTGAAGTTTTGTAAGAGCTGATTAGCTCTGAAAATCCTTAAATGAAGCATCCTTACTGACTAGAAGGATGAAAAAAAAAAAACAACAAACCAAAA
>VXBX01005474.1:291524-303789 GCA_013400415.1 Scytalopus superciliaris
AAAAAGAACCCAAACAGGAAAGTAAATGAAAAAAGTTTAACAGAACTTAGTCTTCTCCAGTGGATGAGGAAAGTCATACTTTCTTATCTCTCTGTTTCATCTTCATGGTTTTTTGTTCCAGAGAATAACCCAGATCTTTTGCTGTCCTTGTTAGCTTTTCATCTATGTCTTTCAAAAGAGCATTTTTCTTTTTATCAGTCACTTCCTTAAGTTTTTTTGACAAAAATAATCTGCAAACAGAAAAGACATATCTTAACAGAAAACAAACAAAAAAAAATGATAGCCTTTTAAACACTACACTTCAGATCTTAAAATGAAGGTTAGCAGTCCCAAGTTATTTACACAGAGACTTGGAAATGCAAGCCTCTTAACAGGAAGAAACAGAAGTTTGGCACAGACAGTATTTAGGCATTTCTTATCTGTATCTGCATTACAATCTAGTTTATGCAATCTGCAGGTGCTGAAGAGTCTCCTGAACTCAGTAGCTGTTCATTTATCTTAAGAATTCAGTTTGCTGCTTCAGTGCCATACACACCATTTGTCATTCCAGTCATGCAAACAAATACATATTTATGAGTTTCCTCATGGTGCTTTCAAAACAGATGTCCTCGTTTAACTCTGCACTGCACAAGGATTCTTTTGCAGAAGCCATTATTCAGCCTGCTTTCACTGACTGACACGTGTCTGTCCTTGGAGAGCTTTCCATTTTTAACCAGCAGGGATGAGAACTGTTGTTTACATTCCAGACATGGGACCATGTAAAGCTTCGTGAATCATCCTGAATTACATATCCATAAGTTATCCTGCTCCAGGTCAGAAATGGCACTTCTTATAGTTATTCATTATATACAAAAATAATGTATTTTTATGTAGGCAAGAACAAGAGCCAGATGCTACTGTGATATTCAGATTTTTGTCACCCTTGTTTGAGACACCCTTTCTTTACTTACTAAGTATTTTAACAAAACCAGTGGGTATTTTCCCCTGTAGAGCCTATCCCTGCCAACATATTTAAAGAATAATTAACACTTATCCATTTTACTTCTGAAAGGAAAACACTGTCAAAAAACCTACAAAGGCTTTTGAGAGAACCTTAAAACTTGCTAGCAGTGGCAGAAAGTAAGTGAAGGTTTCTTAAGAAAGATACATATTAAGTTAGCTGCATTATTCCACACCTCCCAATTAACAGTTTTTCTCTAGTCTATTTTTTATAAATCAAAGTAAGTATGAACCTTACTTGACTGCTGCAAAGACATTATCACCAACTTGTGAAATCACACAGCCCTTCTTGGCTTCATTTGCACCGACCCACACTGGGAGCTCATCTGGCACATCCCTATTGATGAAAAAGTACACACAAATAGTCAAGCTGTGCCCACTTCTCTTATTTCAAAGCAAAATTAATTTGCCTCTCACCATGTTGCCACCTCCTTCAGAAACCTACCAAGAAATGCCCTTAGATCTAAAGCTCTGAAATCTTACAGCATGCCTTGAAGAGAGCTTGCATCCATACATGCAGAGAATACACATTCCCTTTAGTTCATTTGACTTTTTCTTCCAAGGAACATGGCAAAAGTTAAAGATTAGTAAGTGAAGGTGCTCTGGATGGTTGGGGAGGTAGTTTAATAAATATTTAAATCTAGTCTTCAACTCCCATACCATGTGTTAATATTCTATTACAGAAGAGAAAGATTTTGTCTGAAGATAGACCACAATTCTCAAATCATGTCTCATAGAAAAAAAGAGGACAAAAAACTACACATAATTATAGTCCCACAAGAGCATATAGGAAATTAAATACCTGAAATATCCCATATGATACTGTGTTTTGCTATCTCCAATAAGTATAGTCTGGAATTCTGGGGGATCATAGAAGAATCTCCAATGAAGATTGAAGTTCACATCTGTTGATTTTGCTTTTTTGTGTTTTCCAGCAAGAATATCATATGGTCCAACCAGTTTAAGTCCAACATTTGACACAAGTGCATCTGAAAAGCAAAGCAGGAATTGATTTACTTTCTGGTGGGTGCATATTCAGCCCCAGTTCCTGTGTCACTCAGGTATCAAAAGCTTCCATAAATTCAGTTAAACACTGTTTACCAGGCAAGAACAGCTGAGACATTCCTTTGTCCAGAAAGCTTTCATCTGAGAGTTATTACACTTCTCATAAGAAGTAGCTGTCAATACTTCAACATCTGGACAGAGATCAGGGCTGAGTGGTGTCCCTCAGGGCTTTGTACCAGGCACAGTACTACTTCATATTAATCTTTACCAATTACACAAGACAGTGGGATCATGTGCACCCTCAACAGACCTGCAGATGACACCAAGCCAAGCATTGCAGTTGACACACCTGAAGGATGGGATGCTATCCAGAGGGACCTGGACAAGCTTGGGAAGTGGGCCCATGGGAATCCCACGCGTTTTTAACAAGACCAAGTGCAAGGTGCTGCATCCGGGCTGGGGCAATCCCTGCTGTCAGTACAGGCTGGGGGATGAACAGATGGAGAG
Organism: Scytalopus superciliaris; assembly: GCA_013400415.1. NCBI lineage: Eukaryota > Metazoa > Chordata > Aves > Passeriformes > Rhinocryptidae > Scytalopus > Scytalopus superciliaris. The sequence goes on from VXBX01005474.1 coordinate 294,036, forward strand.
TAGCCCTGCTGAGGACTTGGGGGTGCTGGTGGATGAGAGGTCAGACACAAGCTGGCACCATGCACTGGCAGCCCAGAAAGCCAGTTGTGTCCTGGGCTGCAACAAAAGCAGCGTGGCCAGCGGGCAGAGGGAGGAGATTCTGCCCCTCTGCTCTGCTCCCTTGAGTCCCCCACCTGGAGTGCTACATCCAGTTCTGGGGTCCCCAGCACCAGGAAAGACCTGGACTTGTTGGAGTGGGTCCCGAGCAGGGTCAGGAAGATGATCACAGGGCTGGAGCATCTCTCCTGTGAAGACAGGCTGAGAGGATTTGTGGTTTTCAGCCTGGAGAAAAAAAGGCTCCAGGGAGACTGCAGCCTTTCAATCCTTTATGTACTGAAGAGAGGGCCAGATTTCTTAGCAGGGCCTGTAGCAATAGGATGAGGGGCAACTATTCTAAACTAAAAAAAGAGTAGATTCAGACTAGATATAAGGAAGCAATGCCCCATCCTTGGAAACATTCAAGCCAGTGGCTGCACAGTGCTTAACTGTTGGTAGGGTTAAACCACAACAGATGAGGAAACTTGACTTCCATATCAAACATAGTAAATGCACCTACCAGAAACACAGGTTTAGACAACATTTAACATCTTTCTACTGCACAATTTAAGTAATTATATTTTAGAGAGCTTGAAGTGTACATCTGCTTATATCCAGGATTCCCATTTACACTCACATAAATATCCTGCACCTTAACCAAAAACTGAACCTGCATCAGAACGGATCTGACTACCTCCAGTTTGCACATTTTCAGACTGCTTTTGACAGTGAAAGTTAGAAAAGGCAGTATTTAAAACCTCACCACTTGGTTTCTCAGGATCTAGCTCCTCACAAAACTTCCAGAACTGGTAGAAGTCCTCAGGCAGTCTAAGCCCATAGCATGTTTCTGCTTCTTGACAAAGGCTATCAGGAACTCCTGCTTGATTTGATCTTCTCTTCTTGACAGCTCCATTTTTTTCACTCTGCAGATATAAAAAACACCAAAAAACAAAAAACCACCAAATGACAACAACAAACCGCACACATCAAAACAAAGCAAGCATCAAAAAACCCAAAGCAGAGTTAAATTGGTTGCTTTCTGTCACCTCTACTGCAGGATTTTACAAAGCTTTTGTATTAATGGAGGAACAATGATTAAGACCATTAGGGCATGTTTGTTAGTTAAAGCAGCATATACACAGCTCAGAACATCTGTTTTGGACAGAATCCATTAAAAGTGCAGTCACTGACATGTGCTAAACACGCATAAAGTACCAAACTGCTACTTTTATATTAATGGGGCACCAAAACCAACAGAAGCACTTCATTAGTTAATTAAGCAGAGGACTAAGCAGCCCCAAAGCTCAATCTAAGCTCGACATTATTTTTAAAATGACCATTTCCAACCACGCAGCAGCAAATTTAAATGACACACTTATGTTTTACAGGCAGCAGGGACACCATTTTGTCACGTCTGGTTAAACGACACAACAGAAAAAACCCCCAACAAACCCTCTAAGCCTCTTCTCCCTGCGCTGCCCCACACCAGCCCCCGCCCCTTGTTCCCGCCACCCCACCTGTTCCCGCCACCCCCCCTGTTCCCGCTCTCCGCCCGCTCCCGCCGCGCCGCGCGGCCTCCGCTTCCCGCCACCTGCCATGCGCTCGCGCCGCCCGCATCCCGCGCCTGCGCCCGCCGGATCCGCTGGGGAGGGACAGGGGCGGGAATGGGGGCGGGGCAGCGGCACGGGGGGCGGGAATGAGAAGGCGGGGGGGGGTGTCCCCCCCGCGGTACATCCCCTGCCTGGACACGCTTCGGAGGAGGATGATTATTTACTTCTCTTAAGTCCGAGTGACACGCACGCGCAGATTCCCGTAAACAGGAGTTGGGATGGTACTTTGGGATGCGGCAGAGCAGAGGGATGACCTGAATTGCAATCGTCCCTTCAGAGGTACAGGCGTGACAGAGGGAGCGATACTGGCTGTCCGCACGGGGGGAGGGGGCGGAGAGAAAGCTCCGATTCCCTGGTCCGCTGGTTCAGCCTGTGAGAGGTGCCAGGGATGCGGGATCAGCGCCGCATCCTGCCTGCTGCCAGGGGGAAGCAGGAGGAGCCTGTGACTCGCTCCCAGCTGGAGCCCCGGCAGGGACAGGCTCAGCACCGCACGGAAAGCCGCGCCCACAGAAACCTTCGGCTTTGGTTCACTACCTGAGGTCGCACTGCCTTCATCTGAAGAAGCATAATTAGTTAAGCTGGGGGAATTGCTGGATTCACGCTGTCTGCCAGAAAGATGTATGAATAGAGGGGTTTTTTCCTCTCGCAGTCTTGTATTTGCTGTGGTACAGATTGTTGGCTTGGGCCGAGGGGTAAGATGCAGTGCCCGCAACCACCTGACAGCTATGAGACTAACACAAAAGCTTGATTATGTTAAGCCAGAAAAATCAGTGCCAAAGGATCCTCTCTCTGGTGGGGAAAAAAAAAGATAAATGTTTAAGTCACATACCTATTGTTTGCTTACAAAATCCTGCACACACAAGGAAGGAATATGCAATTTCAAACACCAGCCTTGTTTAAGGGTTGGGTTACATTTCATCACCCGAGGTTAAGCAGAAATGAGGTGCAAAAGCTTACTAAGAAAACACAGACCTAATTTTCTTTATGAAAAGTGTCAAGAGTACTGGCCTGAGGTTTCTTTGGGAAATGCTTTCTAATATTAGTCCCACTCCTTAATTTCTAGTACACAAAACCTTAGCCATAGTGGAGGCTGGACAAAATGGCGCCCAAAGGAATGACATTTTCATCAGTAACTTGGTGAAAAGTGTTCTCAGTGACTTTAGAATAAAAGCATACCTCCTTCACCCTCACCCCAAGTATCAGTTATACACCCTACCTTAACTGACCCAAATTCCAACACCAGGCAGCAAATTGATTCAGTGACACCCAAGGCCCCAGAATGGCCCATTTCAGTATTAAAGCTAACAAATGCCAAGTTCTGTTGCCCATTACTATTTTAGGATAAGCTTTTTTCCTATTGCAAGGATTAATTAACCTCACCTCCAAACCTATAGCTTTGCAGGCACTTAGCATGCCTTCATGTTCTCCTCTCAGTGTTTACTGAAAAGAACCCTGCACATAATCATTTTGAGTCCCACAGTTAGTTTTACTAAGGTGGATCCAAAAGTGATGTGGGAAGGACAGCCCAGGCGTGTCTCATGACTTAGCCTGGCATCTCAGGTATGTATTCCTGCTACATTAGTCCTCTGCTACACAAGTAAATAAGGTCAGTGTGGAAGCTTTTCAAAGTTTTCCACCTTTAAATAGATTGACTTTTGCCTCTTACAATATTTTGCATTTTAGAATTGAAACAGAAGTAATGTAAGCATGAAATAAACTTGTAGTGGCCCCATTCTAGGTATACCAATCTCACAACACAAAGCTGTGCTGGAAAAAATGCAAATTGACTAGAAAAATACATCTACATTAATATTAGTGCTAGGTCTCAAATGCCTAACTTGGCATTTACTTGACTTTACCATTTCACTGAAGATACAGCTCGTGAGCTTTATTGATCAGTTAATTTTAATTATTATTTTCTCCACACAAGCTATTAAGACCTCTGAAAGCACATCTCTGCTAGAACAGCCTGCAGTTTGGTGATACCCCCTGAGAGAAAAAACACAGTCTGGAAAGGAAGATACTAGATGTTCTCCATCTGAAAAACTTGGCCTTCCACACTTTCCCAGGCAGGTACCCCAGCTACTAGTTTATTGGTTAAGAGTAGCAGTGTTTGCCTATATTTAAGATGAAATGGGATTTTGAAAATATTTGTATATAATGCACCTCAATTCTTTTATAGGTACCTTTCAAACAATTTTGGAATGAGTACTTCAAGAGATATAGATAATGAAGTTGCCTCATCCTGTCAGGCTTGGAATATGAGGCACCTGGCTCAGTTCCTTTAAGATCATGATGGTATTTACATTCAGAAAACTACCTTTGCATGGCTGGATAGATAAAAGGAGTATTTTTGGGTTTAGATGTATCTAGTCCCAGCTGGCAGCTGCTAAGGTCTTTTCAGAGCAGCAGTTTTGAGCTTAAGTACACACTATAATTTGATAAACCCTTTCAGTTATGCTTCAGTTAAGTCTACCCTCATCAGTTCTTCTCTGAAGTGTGGAAATAGATAGTGGGGTGCCACTATACAAGCCCTTAAACAAGAAACTCTAAGGATGGTTTTTCTATGCACCATAGCATTTCCCCCCCCTCTTTCTGAACACGTAGTAACTCCTTCTGTGAGTGTCTTCCTTCAAATAATTCACTCCTACTTCTCAAAGTCTTGACTATTAAAAGCATATATAATTTGATACTGGTAGTCATATTATCATTCATTCTGTTTACAACCTATAAAGCTGCAACAGGGAAGACCTTTTATGAAGGATAAATGACTACAGCAGAGTTTACAATATAGTATTTTAAAGCCGCCCACACCTTCAAATTAGTAAACATAACCTCCTGTGTCTGTACTACCAGACTTCTGAATCAGGATGAACTGAGATTATCTCAAGAGAATGATCTGCAAAGTAGCTTTATCAAGCTCTAAAGTCATCAGTATGATGAATCCCACTCTGAAGCCAGCCTAGTTGGATTTGGTTTTGGGTTTTGCTTTGGGTTTTTTTTTGATTCATAACTATGCAGGAACAGATTTTGTTAGAAACCACAGAACTGAAGTCTGTCATCTTGAAACAAAGCTTTTCAAACCTGCTTTCTCAAAAACTGTGGTAGAGACTTCCTGTGTATGCACACATATAATTTGCCTCTTGAGGTCACCAAGACCTTAGTGGGGATTTTCCCTCTTCTATGTTCATTTCCAAGATTAATGCTTAATATCCAAAGTTACCCAAGTATGCCCCATGCTATGACAAACTCTAAGTTCTTAATTTCACAGTTTTATGGGTATTAATTATTATGAAGAAAGCTTTCATAAGTTAAAAGCCTAAATTAAAATTTTATCAGCTAGTAGGTAACAGAAGGAAAGAAAACTTGAAATTTGAAAACTGGTTGTTGAAATCCAATTTATGCTTCCTCACTGCCATTCACTGAGTCATTTATGCCCAGAGCTTTCCTCCAGTTCATTGCTTTCCTCCCAGCCCTTCCAAGGTGAAGATTTGCTCACCTGTGAAAAACACCAGAAGTAAATTAAGGTAGACTAATCCAGACACACTGTGCTGAAGCATTACAGAGCTTTATACTGAAGGACAGAGATCTGAGACACAATATAGTCTAGTCTGCACTAGCACATTAGATGGGGTGCAATACTTATACAGTTCACAAGCTGTTTTCCCCTACCCTTCAGCATATGCAGCTGAAAGGTAGCTATTTAAGTCATGCTTGGGTACTTCTTTTGGGTAGTTTTAAAGAGTACCTGAGCAACAAGGAATGGGTACATGCAGTCTCTTAGTCAGTCACCACAACATACTGATAGCTAGACTATTCTGTATAAATATAGATAAATTCTAATTTTGTTCAAGGATTAATTTTTGCCAAACACGATACTGCATTTTTCTTGACACAAGAGGGAGCCATTTAAACTCTTGTTATTAAAAAGGCAGTTTAAAAAATGAAGACAGCGTAAATATCTGAACACACAACTGATCACGTTTATGTCCTTATAGTATAACTCCTTTCAAAGTAGCCATTCTATTTCTGAACACTAGCTAATTTAACCTTATTCTAAATAAACCCAGTATGCATAGCAATTATTGGATTTTTCTGTGTGCAGCTATCACATTGGGGACGTACAGAATGGCAGTGTGGCACAAGTGCACTCAAATTATGCTATTTTAAGATAGTTTTAATACTGCAGTTTAAGCAAAGGTTCTTAATGAGTTGCTTTACAAAACTGCCAGCCTTGTTCTCAGGTTAAGCCTCTAATAATCCTCAGATCACAGAGGGCCTCTGTTCCTTGGGTTATTAGCTTTTGTAGGGCAGCTCCATGTTTTCAGGTTCAGAGAAGAACACATTCTCCCTTTCATCAAAATAAGGATGAACGGAAAAATCTGGACACTTTTCAATGTCAAAGAACAGAGTTACCTCCAGGGAGGTTGGGAGTGAGCTGTGCTGCAGCAGGCTGCCTCTGCTGACTCATCACCTCACTGCTGCGTGTGCTGACAGGTTGTCCTGGATCCCTGCCAGCTCCCCTTGCAATTCTGCAAGGTAGGCTATACGTCAGGATAAATGAAAGAATACAGGGGGAGGAAGGAGGGGGAAAAGGTCATAACTGATCAGGATACTGCAGGACATTTCCTGAGACATCCTGGAGGCTTCAGGATACTTTGTATTCTGAATGTTTAAAACAGAATGAGTGCAAGTACACAGTCATCTTTCTGTGAAGGGCTTGAAGTTCGATAATATTAATTTCTATACTAAAATGTTTATTTTGGCATCAATTCAGTGATCATTGCAGTAATTGCTCTTGACAAGAGTGTAAACTCACACCTCAGTACTACTGTAATCCAGCACTTGAACCACTATTTATTTAGATCTGGCAGCTAGCAGTAGATTATGATTTTAGGCTGGCAGTAGTATTTTACTTCAAGCCAAACTCTTTCTGATCTGTTTTGAATACAGGGAAACCATTCTGATTACAGATTATGAGTTCTTGGAACAAAGAACACCTACACTATTCTGCATTTAAATTACTTGTTAGTACTGTTGTTGTACAGAACTGCAATTTATGTAGGACCATTTGCCATACCTACCAGTTAAGTTTTACAGATAGCCATAGACATGATACTCTAAACTGCCTAGTTTACCTGGAATCACAGTGATTTGTGTTCAAAGCACAGTGAGGCACAGTTGATCTTAATGTATTCTCCCAGGAGAGTTTTCCTGTAGGAATCTACTCCTCTGAAGGGCTATTAATGTGAATATCTATCTATCCAAAACAATGTTTCCCCTAGTGAAAGTAGAACCATTGAGTTAGCAAGTCTAATGAAATTTTATTTCTGGTAGAATAGTTGAGCCAGGAAACCTAGGTACAGTATTTTTTTTTCCAGTCATGTTCTTTTGTCATATATGGGTATTCTGCTTCTCTTAATCTATAACTTTTCACCTTAAACTCTTCTCTGCATATGTACAAAACACAGCATACAGGTGAGGAAGATAAAAAAATGTATAAAGTCAAATGGATGCCGCTGGTGGCAATAAATGAAAAAGGAAAAGTTTTGGTATGATACATAAAAATAAAAGTAATCAATGACTGCTTAGTAGGTACCCTCTTGTGAAGTTTAGCATTTTTAATATGCAAGAAAATCACATGATAAACATGCCTACCAGTGAGACAAACCCTGCATACACTGCTTTATCATTAGTAACTTCTAAGACTGGCATGTCTTTTGTATTATATTTGTACACACTGCCTCCCAGTCTTCAGTGTCAAACCCCTGTTTTCGTGGGACAGTTGCCTAGCATCCAGAGCAATTTACTTTCTGCTGTCACTAGATATTAAGGTCACAATCAATACAAATAATGAAATAATATGCATCCACTAAGTGTTGACATTTCATCTACTGCATGTGCTTTGGTTTCCTCCCCCAACAGATAATGGGGTGAGGGGGTGGAAAACTGTGGCTCTGAGTCATTTTGGCTTAGGCCAGAGTGAGTCAGGATCTCAGCAACTCACTTGGGAGAATTGATCACATTCCTATTATCTGAAACAGACAGAATTGTTGGCTATAATTGATTGACAGGCAAGATTCTTCAGGAGCAGGGTAAATCCAGTTCTGTATTTTAACATCCTGAGAAGCAGTAGTCTAGATTTTCTGATAAACCACTTGCAAATAGTAACTTTTGTAGCCATTACTGCTGCAAGAGTCCCTAAATCTGAGGCTTTAAAATATGGTCTAGGGTGAACAATCCAATTATATTTAGCAGCTTCTGCAAGAAGCCTTTCTTGCACTTTTCTGGGCACCCTGGCAACCACAAAACATTAAAAAGAATACAAGTTGGGTTTAGCGTAAATCTTAGAGGCAGTGCTAAAATATAGCACTGACTTTGGACTTGTGTTCATATTTAGGGTTCTTCTGTCAGACCCACTCAGATGTTGGCACTCCATATGGGTTCTAGTGTGGCAGTACAGTAAACTGCTAGCTAGTAACACGTATTCTCATTGTGCTGTTCCCAGCTAACAGCCTCAGTGCCTAGAGCTGTGTAACATTAGCACAGTTTGTTCCCATAATAGGTTACCTTTTTGTCTATAAGCATGACTAATTAATTCAGGTGCAGTGCCAAGCTGACACATCTCTCCTGTTTCCAGTCTGGAACCAGTCAGGTATGATGCTTACCTGGGATTGCTGTGCTGTGCCATTGCACAACATGGGGAGCGCTGACAAAATACCCAACTCTGCTGTCTGTGATCCTATTTCCCATTCATCTGCCTTATTACTATAAGCTACCATAAACAAAAAGTGTCACAGAAGGGCAATGCGTCTAAAGCTCTCTCCCAAGCTTATGGGATATCCAAAGACAAGAGCACTGTCTAAAGCAGGCTTATACCCAAGTATTGGGACACACCCCTTCTTTCCTTGGGATGGTGGTGGGAGAAGATGGAGCCTGGCATTCCCCTTTGATGCAGACCTTCTACAGTCCCAGGCTTTCTGCCCCTTTCACATCAGAGCTGAATCTGCCCTTAGTTCAGTAACCCAGTCAGGACAGACTCCACTGGGAAGCTGCAAATGCAGTACGTCCAAAAGACCAGGCCTTTCACACCACAGGAAGGGTCTGACACACTTCCTAAGCTTCAAGGAACTGACTTAATAGCCCCAAAAGGTCATGAATACTTCTTTCACAGTAAGATTTCGTTTTTAGCATCATCACTGTTACCTGTTGAGATTTTGTAAATTTAAGCTTTGTCTTTTTGAGGTGTCCTACTTTTCACAAGCTACAAATGCCCACAGCTCGTAGGGATTAAGAATATTCATGAGTATACTGAAACTGCATTTCATCACCTCGTAGTAGTCTGCCAGCTTCATATGCCACTAACTTAGTTACCAGCACTATGCAAGCTTCAAGTGCTTTTTTCATAGTATATCAACAAGAAGTACACAGGCTTGAGAGCACACATGGCACCCTTCCTAGGGACTCCCAAAGTAACAATTATTAGTACCAGCTAGCCAAGAGGTCTTCAAAGAAAGTATCACACTGCCCTCAAAGAAAAACTCATAACATGCCAAAACAAAGAAAAGCCTTAAAAAAAGTCCCCAATTAATAACAAAAAAACTCCACCAAAACCAAACAAACACTACCACACAAAGAGTCAAAATCATCAAGAGTCTCATCCCAGAATTACATAGATGTAAGTCTCCACACAGAGAGAGATCAGTTTTCCAGTTCAGAGGCCAACAAATGTTGTAAGTCTATCAACTCCACCTTTTTTAACAAACAGCAGAAGAACATTCACATTGCATTGGTGAAAAGTTACAGGATAGTGTCTCTTCATCCCCTTTGCTTGTTATTTTGTGTTTACACAAGAAAATTATTTTATAATTTGCCTGATCTATTTAAAATATATATTCTAAGCTTAAGAACACTATGTTCAAGATGCCTCAGTGCACAAACAATTTTACGTTTAGAGCCAAAATTGCTATGGCTTAGCAAAGTAACCCAGATCTTACCAGGCAGCTTCCTTACACTCTTAATTTTTTTTTTTTTTTTTTTTTGTTTTTTTCAACTCAAGCCCACCTCAC
>VXBX01005474.1:303849-367950 GCA_013400415.1 Scytalopus superciliaris
TTTTTGGCATATTTCAACTCAAGACAGCCTAGCTAGTACCTCTGCTAATCAACAGTTGTTGCTTTCTCAGCAAAAAGAGAAATACACCAGCTATTGTAAGATAAGCTCTCTATTCTTCTACTGTTCTCAGAGCAAAAGGAAATAAACCCCTGTTATTAAATTACACATGCCAGCAGATTAAGAAAACACACAACTCCAAATGAAAATTCTTACCATTGCAGGGCACACAGTAAAATCCAAAGTACAATCAAAAGCTGTAACTTCACATAAAACCCCAACTATATGACTGCTTCTTAGCAGGCTTGTTCTCTTATATAGTGTGCTCTTACCAAGGTATCAGCATTTTCTGATGGGTTGCAGGGTCTCAGCTGTACCTTCTTCCTAGCCATTTAACACCTGCCTTTCTGGTCCCAGATTTCAGCAGATGTAACTACAAAAAAGGAGGTTTAGGGTTTTGGATTGTTTAGCATGACACAGCTTAAAGAATTTGTAGCATCCCCCAAAACACAGTGTAACTCACCACAGCTGCTTTTCTCCTGTATAATTTCCTTGGTTTTCCCTCATTTGTTCCATTTTTTTTTTAAACTTGCCTCCTCTCTTATTTGTTGTCTCCCAGAAGAGATAACAGGTGTAAAATTTAATCTGAATAAGAAAAGGAGGAAGTTAAGCAGGGACCTCATAATAGAAAATGTACTCATTTATATGGCAGTAACAAGTGTTTTCTTTGGTTTGGTTTTGTTATAGTGACAAGGCTGTCTTAAGATTACCAAGACTTCTTATATTGATTCTAGCATTCAAATAATTCTGTGTAATTAGAGGGAGCTATTTAAGCAAAAGGGAAGGACTGAAGAGCAGCAAGCAGAACGGATGGAACAAAAAGGACTTGTGGAAACTCATGTTGAGTTACTGCTGGTTGTGCTTTCACTCTTTGACTATAATTGGATCATGGTGTACTAATAGTAAAGAAAAAAATTTTAGATATTAAAAATGCATTTGAAACCCCAATCCTTTTTAATGCAAACTCTTTGAAGTCTCAGTGTCTTCAGAGTGTCACCTACCCATTTAAGCACCTAAATCCACCATTTAAGCTCTACTGATTTTTTCAAATGGATATCTATTAGGTGCTCAGTTTCTATTGTTAGTTATGTGTATATTGAAGTACACACAATGTTATAAGACTTCCCAGAAAGAAGCATTGAGTTGTGATAGTTATTTCTAACATATTTTAAGATGTCATATTGAAAACTTTACTGCATGTGAGTGTCATGATCAATAGTTATTTTAATTGACTAAGAAAGAATGTAGGCACTTATATTTTTAGTAGCTTCTAGCAAGACCCATTGTTCAGTTGTGTAAAGTCCTGTGGCTTTTGTCTGACCAGCTAGCATTAAGCCATGGAATGAAATAGACTACAGTTTTTGTCAAACACCATGGTTATATGTAATTGTGGACTATCATTGCAGAAACCCTCTAGAAAAACACTTGCTGTCTATGTCATCTTAAAGAAAAGGTCAACAGTATTTTTTTCATAGAATCACTGAATGGTTTGGGTTGGAAGGGACCTTAAAGATGGCTTGATTCCAACATCCCTGCCTTGGGCAGGAACACCTTCCACTAGACAAGGTGACTCAAAACCCCATCTAACCTCACCCTGAACAATTCCAAGGATGGGGCATTCACAACTTCTCTGGGCAATCTGTACCAAAGCATCACCACCCTCACAGTAAAGAATTTCATCCTAATAGCTAATCTAAACCTGCCCTTTGTCAGTTTAAAGCCATTCCCCCTTGTCCTATGGCTATATACTCTTGTAAAAAGTCCCTCTCCATCTTTCTTGCAGGCTCCCTTTAGGTACTAGAAGGCAGCTCTAAGGTGTCCCTGGACCCTTCTCTTCTCCCAGCTGAACAACCTCAACTCTCTCAGCCTGTCTTCACAGGGGAGGTGCTCCAGCCCTCTGATCCTCTGCATGGACTTCCTCTGAACTTGCTCCAAGGGGTCCATGTCTTTATGTTGGGGACCCCAGAGCTGGATGCAGCACTGCAGGTGGTATTGCACAAGCACCAACTAGAAGGGGAGAATTACCTCCCTCAGCCTGCTGGCCACACTTCTTTTGGATGCAGCCCAGGATGTGGTTGGCTTTCTGGGCTGCAAGCACATATTACCAGGTCGTGTTAAGCTTGTCATCCACCAACACTCCCAAGTCCTTCTCCTCAGTGCTGCTTTCAGTCCATTCTTGCCCAGCCTGTACTTGTGCTTTGGATTGCCCCCACCCAGGTGCAGGACCTTGCAGTTGGCNATTGCACAAGCACCAACTAGAAGGGGAGAATTACCTCCCTCAGCCTGCTGGCCACACTTCTTTTGGATGCAGCCCAGGATGTGGTTGGCTTTCTGGGCTGCAAGCACATATTACCAGGTCGTGTTAAGCTTGTCATCCACCAACACTCCCAAGTCCTTCTCCTCAGTGCTGCTTTCAGTCCATTCTTGCCCAGCCTGTACTTGTGCTTTGGATTGCCCCCACCCAGGTGCAGGACCTTGCAGTTGGCCTGGTTGAACTTCCCAAAGTTCTCACGGGCCTACATCTTAAGCCTGTCAAGATCCCTAAGATCCCTCTGGATGGCATCTCTTCCCTCCAGCGTGTTGACCACNGCAGCCCAGGATGTGGTTGGCTTTCTGGGCTGCAAGCACATATTACCAGGTCGTGTTAAGCTTGTCATCCACCAACACTCCCAAGTCCTTCTCCTCAGTGCTGCTTTCAGTCCATTCTTGCCCAGCCTGTACTTGTGCTTTGGATTGCCCCCACCCAGGTGCAGGACCTTGCAGTTGGCCTGGTTGAACTTCCCAAAGTTCTCACGGGCCTACATCTTAAGCCTGTCAAGATCCCTAAGATCCCTCTGGATGGCATCTCTTCCCTCCAGCGTGTTGACCACACCACACATCTTGGTGTCATTCAACAAACTTGCTGAGAGTGCCCTCAATCCCGATTTCCACAACACCAACAAAAATGTATAAAAGGGCACCTGTCTCAATACCAACTCCACAAGAACGCTGCTTGTCACTGGTCTCAGCTTGGACACAGAGACACTGACCACATGGACTTGTGCACCTTTAGGTCCCTTAGATGATCTTGGTCCTGATCTTCTCCTACAAGAGGGCAGTTCTTGGTAGTTCTTGGGTAGTTCCCAATCCCTGCCTTTGCAATTCAGGCAGTGTGGTTGGAGCACTTTTCTTTCAAAGAGGAAGTGGTCCAGTGAGACTAGTTTCCTCAGAAATATTTGCTAATTAGTCCTCTTACTATTATACAGACTTCTTATCAGAGTAGCAATATTTACTGTTACAGGCCAAATTTTTATGAAAATATCAATTTAGTTGTTAACCAAGAATCCCACGTAGAGTGATGGAGCCGAGAAGAGTACAATGTATTATTTCCCAAGTAAGTAAAATCCATGGAGAACATAGAGATTGAGACTTGCAGTTTAGATGGAAGTTGGAGACAGAACAAATCACCTGCTTCAAACTCATCTTCCTCATTAAAGCTTTCAGAAGTTTCCCATTCTCTAGACCTACCCTTGCCCTGAGGGTGTCCTGACTGCTAAAAGCTTTATGATAACTGGTGCAGCCCAGCTGTGCTCTCTGCTTAGTGATTCTTGATCAACAAGAAAATTAAAGATCTTTGAACTGGGAACTTCTCAGAATGCTTGCTCTTTGTATGAGGTTTCTTCCTGGTTTTTCTTTGAATTGAGCCCCATAGAGCAGGCATGGACTCCAGTGAAGAACAGGCTCTGTGCTCATTGAAGAGATGACCATCTGCAAGAGGCCTAAGAAAATTACATATAATTTGATTTATACATTGTAATAAGCTGTTATTTAACTTTGCCATGTCTTCTCTCATATTCACCATTAATATATTAGCTTTGCTTTGTGATATGATTAATATATTTTTCCTCCTTTTCACTGCCCTCCAAAAGTATGTCTTTTCAATACCTAAGTTAACATTCTATGTAAAATAGTTTTTGAATTTGCTTCATTTTTTCAGGGGAAAAGTAGTTAAAAATCCAGAACATGTCTATTAAGCCAGCAAAAACATTATTTGAAGAAGGCAGGATTCTTACACAGTTAGTGTACATCCATCTGAAAACAGCTATAAAGCACAAGACACCATTGTCTTCATCTTACAGCTGATGGCACACTCATCATCTTAGCAACTATACATATAATATGATATTGGTAACCAAGTGTTTTTTGCAGTATGAGAGAAAGCCCAAAATGTCAACAAAATGGACAGTTTTGTTGTGGGAGACATTAAGAATTGAAATAATTAAACAAAAAAAATCTCTAGTTTTGTTTCTTTAAAATTAGGTGTGTTGATTTAACCACACGGCTGCTAACAGGAACAGAAGGCAAGCAGTTAAATGTCTATAAATCAGAAGGAGTATTAACCTCTTACATTTTCATCTTTTCTAAAGCAAATTAAATACTGTGTGATATGGCTGTATTGCTGACTAGTAATAGTACTTATCAGCAATTCTTTAATCACTCTATTATCACAAGATTAATTAGTGTCATAATTTTGTTCTTCATTAATTAAGCAATTTGCAGCTAATTGCTGACTCCTTGAGTTTCTCAGAAATCCTTCCCCAGAACAGTGTTTTCTTTCTGGCTCTATGGTATTGCCTCTAATGGGATGTAGCACAGCTGTTGAATGAGTCCACATGCTTTTTCAAAAAAGTAGTTAAGTGGCATGGTATCTGGCACTTCTTATGTATGTGTAGTTGGTTCATGTGATCTTATTTCTATGTGATTCATTATTTCCTCTCCTCTATTCAGTCCTGACAGCATCTTTGGATTCCTGTGAACAGTACCACAAGTGGAAAGAGGATCCAGCGGAGAATACAACATGTGGCTTAAGATGCTGTGAATCCCTTGTGAGTGCCCCTGTCAGAATAGATAGAATAAGATAGAAAGTTTGTTGCTTCTAGCTTTGGACCTTTAAAGCACTTTAAATGAGTGGTTTTATTTGGGGTCCATCATGACCAAAGAAAGTTGTCATGGAAACATTGATAGTATAATAACTATCCAGGCAGAGCAATAAAGCCCCAGAGACTGTGTAATGAGGTGTCCATTTATTCTGGAAGACTTTGGCTTCTGTCTAGTAAGGGAGTATGGATTTGGTTTATTAAAATAAATCTGCTCTAGTAGGATCCAATAATGAGGTATAAGCATTTTTTCTTGTCTATCAGAGACAATTATTGCATGGCACTTCAATGTATTCACTGGTAAAAATATTCTAACACTGTTTGGAGAAGCCCAAGTGTGATCACTAAAGAAGGTTTTATTCCGGAAGTTAATTTTGCTCCAAGTTCTCCTCCCTTCCACTCTTGCTTAATTACTATGATCATGTTCTTTCCTGTTAGCTTGGTATCTTTGTATTACACTCCATTACACATTGCACACATAACCAAAGTACCAATTACACCACTTGAGATAAATATCATCCTGTACAAAAAGAATGTGCATAATTAGTCTTGTTTAATTTGCACTTTTCACATTGTAAGTGCAAAGGGCTAAAATAATCACACACTTGTAGTTGAAAATGTTTAAAAAGTGCTTGAAGAACTTTTGTGAAATAGATGATTGGAAAGCTTATCGAGCCCTCTGAGTCATACTATTCTGGTTATCCAAGAGTCCAGAATTCAAGCTGCGTGTGTGTCTTTTCATATAGGTTTTGGAGCAGTTTCCTAAATTCATCACATTTTTATATAACTACCACAAGAAAAAGATGAGAACTAAAAAAAAAATGTCAAGATTGTTTGCAAACTGGATACTTGGACTCTGAATCTCTCCAGGGTCATGGCTTGCCCTTTAAAGTTATATAAGGTAACCATTCAGAGGACTCCACTTATTTGCACTGGCATCACGTTGGAGACAGTTGTGTCTTAGATTGTAGACATCACTTATAGGATGGTTAAAAATAAAATTGCAATTCAAACTGGCTCCCTCTGAGTTTCAAAACTGTCATGAAAGCAATCTGTTCACACAGTACTGCTATACATCAGGACTGGATGTAGTCAGGATGTGAATAAGGGTACCATTGAACAGCACAACACATTCTGTCATATGACATGGAGAGCACATCAATCTCTGCAGAGCAAATGGGGTTGAGCAGGAACTGTAGCTCCTTTATGTGTCCCCTCATAAGTATGCTCTTCCTTCTGAAAGCAAAATACTAAAAATATACATATATAGGGGCTTTCAAAAGAGTGGATTCCTCTTTTTGGTCTTCAGAGCTGATGTGTGTGTGATTTTCATCAAACATCTGCATGCACAAGGCACATCAGTGGATCCAGTCAAGTGGTTGTTAAGAATCCCTACATAACTTTCCTTTAAGCAGACACTGAGTGGAAAAAATCATGTATGAACAGAAAATACTAGAGTGGAGGATCAGTTTTACACAGGTGAGGAACAGTGAGGAGAGAGTCTCTGTTTACCTCCTTAAGCAGTTTTTCTTCAGAGGGAAAGGGATCAATGAAATGCCCTGTGTGACTGTTCAGTGTAAGGTAACTGCAGCCACAAATGTAGCCAAGTTGTTCATTTTTTGAGATTATTAGTCTGTGTACAGATGTGTTTGTGTCTCTGAAGGGAACAAGTGTTCTAACTGGGTGTCTAAAGTATCTGTAAGACCTCTATGTATTAACAGAATCAAATGAAAATTTAAGTCGACTTCACCTACAAATGGATTGGTTTCCTTCTGTTTTGCCCTTAACTCAGCATCCATTTAGAGTCTGTTTTGTGCTATCCTTACTCAAATACATGTCCCTTGGAGGACAAACCAGTAAAGAGTTTGTGAGGTGATGTCTTATTACCCTCATCAGAGCCTTAAAAATAGCAGTTCAATACAGTATTTAGTCCTGAATATGAAAGGGTTAGGTGTTAGAATGGATGATTGTGTCAGGTTAAAACCATGTTTAAAAACTGCTTTGTTATCTGAATGAGCTAAAAGCAGGTAAGTCTGCTATATAAATAGTGGTAATAGCTCAGCTGTGAAGTAAATGTCCCCCAAGACAGATCCAGCTAGTGAATGATTTTAACTGCAGCATAATTCACTAATGTGAGCAGGATAGCAGTTCACGATCATATAATGACTGAATCATTACTGTGGAAACTATACTGCAATTTCTACCACAAATTCTGCCCTAGCTTGCATGTCTGAAGGAGACTCTGTCCTTTTGGAGTTGTTCTATCTGTATTCACTATTGCATTTTTAACTTCTGTTAAAAAAAATATAAGGGATATCTTTATTCTTTGTTTTCCAATAAAGCACCACGTACTGTTGGCCTGAGAAAATGTCATATCTATTTGCAAACTGAGAAGGAATTATGATTTTTTTTAAGTGTTGGGACAGAATGAAGAAAACATGTAATTTTAGTGTATATTTTAAGTGTTAAACTTCTGCATAAACTTGGTCAAGATTATTTGGGTGATAAGACAGATATGCTTAAAATATTTTTTTACACTGATAAGTCTGAGATAGTAGACTGTCAGTTTACAGCAAGAAATGACTTGCTGTCTAATATAAGAGATGAGAATTTTATGTTGCTTATGTTATCCTTACAGTGTTTTCAGGAAAAACATATGATGGACAGGGAATGTAAAAAAATTCTTGTAGGTGATTGTCTCTTCGTCCAAAAGATTTATGTACCTGTGTCTTCTATCAGTATTTGTGTAGAGGAAATATCTTTTTTCCACTTGTATCTGGTAAAACTTGATTGTATTTGTAACAATTCACATGGGTCTCTGCTGGCATATCATAATTAAATAGTATTTGCATAAATCCCAATTTAACTCAGGATTCACCAACACTTTTCAACTCCTTGTCTTAGTTTCTGGTGAGCATTACTTTAGAAAGAGCTTTCCTATTACCTCAAGGCGTTAGATGCAGGAATAAAAAATCCCTGCAGGAGTATTCTGCAGGAATTCATGCTGGAGGAACATGTCTCAAGTAGTTATACAGCTTACTTCATATTTGTTAAACTCCCTATCAATAGGAAAGCTGTGACTTTGTTCCGTTTTGAAATATGATATGCTGTCATATTTGAAATATAATATTCATCCCATAGATGCTAGCTTTTGCTAAATTATGTTCATACTACTGGAGCAGCTCTGAATTAAGATGTCCAGAAAAAGCATTGCTAAAATATTATTCTTTCTGCAGTAGTAACTTCATGGTGGCCCCTGAATTAAATATTGCCAATGGAATTTGCTAGCAATGTAGTCATAGGCTTTGACACTTTGGTTATCTGAGGCATGAATATTCTGAGCTTTGGTCAGTGCCTAAGGAATTGATGAATATTTGTGAATTATTAACCTAAATACTTCTGCAAAAGTAGAGTAGTGGGAGGAAATAGATGCTTCTATTACAGCTTGTCCTGTTCCATACTAGTCCTTACCCTTTCTGAATTGCAGAAATAAATGTTGACTCCAGTCCTATTAAAAATCATCTTGCTTGGTTGTCTTGTATGCTAGCAGTCAGGTCCTCTTCTGATGGACTGCACTGTTGCAACACACCTGGTACATACCAGTTGAGAAACAAATCTTATGCAAGGTTAAAAATATGATGAAAATACGTGTTGTGACTATAACAGCAGGTAAAATTGCACTTTTTCTATTAACTTCATATGTTTGAGAGTTTCTTATCGTCTTGTTTTCCGTTCAGTCCCTTTTGTACTTTATTACATTTACAGTGTCAAGATCTATATGACAATGTCCCTTTCTGTCTGCAAATCAGATTCTGTGGCTACCAGGGCAAGAAATAAATTATTAGGTCAGTCCAGCTGCCTTTGGATCCCTGATGGGAATGTCCTTTACCCATTTATATTTGCTTATCTGAAAGCAGCCTATGAAATTGTGTCTTTCTAAATCTGTTGATAACATACTGTTGCCACTCTCTCACCATTCCTCTCCACTACGATGGCTCACAGTAAAACTGGCATTTCTCAGATGCTTGGTTTCTCAACCTGAATCCTAGGTTTCAGACACTGTCTATACTGATGAATTTCTTCTTTCATACTCCCATAATAATAGGAGCCATTAGAACACACCAGTTCAAGATATTTGGATTATTGATATATTTTGGGAAATAATACTTTTCAGTCTTCTGTGCTTATCATCGGATTTTACTGTTACGAGAAATATTTGTGTTCCTTTTATATATCAATACTAAGACAGTCATGAAAAAGTGCTTTGAATTCATGTCCACAGCACAGCAATAGAATTCTTTAGCATTACCTGTCATTGTACATTTGCTCTAGCCAGAGAAACAATGTATTTATCTCATACATATATATATATATATATATATGTGTATATGTGTGTGTGTGTGTGTGTGTGTGTGCAGTAATACATATGACAGAAATTTTATATTTCTAAGTGAGAAGTACCAGTACAGTAATCCACAATTTGCAAACACTGATTCTCCTAAATTTCCCAAGATTAGGAAGTAATCCCTAAACCAAAAGGTCAGGTTAAGCACAGTTAGATTTCTGGTTGTGAGAGAGAGGAGTATTCCATGATTCTCCTCCAGACCAGGCCCTTAACTGTCTTCCCTCTAGAAAACAATACACACATATTGGGTAATGCCTATGCTGATGTGGAACCAGGCACATACGCCTGTACACAGAAAGTAACAGATGCTCTCATATCTGTGATAGTGGCAGAACCACAAAGGCCAGATCAGATTTAGATTAATAACAAATGTATTCTGCATCTGTAACAGATTATCTGTAAGAAAACATTTTCCTCAAATAACTGATTTTTTTTTTTTCAGTAAAAAAATTAAACTGAAATAATTTCATTTGTAAAGAATGTTCTGGTAATACATGAAAATTAGACTAATTCCATTTGTTCATCCATTCCCTCTTTCCTGATGATGAAAAGAATGGATTATTTTCATCAGAAAAGATTGTAAAAGGTGCTGGTGAAGACTTGCAAATGACCTTTGAATTTACAGTGTTTTAATTTTGTTGTCATGATGAACTGTTAGTAAGAAAAACATTTTTGATGTTGCCTAATGTTCTGTGCAGTGAACCAAGTGTGTGCTGGTTTCCTTTAATTTTTTCTGCTTTCGTGCTACTAAGTGGCAAAAAAGGAAGGCTAATACTATGGATGTTTCTGCATGCTTGTTTTGGAGTTCATGAATTCTGTCCAGTAATTCAGGACAAATTGCAGGGATAGAAAGATTCTGCCTTCACAGCAAACTTACTTACTCATTTCAAAGTAACAGTCACCATTCTTTGAGCCTTTGGGGACTGAGGAGGGAGGGAGGAAGGAGAAAGAAAACTTTGTAACGCAGGCTGAGTTCTTGCCATAAAAACAGAAGTGTCAACCCTGATCTTTTTTGCTCTAATTGCAACACCACATCTCCATTCTGTAGAATAATGTTAGTCAAGTAGTTTCAGCGCATGACTCTCATCTTCATAAGCCTCTGCTCATGTAAATCTGTAGTCCTTGAATAGTTACTTCACTGAATGAAACATTCTTGGGTTTACACATGCACCACATCCTGTCCAAGAGGGACAAGGGCAAATTACACATTTGCATCAAAGAAGAATTGAAGTTGTTTTTCAATTATTTTTTTTTAGATGGATAATCTGAGTTGTTCAATTAACATTTCAAAGATACTTACTTTTTAAGAAAGAGCCTTTTTTAACAATGATGTAATGAAAGCATTTGAAACCATTGTGTAAAAGACTGATCTACTTAAGCAGCTATAAAGGTTGTCCTTCAGTACTGCAAGATTAGGGGAACTGGTTTGTATAAAGATTTTTCTTTTATTCTTATTTAAAATTTCTTTTCTTCAAAATTCTGCCAGCAATTTTCCAACACTTTTTTGACAGGGTTGCTTTGGAAGCCACACTTTCTGACTTCGCATACTACCACAGACTGATATTTGTTCTCTCTCTTCAGTATCTTTGTTCTTATCCACTAGCAAGATGGCAATTTTTAAAGTAAAAAACTGTTTCGCTGATATTAAATTTGCACAGACATCATTCTAACTCTGCCTAATTCCATCTGCCAGATTGTTACTAGTCAGGATAGTATTTCTGATTTAATTTCACTTTAAATGAGAGCAATGTTGAGACAGGCAATGCTAACATAGACTCTCAGGTAATCATAAATAGTATTCCAGAGAATCTGAACACAATTATGTTTGATCTAAGACAGTCATGTTTGACTGGAGGACTTTCTCTCCTTCAATTACTTGCTGAGTTTGAAAGTCGATGAATGCAGTTTCTTTTGTCTTATTTATAAGGCACAAGGTGCTGTGCTAATAGAACAACATTTTGCTTTGTGGTGGAGATTTGCACTTCTTTGGGCCTTTGGAATGGTTTCTTTTAGACCACGACTGACTTTGCAGCTCTCTAGAAGGGCAAATGCCTTAAATTTAAAGAATGTGAGTTTTGTAAAGGATATTTTGTTTGGTTTACCTGGTTTTCAATATGAAATGTTTTAACGATTGTGGGTTATTTTGTTTTGTTTATGAATGTTTAACCTTCTACATAAAGTCACTTTGTGTTATACAAAAGACTCCTGCTTATTACAGAATTCTGAAGATTTTCCATTTAACATTAAAAAAGGTGAATAGTGGGGAAAGGAACAATAGCAATCTTTTTAACAGAAAATAATTTCAAAAATTCCTTGTTGAATTTCTTCCAATTTGTACAAACTTTTGCGAGTTAGATAACAAATAATTCTGATATAAATTAACTATTGTTTTATACAGACATGTATGTCTCACACAATCTTTCCTATATGATAGGGTATATGTGTGTTACTGTGGACATAGATGTTTGTTGTAAGTATATTCCTCATGGTTATTTTTCTGTGCTTGTACTTCTGTGACATTTATATTAATATGCATGTGTTCTCTAAATTACTGAAGTGAAGCGTTGAAAAACTTTTAAATCTTTAAAGAACTGTCATTTCTCCAGCAAGGCTTTGATTTTCCCAGTTACTATTAGGGTAAATCAGTTATTTGCATGAAAACAAGATGGAAACTGGTAGAGTCTGAAAGCAGTGCTGCTCTATTATTTTGTTTAATAGCAGCTATTTTGAAGCTTTTGATACAGTTAATCCCAGTCTGTGTTACAGAGAAGATACAAAGTGACTGAGGTGATAGCAGATCCTATTTGCTTTTTCCAAGCAAAGAAATAGGCAGGTCCAGCCTGGGCCCCTCAGGGTCACAAGTCCTCCCACTGAAACTGTTCCAGTGTGGGCTCCTCTCTCCATTGGTCCAGAGGTCCTGCCAGAAGCCAGAAGCCTGCTCCAGTGTGGCCTTCATGAGTGATCACAGCCTGCTTTAGGCATCCCCTTGCTCTGACATGGGCTTCTCTACCCTCTTGCAAGTGGGGGTTCTCTCCTGTCTTGCTCCACGGTGGATCTCCATGGGCTGCAGGGGGACAGCCCGTGTCACTGTGGGCTTCATCATGAGCTGCAGGGCAATCTCTGCTCTGGCACCTGGAGCACCTCCAGCCTCTCCTTTTCCACTGACCTTGGTGTCTGCAGGGCTGTTGCTTTCGCATTCTCACCCTGTTCTCTGACTGCTGTTTTTCTACTTAAATCTGTTATCCCAGAGGCACCACCATGTCACTGATGGGCTCAGCCTTGGCCAGTGGCAGATCCATCCTGAGCTGGCTGTCATTGGCTCTCTTGGACACTGGGAAAGCTTCTGGCAGTTTCTCACAGCAGCCATCCCTGTAGTGCTCCCATCATCAAAATCTTGCCACACAAACTCAACCCATATGTGGTGTCATAAATAGTTTAATTTTCTTTTTCCCGGGCTAAGTGTGCCAGTCGCTAAGTCTTCCCTCAAATGACAGAATCTGTCTATCCCTTTGATTATCTTCAAAGAATTCTCTGCACCTGATCCAGTTTGTATCTTTTTTTAACACAGATGTTTGGAAGTATAGACTGCATTTGTGCGGCAACATCAAAACTGCTTTACGCAATAACATTTATACTTTCTTTTCTTTGCTGGAAATAGTTTTACTGAAGCATCATATGATTTCAGTTGCCTTTTTAAAAGCTGTATCAAATGGGTGTCTTGGGTATTCTATGATGGCCATCCTTTTCCTATATTGCCTCCAGTTGTGTATGTTTCATAGCAGCCCTCAAGTGCATAACACTGTATTTTGTAGTATTAAAATTTAATCCAGTTTCTATTACTTCAGCCCTCAAGGTCATACAGCACTTTGTGTATGGTATTTTGTCCTCAGCCAGACTGTTGCTGATTCACAGTTTTACATCAGCAAACAGTAATTAGTACATGTATTTTTTGTATCCAGTTCATCAGTGAAAATATTAAGACTCATCATAAAATGAATCCATGAAACTCTCCTTTAAGAATTGCCCCTCATTTGAGTTCCACTTTCAGTACACATCATTATGTTCTGTTTAGTCCATTTCTTACCTACCTTGCATTTCTTGTGCTCGTTTCCTTCATTGTGTCCAAGTAATATTCCATGCTAACAAGTCAGTGCTGGAAGCAATTGTGTTGTGTAATTGCTTGTTTTTATTTCTTTAAAATAATGTGAATTATCTAGGGAAAAAAAACCTGGCAAAATCACCTTTCAGTAGAGATCAAGGAGGCAGCTAATAGATCCTTTTTTCTCTATGTGTATCTATGAGAGTGAGTATAGGGGTAAAGAGAATGATGGGCAGATTTCTCTGTCGGAACTGTTGGGGTCTTACCTGATCTCTGAGCTTTCAGCAGCCCCATCCATTTGTCTGTGCAGTTGTCTTTGTCACCATCAAATTCACATAGCAACTCCTCCTTATTTTCTCAATATTGTTATTTAGGAAAATCATCCTACTTGCATGGCTTTGAGTTATTAAAAATAGGGTATTTTCTCTCTTGGCTTCTGTTGTCTTTCCAAATATTTATGTGGGATGACCTAAAGCCTTAAAGGATTATCTTTTAATAGTGTTGTAGTATAAGAAATGTTTTAATGTTACTCCATTTCTCATATCTGTGATATGTTGCCATAACTCCATGATGCTCAAGCTCAGTCTGTCCATGCACAAAGGTTTATTAGTTTCCCTTCACATAAAATGGGACTGGCTACAAGTGAAGGTACCAGCCATGGTTGGCCCGATCTTAGGAGAATGTTCATAATTAGACAATAACATTGCTTTGTGGGTTTGTCCTCATTTAACTGGACATTCTTCTAGTACAGCGTAGTACTCTGATATCATGGTAGGCAGCAATCCAGTGGTGTCTCAGTTCTAACCATATGCATCAGTTTTTCACTTAACTTTGATGTGACTTAATTTAATTACTCCCGTTCTGTGTGAGCCAAATTCTTCTTCAGACAGGTGGTGCTTCCAAAGTCTGATCACCATGTCTCTCCTTCTACAAGAGAAGTGATTTACGTTTAACACAATATTGTACTGAAAAGATATGTCCTGTCTCATCTGTGTTCAATGGCAAACCTCTTCTTTTCAAATGGAGATTGAGAGAGAATCCTCTGAGCTACTGCAAACCTGCAAGTGCTCCTGATAGCAGTAGGAGCTCGCACCATTCAGTAACCCACTTAGATTCTAAAAGATTAGTGGGAACCTTGTGCTTGTGCAAAACTTTATTGGCCAGCCCTTGTAGCCAGCCAGACCCTCAGCGTGGATCCTATAGCAGCCTTTTCCCCCACAGGAGAAAATCCCCTGTCCTAAAATGGAGACACTCTGATGTCCATTCAGTTTCAGCATTTTTCTCTTTCTGTCTTGTGTAATCAATCTTATTCAAAAGCTTTCCTTCATATTCTAATGATGCAATGCCAAAGGGACCCTCATCTCAGATGAGGTTCTTAAGGGCTACTGATAATGCATATAACCTTGTCCAGCACCAAGATTTGAACTCAAAATTAGCAGAAAAAGCAGAACCTGAAATTGATGTTTTTAGCAGGGAGTGTAATTAGCAAATAGAGCAGCTTCTGGTAGGAGTAGCTGATCCACAGTCATTAAAATGTCAAAGACTTACTGTGTTTTTGTTTGTTTCCTTGTATTTAATGTGAGCCATATGGCAATGAACAATGCTTCATTTTGAGTACCCAAGAAGGGAAATTCTTATTAACAAAGGCTTTATAGTAGCACGTGTGAAAGAGGGCTTTCATTATACTTGTAGGGTTGATTTATTTGGGGCAATGTTTGGTCTCAGTTAATCCATCTGTCCAATACTTTAACAATATTTTAATGAAACTTGGAGCCAGACATAAATGTAGAAAGACTTGCCTATTTTAACCATTGATTTTCAGTAAAATATTGAGAAATACAGAGAAACTGGAAACCTAACTCTAACAAGGGGCAATTACAATGATCGTGATTGATTTTAACATTTTATGGAGCATTTATCTGTTCAACAACTGAAGTAGTGAAACATAAATTTATACATATTTAAGGTTACCTCTACATCTAAGAGGCAATTGCAATTCTCTCACTTATTATAATGTTTTATATTACATATGCAAAAATAGAAAAAAACACTAGAAAATCACCTTTGGAAAATACAATTTTTTTTCTCTTCTTCTTTCTAAATTCATGGTAGTCACAAAGCTGGTCCCAAATCTGTCATTACTAAGTGAAAACTGAAATGATACTGGTCATTCTGTTTATTGTTCACGATTCTTATCCCTTTGACCAAAAGTGTCCAACAGGTATTAATCTGTGCTCATTACCTGCCATTTTTAAGCACATCTTTAATCATGTAATTGTTTGCTTCTGGTGAATGATCTTAACAGGAGTTGGACTTCAGTGGTCCTTGCGTGTCCCTTCCAACTTGGGTTATTCTGTGATTTCTATGGTCACCAGACCTGGCGGGCTGGGCATCATGTGTGCCTTCCACCTTCCCATCCTTTAGTGAGCAACCATCCTTCACTGTACACTGCTGTAACTATCTACTGAAAGAGTCAGAAAAGCTCAGATTCAGCTGCTGTTGCAGTGGACAAAGGGATGTTTCTTTTGGATGTTGGGATCATGGGTTGAAACAGTTCCCGAAATAATAAAAAGAAATCTGAGGCAGAGTCAGCCTTAGTTCTGGTCACTAAAAAGATTTTGTTTAATGGTTGCGCTCATGAGTCTGTGGCTAAGGAGTTGTTACAGAGCTGTACTGTTCATTAGAGGATTGAACCTCTTTGGGACTGTATTTAACAAACTTATAGGTAATATTCAAATCTATTGCAAAATGAGAAGCTTTTTCAGGCTGTCATTTTTTCACTTTAGAATAGTTAGGTATCACCTAACTACCTCAGATGGCTGAGTGAACAATTCCTGCATTCTTGATTTACTGAGTCTTTAAAATTTCACTTCGTTCAGACCTCTGAATGTACTTTGTGGCTGGATAATGTTTTAGTTTCTGTGGCTTTTGGAGAAATACAACTTTTACTTATTCTGCACAGCGTTCATATCCTTCCTCCCTCTCCTTGTTACGTGTGTAACATTTTTCCTCTTCAGACTGTTACATTTAGCAGTACATGACTCATGGCCCATTGCAGCTCAGTCAAATGTCACCATTATGAATATATTGCACAATGAGCCTGCCTTGCACATAAAAAAAGGCATATTTGTAGTCTGGGTAGTCATCTCTTTTATAAGTTCAATGTAGTCACTGCTGGTGACTAACGGGAAAGTTTCAGTGTACTCTGGCACACTGTACACACCCAGAGCCTCTGAAGAGCGTTTAGGTTTTCACACGGGCTAACAATCATTTGCAATAAGAACACCTCAGCTGCTTCTCGAACAGGTCTGTAGCAGATGCCCACTGCAATGTCACCCGTGATGGTCTGCCCACCAACCCTAATGTGTAAATTGTCAGCTGGCTCATGTCAGTCCCCAGGCAGAGCTCCATGCATTCCCACTACTTTCACACAAAGGACAAATCTCTTGCCTTCCACATCTCTCCTTCCTAAATACCCTCCTTGCTTTCTGAATTTTGTTTTAACCCTCATTAATTGTATTTCATTCCTCAGCTCTTCTGCTTGTTTACACACTCCTCCCTAGGCCCATGATTGCTTTTCCCCATATTCCATTGCCCCCATTCTTCTGTGTCTCTCTGTCTATCTTCCTCTATCCACACTTTGACTTCGGTATCTTCATGTCAGTAGCTATCTGGTAATAGGGAAGACCCATACCTCAGGAGAGATACTTTGATGCCATTCCTTCAGTCCATCAGAAGTTGTACTTTTTCCTCTATTGTCTTCCACAGCCCTTAAGACTTACATTTTTGTAAGGCAGTCCTCTTGAAACAAAACCTGTCTGTTTTCTTATAGTCTCAAAACATTGTTTTTACTTAATTTACTAAGTAAAATTGTAGAAGCACTGATGCTTTTTAATAAAAAATCTGGATGGAATATACCAGCTTGGTTTTCATGGAGTTCTGTTTCTTCTAGATGTATTTCTGTGTGCAGCCTGGCCACCTTTATATACAGTCAAAGAAACCACGTGTGCAAGTTGTCTTGAGCAATATGACTAAAATGCACCTTTTTTAAAGCCATCAAGATCATTTGATATGATGGGACTGACCTCTGCCAGTCTGTGTGGGCTCACTCATTTGGCAGAGCTGCACAAAAGCTGTGATATCCCAGCAGGTTTTGCTGGGGTATCACAGTAAAACAGGAAATCACCGGCTCAATTTTAAAGCAGGGAAAGAAAACAACATGGAAAACCAGATTAAGATAATTTACAAGACAAATAATGCAAATGGTTGAAGTCATCATACACATTTAACTCATTCTTAATAGTCTGCTTCTACTTTTAAAAATGTAAAACTGAGTACTACTGGGTTTTGTATTATGTCTTTAGTCTGAGATTTACTCATTTCTACTGCAGGAAGTACAAATTCCCTTAAAATGACGTTTTCTGACAATACATTACTGTTGCACAAATAAGTATTTTGAATCCACTGCTCATGGTTAACTGTTGTTCTTTGCTAAACCTTGAAATTATGTAGTTGATTCTTCATAGAGGCTCATGTGAATTAAGACTCCTTCTGCAGAAATAAATGGAAGAATAGGAAGGTAAGGGCACAGAGAATAAGGCTCAACATCTCTGAAGAGAGTTGACATTTTTGTCTTAAAAGGCTGTCAGCTCTTACAGTCTTTTATGACTGATTCTCAGAAGACAAACGTCTAAAATTAAATGCTTCGGATTTGCAAACAACAGTGAGTCATTGGTAGATGTAGAGAAAAGTAGAAAACCCAGCAATGACAGAATGTGGGTGTTAAGAATAATACAAGATAAATCTGAGATCTGATAGCTGAATATTCATAATTAATCTCATTCTATTTCAGTTTTTCAGAAAGATATTATTTGAGTTTCATTAGCTAGTTTTTCAACATCCCACCTAAGATGAATAATCTGTTATCCAAAATAGAAAAATAAAGTTCAAACAAGGAAATCTATAGTAAATGTGAAAATCAATAAAAAAAAAAAGTCACTCTTTTTTGAAGATGTTCTTGTGTGTTTCTCAATCGTAATGGAGTCTGATTTTCCATGACTTTATAGCTATTTTTTAAAAGGTGTTAAAAATGGTTTCATGGAGTGCATCTGTTCTTCATTATTTCTCCCAGAGCTTTCAGTTTGATCTTCAGTGCTCTGAGTAAGATCAAGTCAGCCAGATAGCTGTTTGCTTAGTCTGGTAACTGGCACATTAGGTGAATGAGAACAATAAAATTTGTCATGTGGAACTGTGGGATCATCACATATTTTCTCTCTTGGAAAGGCAGTGAGTAACTGACAGTCTTGTCTCTAGGGAATCATCAAAGAGGATGCAGATGGGAGATAGGGTGGCAGCCATTTCTGCAAAGATTTCCCTCCCTGAGGTGGGAAGATGAAATGGATGAGCACAGCAATTTCTACATGAGTGCATCTTACTGCCCTGCAGTCGGGTTCACTTTTCCTTTCACTCTTAAAGATGTGCTTAATAAAATAACAGATAATAGCATCTACGCGTTTAGTGTCTGATATATTGAGAACACATTTCACAAATTCGGAATACATTTTAAAAGAAATTAAGTTTGAAAACTGGTCATCACACCAACATGGGAAAATCACGCTTCAACCTCTGATGACAAAGAAGAAAGTAGACTCTGCTGTTAAACTTTAGTTTTTGATTACAGACAAAATATCAATATGATTTCATGATTGCTTAGTTAATTATGCATCAATAAATATTCTGATCTTGTTTTTATACTGAACTGTACAATTCCTAATCTTCTTATGTTAAATATTCTCCAGGAAAAGGTGTACCTTCTGTCCCCAGGTAACAATAGGAAAACTCAATTTTCTAAATGTCACATGAAAAGGAAAGAAAATACCTCTAAAGAGAGGAACTTCATGTGTCTGACAAGTCTATGCCAGGCCTTCTGTTGTGATTGCTCTATGCTGCACTGAGCTGTTCTAAAACTCAGAGAGACCAACGTGAGTCAGGAGGGTTCCTCCTGAATAGAGCACTTTGCCCTCTGCTTCTGATCTTTTCTCTTACTGATTAGTGATTGCAGGCCAGCCTTCTGTGAAAAAGTGAGGGCAGCTTTCAAGCCTCAGCAGGCCTCCATTAACTTGAATTGTGATCATTTAAGTGGAGAGTATGAGAAGCTGTCTGGCAGCATCTTCCTTTAATCAGCAGGGAAGCTGCCTGTCTCTCCCACCTAAATTAGGATATGAACTAGGGTTAGAACTTGAATATGGGTCTTCCCTCTCTTGCTAATTCAATATATTTACAGTGGAGCTAGAGGTTACTTACATACTTGATATTTAAAACACAACAATGAAATAATAATTGGTCAAAGGCTGCTCTATTTATTATTATATGTAAATGAAGTGAGCCTTAGCAGTTTTCCAGCAGAAAATCGAAAGTAAAGAGTAGTGCCTCCCACTTACCCTGGTGATAAGAATAGTTAATTATATTTTATCCAGAAACAAGTATCAGAAGTGCAATGGAAAAGACATCTGAGGTACCTTATGGTGAAGCCTCCTTTTATCAAAACTTGAGGCTCTTGGCATTCAGGATACCCTTTTGGGTCTCATACTGTGCTTAAGGTACACATGTCTAGTAAGCTGTACAGGCCTCAAGCAATGACTCCAGTAGGGTATGTGATGACATTCAGGAATCTTAGCCCTTAGAAAATGTAATTAAAAGGAAAGGGTAGAATACAATGCATGAAATAAAGAATGAAATACCATCAGGTGATTAAGTAAAGAAGTGTGTCCAGTGTAACAAGATACTTGAAGACCTGTTCGTGGTGGGTCTCCATCTTGCCTGCATCATGGAATTCAAGACTGACTACAATATAGATCAACAGCACTACCATTAAAAAGCCACAGGACTTCATGCTTAGGTGACTAGTACTGAATTTTCTTGGTTTAACAGTGATATGAAGGCTCTGCATCTGTAGGTGGGTCAGCTCCTTTTCTCCCTGCCAGCTTTTCCTGCTGCTATTTCTTTGATGGGTCTATTCTAAGGGATTTTTCTACTCTGAGGGGGTTTTTATCCCTTAGGGCTTTTTTCTTCACCTTCTGACACTGTTATAGGGGCTTTGTTTCATGCTCTTTTCAGGCTGTGCTGGGTAAAAGGGCAGTTTCAAAGGATAGTACCAATAAGTTAGTTTTTTAATATTTAAAATAAGGCTTTTCTTTGGAGTAATCCTTCAAGAATTTGAAGCTAATTTTCTTACTAATAGAGGTTCCCCTTCTGCTGTGTGAACATGGGCTCGCTATGTGTGCTGATTTACTGTTTCAGCTTACAGCTGCCAGTTCTGGCCTGCTGGCAGGAAGATGGTATTGAATTCCTTTGGTAATTCTGTTTGGTTGGTTTGGTTATTTTGTTTTGGTTTGGTTTTTTGTCACTTGAGCACTGAAAGTCTTTGATTTACTGTCTCTATTTCATTTAAAAGAGAGGCTGATGGAAGACCTGGGAAGGAACCAAATTACTTTACAGGCCATAGAACTTCAGAGTGTTCTGTTAATTAACACTAAAACCATGGGGGAAACAAGCTAAACAAGCAGCCAGCTGGAAGGAGGTGCACAAACACATCAAGATATATGTGACTGTAAACTGATGATTACAATTGATTTCATTAGGGAATTGAAATAATGTTTGAAGTTTCAGTACTTCTGAAGTAATTTCCACTGGACTTCTTTAGGTAATTCCAAACCAAACCTTCAGTCTTTACAGGAATAAAACTGTGTTGGTTTCAGCTGAATATTCAGACAGAAGGTATGATCAGGCTTGTCACCAGACAGCTGTCTGTGTTTGTATTAAAGAATATCTAATGCTGATCTGCCTAATGCTGTAGCCTTTAGGCTTGGTGATACACCTAAATCAGACCTTTCTTCAGACCAAAACTGTGGTATATTTTGCCTGGGGACTTTCTTTCTCTTCTGCTTTTTTATCCTCCTGCACTTGGGTCAAACTGCAAGTCCATAGGTGTGCCCTATGGACAGAATTAGAGAGTTCCTCAAGTTGAATTTTCCACTAGTGAATACAAGAGTTGTAATTTAGATTTAAGCCCAATGTCAGCTGTATCAAAAGAATGAACAGCGCCTGGTCCATCAAGGGAAGTTGTAAGAGCTTGGCAGACTCTTGTATCGAGGTTTCTGATCTCTATTTAGAGGCTGGCCAAGTCTGTAAAGTAGCCTGTATAATGTCTTTTCCAAGATCTTTATCAGTCTTATGCTACCACTTGATACCTTTAGAGGAATGCAAATTTTCAGTCGAACTTTTGCACATTGGTAGATACCTGACCGCCTCCGGCAGCAACTTCCTTGGTTTTATTTCTGTTTGTGTGAAAATGCAATTAATTGGTTGAGAATGTAATTTCTTTTTGTTTGGTTATATGTCCCTATTCTCCTGGCACAAGTCAGAGATAATAGTTGCTTATTGTTCCACTTGTTATATATGTTATATATTTGATATCACTTAGTATTCCTCTTCCTGATATAAAGTACAAATCCTTAAAGCATTCCTTCACCTTTCTTTGTCAATAACCAGACATTTCTGATGCTGAGTCATAATTGTATGGGGTAGGTGTTCAGTGCTGTACAGAACACACCAGACAGGACTGTACTGTTTATTCATATAAAGGCATTGTCTCCAGTACTGATAGGATTTACGGATTTATTTTTTTCTATTTTTTTTAATGCAGTTCATCTGGCTTTCTGTAATAACATGCAGGTTTATTTGGATACAGTTAAACTGTACAGGTGGTTTATGTATTGGTCTTAAATGTGTATGCTCTTCAATATGCATATTAAGTACTTAATTATACTATCATAATGCTCTTGTTTAGGTCTTTCAGCATTTTCCTGCAGTCTTCCCTGAACAGTGCAAACTTCAGTAACTTTTTTGATATTTTTGTCACCTAGCAATATTTTTTTTAATATAGAGTAGCATAGTCTCTTTAGTAATTCAGTAATTTTATATAGAAATATATATAGTGCTTCTGCACTCTCACATACACTGTTTCAGTTTGATGACTTATGGTTTTTGAACTACTGATTTGCCTTTTCTTCCATACCCTTTTTTCTGAGACTACCTCTTTTTGTTCCTTCTGTTTCAGGTCAGTGGTTTTCTAGTCCCTGGCATCTGGATATTTTTTTATCATTTGAAAACATTTGAATAATTTATAAATGCCACGCTTATGTTTGATTCCGAAGACACAAACTGTTAGCTTCTAGGAATGTCCTAGTCTCTGTTTGCAGAGATGTATTTCCTTGATTTTGAATTTGTAAAAGGAAGCTCATGAAAGCTGTCAGACAGGTTTTTCACTGCAGATTTTGTATGAGTAAGCCTCTTAAAATTTAACTTGGATGATCTGGATAGAAATTAATCTTCTGAAAAAAATAATAGACAGGTAACATAGTTTAAAAATGCTAATGAATATTCTCTGTTAGTGTGTCCAATACTTCTACAGCCAGTCATCACAAAAAGCTAAGATGATTATCTACTATATTGTCTTCAAATGTACCCATTCAGGGTGAGCTTCAGTGCTTAAAACACTTACCTAATACTCTAAAGGCATATTAAAACTAACTACAGGATTACCTTGAAGATTAAATACTATGAGCTGAAGGGAAAAGAGGATTTGACTTTGGAAGTAATTCAATTTGGTCAATGAAACTGGACGAACAATTTTGTGATAATCACAAGTCTCTTTACTAGGGACACTCTCTTTCTTAATGTCTACTGTTTTCCAGTAAACTAGTGGGTCTAAAGGGTTATTTGTCTCTGTACTGGAGAAACCAGGGGTGTTGAATCCAAAGGGGAGGCTTCTGTCCGAGGTCTCTGCCCCTCCAAATCGTCTCAAACCCAGACAATATGGAACACTTTACCATAAGCTGTCAGTTTCTCATTTTCTCATTAACTCATAGTTATGAGTTAATATAACATAAGCAACTGTTTCTTTCACACTTCATAAAACAGAAAAAACAATTGTCTACACTCATATAAACAAGGATAATGCTTAAAATGGCACATAGACAGTATTTGCTATAAATACTCTTATTATTAATGGACTGTTCTAAGTGCAGTTCCTGAACAATAATTTTTAAATATGTAATCTAAGAAGTGTCTAAAAACTGAACAACAGACGAATGGCTTGCTGCTTCAGCTGTCCTGCTAGAATATTTTATTATGTATTTATGTCTGCTCTAGATAGAATATTTGTTTACCAAATACAGATTAAAGATAAGAAATATTGGGTTTTTTCCTAAACAATTTCCTGCATTTCAAATATTATATGTTAAAGTTTTTGTCTTCCAAAGACAATCAGAGCCTTTACTTGTAAAAAACTCCAAACATCTACCCAGATGAACTTTGTATACTATATAGACAACTTTAGCATGTAATTAATTTTCTTTTTCAAACTCTGTTATTATGCATTCTAATACATATTTGTGCTCTGTATATCCCATGCACATGTATGTAATCATATCTGAGTGATTAATTTTTGTGTGTTGAAATTCTACTTTTGTTAAACTCATAACCTAGAAAGCTCTTGGCAAGAAAAATTCATGACTACTGGTAAGACAAAATGTATTTTTGGATAAAAACTTTATTCTGTCCCAGAAATAACCATTCCTTCTACTTACACCATGTTGCCATTGCTGTGCATGCATTCAACCATGTCATGATGCCTGTGGCCAAAACAGCCACCTACCATCAGTCTATAGTAGACACCCACTACATCTCCTTTGTTTTCCATCTCTCTGATCCTCAGCCAGAACTCTGAACCACATCATCACTAACTAGAAGGGTTCTACAATCAAACCTTTCCCTTACATACGGGGTGACCCCTCTGCCTCATGTGCCGTGAATGTGGATTCGGGTGCTGGAAATGGCAAGCACTGGGTGGCAATGAGAAGAAGCAGAAGCACATGAGGAGACAGTGATGGGGAGATGATAATGGGTTATCAGGAAAATAGATGTTGCTTAAGTCAGTTCATTTTTAATATTTTATTTATTGCTGCTGAAATTCTGGCTATTCGGTAAGTGCCTTCCATTGTCTCTTATTACCTAAAAGGTCTAAAGGCCTTTTGGAGAGAGTTATGATTTTAAATGCAATTTCAAATATGTAATAATCTGCTTGCAGCAATTTGCTGGACAGTGCTGTATGCAGATTTCCTCACCGAAGGGATGAATATGGACTAAAACTCCACAATTCTCAATTGTGAGGAAGTTTTACTCTCAGTTTGAATGAGAATTAAAAAACTTTCCTGCTGGCAGCTATCTCTGCTCTTCCTTGAAGACAGAGCACCTAAAAGACATTCTTTAAGCCAAAACTTATTTACTTCTTTTCAGGCAAAGTACCAGTAATGCATTGTGTATTATTGGATGCAGAAATAGAATAACCTGGGGGAAAAAAATATCCCTAAACCAAATAAATAGATAAATAGATAGATAGATAGATAGATAGATAGATAGATAGATAGATAGATAGATAGATAGATGATAGATATATAGATAGATTTCCTGAAATGTTTACATTGAGAAATGAGATTGATATTGAGTATAACCAGCAGCTTCTGGGCCAAAAATATAAGGTGACCTGTTTAAATTCCATCCAGCAACAGGCAGTAGTACACCCACACTTTAGTCACATCCTTCCAGTATGTTGTAAACTATTTATACTACCTGCTTTCAGTCACATGTTTTATGTGGAAGAGCTAGGACTCTCCATTCACTATCTGCTAATGCTACCACTCTATTAGCAGAGCAAAAGGGGCTGGCAAATAAATAGTGCTACTGCCATGCTTGTGAATTCATCCTTCAGGCAGATTTTCAATAAATTATGAGAATATGAAAGGCAGCAGCATGGAGTCCTGAAGAAGTGCCAGTGTTGCAGAAAAGAAAAGTAGAAAATAAAAAGCAGTAAAGATAACCTGCTTAGAATTGGGTTTTATTTTCTATTGTTTTTTTTTTTTTTTTTTGGTCACCAAAGCATTTTTATGGCAGAACTGTGCTGAAGCAAAAATGTTTGAGCAAATATTTACGTATCTGTCCTAACCATCGTGGTGGTTGACAAAATATGATGAAAGCACTATCAGCTATTTGATGTGTACAGGAACAGTTCAATGTTGTCAGAATTGATTTCATACAGGATTTTTTCATTTTCATAGACTGTTTTATTCTCTTTCAGTGAAGATCAAAGTCAGAAAGAAAACTGTGCCTTAAAAGTGGCTTCACCTTTTTGTGCCCTGTTTCATACATAACATTTAGTTACAAGAGTTGTACTGTTGACTTCAGAGAGACTTGGCCTGAGCTCTTAATGCTTGGTACATGGAACATTTCAGTCAAATTGTTGTCTTTCTGAGTATCAAGTTTCTCTCTCTTCCCCCCCCCTCCCCGCCCCCGCCCTGTGTAATGTTTGGGCTTGGTAGGATTTGTTCCATAGCACAGCTGATGTGTTACTGGCACACCACCACAAAAGTGAAGCACATTGTTCCTACTTCAGTATGCATCTGCTGCTGTTTTATTAACAGAAGGGTTAAAATGTTTTTCTCCTTGTGTCCTTTTGCCTTTGGTGCACAGTGGGGAAAGAATTACTACAATTTGTGTCTGAATTGTGGTAACTAGAGATACTGTTATGCATAGCATTGCACTGTATTCTGAGTGTGTGCACCCGTGTTTACATATAAAGTAGAACATTAGTCTGATCTCATTTACATTATTGAGAGCTATAACTTATTTTAAGTAATTTGATTTACATAAATGCAGGAATAGATGCAAAAGTGTTGGACTAACAGACTGCATAGCCTAGGATACTCAGGAAAGAAAGGTAATTGGATTCTATTTTTTGTACAATGGCTTTTGTGATCTTTCAACAAAGCAGGAGTTTAGCAAGTGAGTATTTTCAGTGGGTAGTTAAAGATAATAATAATAAAAAAAGAAAGGTAGACATAAGTTTGTCTTAATCTGGCATCAATTATTCACACCTTTATAATACCTCAGTTATGCTATAACTGTGCTGCCTATCTGGAAATTAAGTGTGCCATACTTAGGCACCATTGAGTGCAAAATGTTACTGAGAAATGTGTTCTGCCTCACACAGCCTCAGTGCCTTACTGTAGCTTCTCTTCGTCTGCTAAAATTTCCACTGAATTTTGAATTATCACTCCTTTGACCTTGGTAGTCAACATTTTCCATGATATATCTAAACAGCCAAATAAAACCATCAAATAAAAGTCATCAGTACCTTTCTTTGCTTGACACAATGCAGCTCTCTGTAGGTAAAACTCAGATGTGTTTGTTTGATGTCAGATGTGTTTTATGCCAGTCGGACATGGCACTAAATGACCACAGAAATTAGGCTGACACCTCCCCGCCCTGCACTTAAAACATAACATGCCATTCCTATGCTTACCTTTGCTACCTCTAATACTTGGTAGAATATATAGTTAAAAAGACCTGTATGAAAAATCTTCAGTCAATATGTTTTTTCTTTTGTCAAGTAAGATGAGAGCAGAAATCCGAGTTCAAAAGTAGAGGTAGATAGTCAAGTTGCCTTTCCTCGGTATGACAAAAGCAAACACTGTGGTGTTGAGCCACAACTGTATGATACGTCGTGCTGCTGCTGACCCAAACTAGACTAGAGCTGCCACACATGCTTCAGTGATGTAGTTTCACATAAAAGGCACTGTGGGAAATCAGCAGGAATTTTAGGAAAAATCTTTATGACAAAATCAAGAAAATAATTTATTTTCTTCCTATAATTTTCTTTTCCTGTTTCTTTTTTTATCTTGTATTTTTATAATTGCAGATGTGTTGAATTCAAATAAGGATTTTTTTTGCTGCAGCTCTTTTTGGACATTTGCAAATTGTTCTGATCAGTTAGAGCGAATTGTGACAGGCCTTTGCTAAATTTTAGCAATATCAGATACCTCATTCATTCCCTCAGGACAAGATGCTGCAGTTTTAGAATATATCAATAGGCAGACGTGCATTTGGTCAAAAAAATTTCCACATTTTTGTTAGATTTTGATGTATCTTTGCAAGCAAAAAGAAATATCAGCACTGAATACCAATCTGTATGAGAACGTGGGATTTTGCAGTGTTGATGATGCAGGAGGCTGGTTAGTGTTGGCAAATATAGTTGTGAAGTCTGTTTGAAAGATGAAGTGAGCATAAGCTGTAGCATTTTAATTGGCCATTTTATTGAGGCATTGCAAAAGATGGACACATAGAAACGATGTTTCAGTTACCAATAGCTGAAATTTTGATTGAATAAAATTCCCATGTCTTTCAAATAACTCGCATTGTCTACCAAAATGTAAAGCTGTACAATACCAGTTTCATAAACAGCTTTCTTAATGATGCACAAAACTTAGCCATAACACATATGGGTTACCAAATGAAGAATAAAAATATATAGAACTGCACTCTAAGGAAAAGTAGAGGTGCTTTGTTTTGTTTTTAAACCGATTTTCACTGCAATATTACAATAACTGACAGATTAGTTCAGTAAAAGTTTTGACTCACAGGAGCACTGTGAGTTCATCAGACAGTGTGTCTTGTCAGGTTTACAGTCTTGCTCTTACATTCTTCACTGGAGTTGATTGGAGTTTTGCCTAAGTATAGAAAGAATGTGGGGCTTAATTGATACAGCCTAATGACTTATTAGTTCCTTTTTTGTTCACCCTTGTTTTCCAGTTTTGTTAGTGATGTTGAGTCAATTGGTCAAATTCTACTTTTTATAATGGGTGGTAGACTTGGAATTACATGCCCACATTTCATGGACGGCACGGCCAGTGCTTCATAAACATGTTGTACAAAAATAGGACTTTCGAGTGTCGTCAGTTTGTGTTGTAAGTCACCATCTTAACTAATTTGGTGTGTTTTCCTTAAATTGTTAGCTTTGAGATTAAGATTTCAACTCATTTGTTATCAGATGCAATACTATTAGCTATGGAGAGGAGCAGTTCCTAATTCTGGGACCTGTGCAGGAACCATAGTTCCATGCCGGGATGAGACCTTATTGCACGCTCTTCTCCTCTCTGCTTCAGTTTGCAGGGAAAGAGAACCCAGCTGTATGGATTAGGAAGGCACACCCAGGATCACTGCTGAGGTTCCAGTCTATAAAATCCACTTGGTTTATAAATAGCCTGGGAGTGTTAGTTTTTAATTAAAGGAAGCTCCTGGCCATAGAAGCTGTGAAGAAAGAAGCTTCTGTGAAGGGAATCTTGAAAGCTTGGGAATGTAAATGCCCTCATAGCAGAAGACAATTAAAATGATCAAAAACCTTCAAAGCTTGAGATTTCATAATCTTTTTTTTTGAGGGACTGGTAATATTTTCCTTACTACACTTCTGTTTGGAAATACAGTTTTACTTTTGTTAACGGTGTCTTTCTGCTTGCTATGGGAAACACTGCACAAATGATGATGCTTGTCAAACAGATGAATCCCTTGTG
Source organism: Scytalopus superciliaris (assembly GCA_013400415.1). Lineage (NCBI taxonomy): Eukaryota > Metazoa > Chordata > Aves > Passeriformes > Rhinocryptidae > Scytalopus > Scytalopus superciliaris. The sequence goes on from VXBX01005474.1 coordinate 332,791, forward strand.
TAATTTCATTGACTTCCCTCGAGCTTTTCCCACTGCTATTTTAGGAAAATCTCAAATGGTGCATAAATGCTTTCTCTGGTTGGAGTTCTCCTTATTCTGCATACATGGAAATGATGACAGTAACTTGGCCTTTAAGCCTTCGGCTGTTTGAAGAGCTGAGTTCCCCACTAAGCTTCATGGTGTGAGTCACTGACATTAAGTCTAACAGTGATGAAGACACTGTGTCACACTACGTGTCTCACAGCACTCAGCTTCAAAAAACAGGTTCAGGATCCACTCTTCGTCCTCTTCTGAGGGTAGTTAAGCTGAGCTCACAAACTGAAACACCTTTTTTAAAGCAGATTGCACTTGAATGCCAAAAAAATACTTTCCTTTTAAATAAAATAGTTGTATAAATTAAAAGGTTCAAGTTTATTCTATGAACTTCATTTTCTCATGAAGGGAACAAAGCATTTTTTCCTTTCTTCCTTTCCCCATAGGAAGCTTTCACACATTTTATTTTAAAACTAAACAATTCTCGGCTTCAACATAGAGTAGTAGGATTGTTAAGGTTGGACAAGACCTCTAAGATCATCCAGTCCAACCATTAACCCAGTAGTGCCATCTTTACCACTAAGCCATGTCCCTGATTGCCACATCCAGGTGTTTTTTGATCACTTCCAGAGACAGTAATTCCACTGCTTCCCTAGGCAGCTTCTTCCAGTGCTTGACAGCCCTTTCAGTAACGAAATTTTTCCTAATATCCAGTCTAAACCTCCCCGGCACAACTTGAGACCATTTCCTCCTGTTCTGTCACAGAACAACATACTGTGCTCTCCCAGACTTCCTGCCACCACCTTTTGACTCAGAATTGGTATATCCATCATATCCATCAGAGTTGGACTTTTTTTTTTTTTATTTTTAAAATTACGTGTTTGAGATTTCCATTTCAGAACATTTTCTATCAAAGCATATTTACATGTAGCAGTAAGGAAGAATAGCCTTTCCAAGGTGGCAGCACTATTTATAGGATTCTTTGTTTATTTCTCTAGAGAAAAATTGAATAAACACTTCAGGCTAATGTGTTTTCTTTTCCTTCTCAGCTTCAAAGTTAGTAGCTGATTTGGTACATTTAGTTTCAGAGATTTAGCTACAGGCATCTCCTATGCCCATTATTTAGCATATAGAGAGGTGGGGACAAAGCAAATCAAGAATCTTATAGACTTCAAGAGGTACAATTGATATTCATATCCTGCATCAAAGCTGAGGGTTTGGGCTTTTTTATTATTTATTTGTGATCATCTTGTTGAATCATTTGATTGCTCATCCCCTGTTCAGTTAGATATTACTTGAACAATGTTAATACTGATACTCAAATTCCTGGAAATATATCCTTTACTTGAATTTGTGTTTTTTGTTTTGGTTTTATTCAGTATGTCATGAAATTAATATTTGACCTTTGAAGAGGTTCAGAAAGATTTTGTGATTCAGTACAGGTTTCATCCTTCTGTGACAACTTCCAGTATCTTGTTGTTCGAAGAATTAAAAGTTTCTGGAGACCTGGACTGAAAATTAAGTGCTAATTTTCTCTTATTACGTTACATTATCAGAATGATAGTGTGCCTGCAGGAAGATTGGCTTTAAAAACAGTGTAATTCTGTAGTGGTGTGAGGAAAACAGGCTGACAAAGAGCATGGAACTACTCTCTAGAACTTCTAATATTAGTTGCAAGTGAGTACTGGCAGTGGCTTTCTCACTATTTCACACCTTCCACTATTTAAAGAAAAATACTACCATAAAAATGATGCTCATAGATGTGGCCATGTAGGCATCTTACAGTAAATTTAAAAAATATCATTACTTTTTCTCTTTTTTTTTTTTCTTTGCAGTAATCTCATTGATAAAAGTTGTTGACAGCAATCAGTCAAAAAGCACGGTGTCTTACTAAATCAAATCTGATTTTGGCTCAGGTTATGGAGTGTTAGTTGTTGGTTTGGTTGTTCCTTTGAGGGCTTCTTGTGAAATATTTGCAGTTCCTCACATAGGAGATGGGCTGATCCTTCTTTAGAGTTCCTGGTTACGGTGATAAAACTAAGAAATAAACATTAATCACAACAGTGTCTACTAGAAATTTCCAGTGTGTTGAAAATTTCTTAGACACAGCACCAGAGTATTAATATTTCAAGCTATCTCCTAAAAATATACTGCTTTCTACCAAATCTCATTGGTAGATACATGTAAAACAACTGCAATGGGTGAGAATGAATTATGTATAGCTGAGTCTGGGTGTCATATCTGCATTCTTTGATGTATTTACTCACATTTTAATTGTGATACCTACACATGGACTGTAAAGCCACATATATTTCTGGGGAATACATTTTTGAAAAAGTAGTATTTTTATTGTATTTGTAGTTTTGGAGTTGGCTCACAGTTTCTACCAAATGTTTATTGAGACGTAACACAATATTTAATTGTGATTTGAAAAACCATCACATGTAACCTCTAAACAAAGTGATCTCTGATCAAGGGGGTTAACTAGTCAAAAAGCTGAGAAACACTTTTCATTTCAGACCTCTGCTGTCCATGGGCACTGTCTGTGTGAATCTCTTTAGAGAAGTATTGAGATTCAGAAGATCTCTGTCATTATTTTCACGCAGGGCAGGCAGTCTCCTGTAAAGGCACTCAGTGTTCTTTTTTCACTATTTTTAATCATTTAGGATGCTGTTAAATGTCAGGAAATTCAAGTAGTACAGTTAATGTTGATAATGAAATAAACTGCCTATCAGCCCTGAAAGAAACATATAAAAATTTTTGACTGCTTCAGGGAAAAAAGAAAGCACCACAAAAACCCCAGACCACCTAAAATAAATATATTTAGTATATATAAAAAGCAAGTGCATTGGAAGGCCAATTCTGGGTTTTAGCTAGGGCTGACTGGCAGCTTGAAATGTGCAACATTTCTCAAGATGACAGGGGTCATACTAAATTAAACTGGATTTCATTGCAGAACAGGGTTTCAGGGGCTATAGAAGACCCTCACTAATATCCTGCCCCTAAAATGAATGACAAGTTTCCTTTTATTCCCTTTTATACAATGTAAGAATTAATTCCACTTCTGGTTACTGTCAGATCATTTCTATCAAGACAAAGCATAGTCCCACAGGTAAAGTCCCTGGAAAGGAATATTTGGAGGGAGTATTTGGAATGAATGAGATTGCACCAAGGCTAAAGTATTTTAAAAAATTATTATGAGGAAAGGTTCATGTCCCATTGTGAGGTACTATTTTACCATGTGCTATTTAAAATAAAACTAATTATATCTATCAGCTGTTTCTTTATAGAGAATAGGATGGAAACCTTATAAATAGTGTAAAACATTCTTGGTCTAAGTAGAATACACACTCTTTGTTTCTGGTGACTGGTTAAATCCAGTTACATTGAGGATGGTCATGTTTGTCCTGGGGGGGTGCCCTGGGAAGGAGTGAACCTTTTCCTTCTGCTCCCACTGGTAGCCCCTGTGCTGACTTGGAGAGTCATGGCATGTCAGAGACAGCTTGGCTCTGTTCAACAGAATATTTAGCCAAGATCCCACCTGGGCATCAAGCACCCAACAGTGCCAGAACTCCTTCTGGAGCAGATGCTTTGGGTATTCCTTTTACAGAGATGAGTCTACATTGCTCCACAGAGTAGCATGTGGTAACAGTCCTCTTCATATTATTCCATCGCCTGTCCTACTCTGTGGTTCTGCTAAGTCCACACTAAGGACTCCTTCCTTGTGTTTGACTACTTTGATTGTCACATTAAAGAGCTGTTTTCCGGGAGTATGTCTCTCTTTTAAGGTGGGGACAGAAACACAGGACCAGCCTTGGCCATCTCTGATTGCAGCACAGCATGGAGGGTTCTGGCCTTTCTGAGAAAAAAGGATTACATACAGAGTAAAAGATCGATAACTACAAAAGCGGCCACTTATGAAACTCTATTGTCTCTAAGTTATTCCATCTCTAAGACCATCAAGTAATTGTTAATTTTTTTTTTCAAGGAATTATGCCCTTAATTTTATCTGTATTTTATTTTGTTCCATTTTAATCACTCCTATCGCTATAAGTGCTTGCTCTTTCAGTGAGATCACAATTGCTTATCTTACAGGTCTACATATGAAGATGAAGTTATCTATTAAGGCAGATGATAAAGGGCTAGGAAAAAGTGGTCCCACTGGAGCAAATATTTTGTCATCTGAGCACCTCCATGTCTCCCATAGTGTTGTTTCATATTATAAGGAAGTCAGGAACCAGAGTGCTCAGTCTAAGCAGATTTTGGTGAGTCCTTCTTCTCTCTTAGGAGTCGGCCTTGCCCAGTTCTCATTTCTGACTCACCATAGCTGTAAACAGTGGGGCATGTTTTTTTCAAAGGGCACATACTAAAACCCTATTCAGAACAAGTTCATCTGCTTTTACCACTAATTTCTCTATAAACAACATTCTGTTCTCTTCTAAATCCTGATTCCTGGCATTGGCAAATTCTTCAGGGCTGGACCGCAGTCACAGAAATTTTAAAAGTGTACAAGTACTCCTTATATAACACTTATTTATGCAATTCTTTTATGTGTATAGAAATAGATTTTACTGACTCAGTTAAAACTATAAACTTGGAAAATCACATTTTTTACGTTTGGTTGAGCCAGAGGTGTCCACTGTTTGTGGTATTGCACCATCTGGGTTTAATGAAAACTCTTGTATTTGATGCCCATTCTATTTCCAATTATATCATTATGGGAAAATGGGATAAACTTTTGCTGTCTTGATGCAGGCAGAACCTATTTTAATATCTGAGGTGCTTTCTGTGTGACAAGATAACACTTGTTTGTCCCTGGAAACTGTGTGCCTCGGCTATAGGAGAAAACCTAGTAGATAAAGGCACTCAACTCTATGCAAAATGACAGATCACATAGATCACTATGTACCCTCTATGCTTTGCTATGGCTGTGGAACTAGCAAAGAAAAAGAGACCCCCAGAGTCTTGTTTTTCTATGCTTCTATTCTAGGAACTTATAACTGCTGGGGAATTTTTTCTTTGGGGTGGAGTTCCTTACCCTTGTTCTGAACTCACAACTGATTTCTGGTGACAAATTCAACAAAAAAAGCTAAAGCAATAGCTATTGTTTTAATCCTGAAAGAAAATTTTACCAGCCTTGAAAGAAAAGGACTGGTATGTTTGTTACCTTGCACACATAAAGCCTGTGCTTGGGATATTTTAAGACATGGCATTAGACGGGCAAAATTTGACTTGCAAATTGAGCATTAGGATCCAGACTTTGTTGCTTGGACCTAACTCTGGTTAGTAAAGGAACTGCAGTATCCTGTCAGTAGTACCCTATACCTATTTTTCCATGACGCTTTTCATGGATAGATCTTTTTCCTGTTTTATGGATGATGGCTCCAAAAGCGGAGAAGTTTAGTCTATTCCCTGGACTGGCTACAAAGCTCTGGATTTCTGAATTCCAGTTCAGTGCTCTGTATTCCACTCTGATAGAGCTATCACATTCAAGCTGAGTACTTGTGTGTTCAGGCAGGACTGAAAAAGCCTGAGTGGGTCATGAAGAAGTAGATATTTTTACTTTATCAGCCTTCCTACCTGAACAAGGTTAGCATATATCTATAATCACAGCTGCTGCACGTGAAGCATGCAGCACTATATGCCACAGAGGTTGAGCACATAGGCAAAGCAGGCAAAGCCCATTTCTGTAGGGCACAGAAACAGCTTGTTTCCTTAGATATTGCGTGGCCAGCAGCCTTAAACCATACAGAGAAGCTGCCAAAGCTAATTGCTAAAGTTTGCAGCAAAGAATTTCTAAGTGGCGTGCTTTGTTTGCCCTCAGCAGAATGACGCATACTGCAGCAAAACTAAATTCAGGCTGTGCCTAATAGCACAGCCTTTGCAATAAGGAAGCAGTTCTTGTCATTTTAAGCAGTTTCTATAATGATATGCAAGTAAAAGATAGAATGTTGATGAGAAAAAGACAATATGACCATCGAAACTGAGGCTCTGCATGCTACAGCTGGAGATCCTCTTTAAACAGTTTCTGCACTACTACATTTCCCATTGGAAATTTGTGTATCTTTTTAGAAATATATCCACTTTTGATCTGGAATCTGTAGGAATGTAAGCCTGTGTAAGTTATTCCAAAATTCTATTTGAAGCTTCAGTATATGTCCCTTAAAATTATTGCTGCAGTATATACATTGAAACTAACAAAAAATGAGTGTTTTCCACAGAAATATTCAGTAGGAGTCACAGAGAAAAATCAATACAATATGTTATAAAAGGTCTTGATTCAGACTGTCAGTACTTAATGTAGTGTTTAGTGTAACCAGGTTGTTCTGTCAATCACATCACACAAGAGAGGTCAGCCTTATTTTGCTGGAGTTCTTATTTTATTGCTGTGCCTATATAATTTAGCTAAAAGAAAAGTATAAAATCTATATCTGTCTGCAAAGGCTATTATTATTATTACTATTCACTATGTGTATATATTACCTCTCATTTGTGATTCTCAAATAATTACACAACAGTAGGTATTTTTATTAGAACTGATTGGCAAGCCATTGCGGGTTTTACTGCCTTTGAAGGGCTTTGAAAGACAAGTTTTGCCTATGTTAATTTTGAAAAAAAAGTTTTGGCATGCTTTGAATAATAAGTTTTGTTGGGTTTTTTGTGTTGTTACTTGGAATTATATATCTATTTCAATTTCTTTCTTATCTTTTATATAAAAACCACCAACAATGAAAATGATGGAGCAGAAATGTGAGGTTTATCCTCCTTTGTAAAAAATTGGCCTTGTGCAGAATTTGGAAAATGCTGAAGGTTTTTCTCCCCAACTTGAAATATCTGAATTTTTTGTTAGACAAAGTTCTGTTTTCCATCCAGGTCTAGTCTTCATCACACACTTGCGATCGTTGTGTTCCTCCAAGAGCTGCCAAGTGGGGAAACTTGTGAAAGGGTTTGCCCAACATGACAACAGCTGCTGGTAAAGCAGGACACTCCTTGCCTCCAGTGCCACTTCTCTTAGTGCCAGGCTTGAGTATAGAGGTCAGGTCAGCTTAACCTACATACTCCCCTAGTGCAGACACCTCCTGGTTCTCAAAAGGTGAAATCAGAGATCTGGAGGGGTGACTGCCCACCTACCAACCTACCTGCAGCTGTCACAAATCAGCAACATCAAATTGTCTCTTTCTCAAAAGGTAACCAGCAGGTATTGACACTTAAAAATTACTAGGCAGAGCCACATACTGTTTTTTTTAATAAATACCAAGCAGGCATCAAAACCACTAGCTCTGAGGTTTTTGGCCTACTTTTTGAGGTAAGTATAATTTATATTGTACTGTAATGCATGTGTTTGTGCTATACAAAAGTATATGCATACCAGATACACACAAAGTGATGCATCCCAAACAAGAGGAAATCAGGCAAAAACACCAGGAGTCCTGTGTGCATGAACAAGAAAATCCTGGACAAACTCAAACACAAAAAGAAGGCCTTCAGAAGGTGGAAGCAAGGGTAGATAAACTGGGAGGAACACAGAAAGATTGTCCGAGCAGCCAGGAATGAAGTTAGGAGAAGTAAAGCCTGAGCACAGTCCCTCAGGTGTCAGTATTGGGGCTGGTGCTGTTTAACATCTTTGTCAGTGACGTGGACAGTGGGATTGAGGGCACCCTCAGCAAGTTTGCTGATGACACCAAGATGTGTGGTGTGGTCAACACACCGAAGGGAAGGGATGCCATCCAGAGGGACCTTGACAGGCTTTAGAGATGGGTCAGTGCAAACCTCATGAAGTTCAACAAGACACAGTGCAAGGTCCAGCAACTGGGTTGGGGCAGTCCCAAGCACAAGTAGGAGATGAACAGATTAAGAGCAGCCCTGCTGAGAAGGACTTAGAGGTGCTCGTGGATAAAAGGCTGGACGTTGAGCCAGCAATGTGCATTTGCAGTCCACAAAGCCAGTTGTGTCCTGGGCTGCATCAAAAGCAGCATGAGCAGAAGTCGAGGGAGGGGATTCTGCCCCTCTGCTCTTCTCTGGTGAGAACCCACATGGAGTGCTGTATCCAGCTCTGAGGTCTCCAACATAAGAAGGACATGGACCTCTTTGAGTGAGTCCAGAGGAAGGCCATGAAGAGGATCAGGGGGCTGGAGCACCTCCCTCATGAAAACAGGCTTGAGAGAGTTGAGATTGTTTGGCCTGGAGAAGAGAAGGCTCCAGGGAGACCTTAGAGCACCTTCCAGTACCTAAAGGGGGCCTGGAAGAAAGGTGGAGAGGGACTTTTTACAAGAGTATGTAGCCATAGGACAAGGAGGAATGGCTTTAAACTGGCATAGGGCAGGTTTAGATTAGATATTAGGATGAAATTCTTTACTGGTGGTGAGACACTGGCACAGGCTGTCCAGAGAAGCTGGGCTGCCCCCTCCCAGGAAATGTTGAAGGCCAGGTTGGATGGGGCTTTGAGTAACCTGGTCTAGTGGAAGGCAACCCTGTTCATGGCAGGGGTGTTGGAACTAGATGATCTTCAAGGGTCATTTCAACCCAAACCATTCTTTGATTCCATGATTCTATGAAAAGTATTTTGTGCTGGCAAACAAAGAAAGAATGTCAGCACCTCTGAATGGTTTGCAGCAGACTGGGGCTTAGTTTCTCCCCTGCCATGTACGTTCCTTGTCTCCCGGGTACACTACGTAAAATGCAACCCTATCCCTATGTATGTCAGTAATGAAACATTGCTGCCTTTTACCATTGTAAGATCATGATCTTGTGCCTCAATTGCACTATGTGAAATGGATGTTCTGAGTCTTCCCTTTCTCTACCAATTTTCTTGCCTTGCCTTTTTAGCCCTTCAGTTCATTGCTTTCTGAAAGAAAGCGGATGTTTACAATGTACACGTTTGTACTGAACAGCAGGATGTGCATCTAAGTTGAAGCTGAAGAAATAAATAGCATAATATACATAAAATCTAGCATCAGCTGATGTATCAGAGGCAGATAAATAAAATGAGTGAAAGATAAATGCATGCTTGGAAACAGTGCCTTAGATCAACCTTTTGCTTTAGACTTAGGGTGCTTTGTTGTGATACAGCACCATGTTTTTACTTACCTTTTGAAGCCAGCAATGAGCTGTCTTTGTTTTCGTCCTGCTCAGAGATTGAAGTGAGATTTCACTCTTGCATGAATATTTTTACTTTGTTGGGTTCAACTTTTGTTTGCCTGGTAAGTTCAACTGACCAAACTAAATTAGCTGCTCTGAGAATACACTCAAAGCAAAGCATCTTTATAAGGTTTGTCTCATAAAAGTTTAATGCAGTGTATAATTAGAAAAGGTTGCGTGCTTCCATTAATTCTGCAGTGTTTTCTCACCCATTTATTCTGATAAATCTAATATTTTTGCTGACAGGATGAATCTAGGCTCAATTAAAGGTGTATGCAAATATATATTTATCATTGCACCCCAGAAACAGCATCCCACAGGAAGGGAAACAAAGTAGGAGTTTGCATGAGACTCAGCTGACATTTTCTGCCCTCTCAGAGCTTTAGGGATGATGGAGAATTTTATGAGACTGTTAAAGTCTGGGAATCCCAGATATGTGGTTAATGGAGTTGAGTGATGTGCAGACAGTAAGATGTCCCTGAGGAATTGGTTCCTCTCTGCTTCTGCTGCAGATCCCTTCCCCGAATAGCACAGTCTGGGCAGAAGCCACACTGCTGCCATAGTCATGTAGCAGCAGCAGTAGGACAAAATTTGTAAAAGTTAATACTGCTTGAGGCATTATTAATTCCTAATGGGGGTTATGGAGAACCATATTGTAGAGATTCTCTACTGCTTGAAATCCCATGCAGTCTAATCCTTTGGTGTTCTTGTAATAGTAGTGATGTAAAACTGTGCATGGGTCTGTTATTACACCTTCCACTTTCCTCTCTGTTTATCTCTTTTTATTGAAAAGTTGATGAAAATTAGGCTTCCTCAGGAGTTTTCAGGACTCTGAATATTATGTATATTTCTCCTGCACTTTGGTGCTCTAGCTTCCAATAAATCTTGGAGAGTACTTTATAATTTCTCACTGAAATAACTTTAATGCCATTTCCAAAAAGGATTGCTAACTTTAAAAAAAACCCAAAATGTGAAGCAGATAATTCTGTAAATGTGTTTTGCAGGACAACACCCCCCCCCCCCCAACCCCTTTTCCTTAAGTTTCGATGCAAGACTTCACTAGAATGCACACATTTTCATATTTTAGTACAGAAAGAGAAAAGGTGTCTTTAGTACAGACACCTCTGATCATCTCAGGCAGATGATTTTGTAGTGTCTGTTGGGTGGCCTTATAACGTGCTTGTGTGAATTGGTGACTCTTCTGAACCCAAGAGAACAGCAACATTTTACCTCTCCTTAAAATGCTTGAGAGTCCTTGGCAAAATAACACTTCAGTGATTCCTGAGCTGGTAAATTGGCTGCTGCAGCAGTTCTGGCAAGGTCAGCACTGCAGTGTGTTGTAGGTAATGAAAGGCAGCTCTTACAGCAAGTGTATCACCATCCCTTAGAACTATTCCCCTTGTCTGTGCCTGGGGACAGGAGGTGGGGGGTGTGTGTGTGCCTGCACTTGCATGGGGAGCTTTTCCTCCTTAAGTTTGGTTAGTCGGTTATTGGAGCAGGAATGTGTGGAAATTAAAAGACTTTATACCTTTAATAAAAATTCCTAATAAGTAGACACTAAACATATGTTTTAATTGTTTCACTGCTCCTTAGTGCTTTCAGAGATGCCTGTCCTTCTCTCTCCCCTGTCCTACTCACTGCACACAGAGGGACAAAGAATACACAGTTGGAGTTGTCTGTCTTTAAAAAACTAGCCCACTTTTTTTTCCAGAAACAATAACTATATGGCAATATTGCTGCAACAATAAAATTCTGTTCCTTAGACATGGACCCAGATTTTCTGAAGGGCCAGGGAAAGAGGGAGCAAGGCTAAATAGCCAACTGCCCTCCTAAGAAAAAAGCTAGCAACATTTTCGTAGAAGTGGAACATCAGCCCACAGCTCGATGCAAAACACGCTAGCTGTGTCCGTGGATTGGGTCTGTGAACTTACTCCGGTGCTTTTAATTTGTTGCAGAGCATCCAGCATGTAGGCTATAATAATCTCTGCCATGATGCCACTGATATTCTTCAGGGATGTCAGGAATGGGTTTGGCTCCACTGTTTCTTGGCCTTTTGTACTTTGTCACAAAGATTTTCCATTGTCTGTTTCCCAAAACAGTTGTGTCGTTCCATAAAGGGCTGTACCAAGTCCAAGGGAGAGGGAACAGATGCCTCATCATCCACCCCAATTAAAGAATTTTTAGAGGGAAGGAAACCCTGCCATGGTGCCTGAGTCACCAAACTAACATAAGGGACCAGACTCTTGTTCCCATTGTGTGCTTAATTGATACTTCCTGATAGAATTAAAATTTCATCACTTTTTTTGCTATTAGGAATGTGGAAAGTTATTCTGAGTTTCTAGTTGCATTGTAATGGGTACCTTTTACTGAAATTTAGAATATAAATTGGAGGTACAAATATTCAGGCACTTTCTGAACAATTTATCTGAAGCAAATTTTGTGCCACAGATTTGTTTCTTTTTAATTTTAAAAGAAATAGAAAGCAAAACAAAGCAAAAGAAAAAAAATTAAATTCTTAAAGCTCTGCTTGTCATTATGAAAGAAAACCTTAAAACTATGTCCTAGGCTTGGTTATATGATGTTATTCAAGAACAGCTATTTCTGAGTAACTCCATATGTGGATATTCTTATTCCATAATTAGCATGGCTCTCATTTTTAGCTTAACTCCTTTTCAAAGTGCATTAAGTTGAGCAAGAGCATAGCAGTTTGGGAAAGGAAGTGAAATTCAAAAACAGCCTTCTGAAGAGCCCCCTCCTGTCTTAGTACTGTAGTCAGTTTACAGGATGCTTTGAAGAAAGAAGATGGGAAAGATCATGCCAAACCAATTGTGAGCCCAGAGTGGTGACACTGTTATCATGGTTGCCACGTAGAGCTAATACTTAGCTACATATTTATTTTTAATAATAAAAATCTACAGATATTCAATATGAACCATAAAGCTCAGATGGGAAATGCTTTAAACTGAAACATATGTAGTGAGTCATCATGCAGGGCAAGGGACAAATATTACCCCTTGTTAACAGAAGGAGCTGTATGGTGGGGTGACCCTGCCTAGATGCCAGGTGCCCGTCACAGTCACTCTGTCACTCCCCTCCTCAGCTGGCCAGGGGAGAGAAAGTATAATGAAAGGCTCATGGGTTGAGGTAAGGATGGGGAGAGATCACTCACCAATTACCATCTGGGTCAAAGCAGACTCAAGTTAGGGAAATTAATCTAATTTCTTGCCAAGGGAGTCAAACAGTGCTTATTTTAACAAAGTGGAAATGGTCACCTGCTGAAGTGGGTAAGGTGGAAACAAGTATGGCTTATGACCCCTGGCTGGATTTTTTATGGGAGGTGGCTTATAGAGGGTGTCATACTTTTTAATGATTGTTACCTGAGATGTGTGTCACTGAAAGAGGGAATGTCTTGTAAGAAAAACATGAAAACTATCCAACTGTACAATGAAAAAGGAGGTGTAGGTAGAAAGATGCTTTTAAGTACATCTTTAACTTGTTTTGTGAGAAGAGTGATTCTGAAGTAGCTGGGTAATTATAAGACATTCCACCTCCAGAAATGAGGCGTCTCCAAAGCCATCACACCTCTAAGCTGGGGCATCAGGGCTATAGAGTGAGTGCCTGCTGGTTTTGCAGTGTATCTAAAGGGCAACACTTGCCCCATCCAGGTTGAGAGCGTGATTACTGGAGTCTAGAGAAGAAGAGTTTTCTTATCGTGGGTTAAAGTCGATGCAGAACTCACTGACAATCTGAAAAATACTCTGGCTGGCCTAAGGGGAGTTCACCACCGTCAGCAACTTCTGTAGGCTGGCACAAACTGCAATTTTAGCACCTCTAGTTTGCTGGAGTAGTAAAAAATATAAGTATCACAAGGCACACAATACAGACTCCACCCGCCAGTATGCAGGCCACGCAGGAGTGGCTATAGGGAAACACTTAACCCCCATCACAGAGGTATGTATAGCACAGGGAGACTGTCAGAGTCTGCCTCAGTGACTTTATCAAGTCTTTGGAGTCTTTATGGTGGTTGTCATGGGTTTGTGCAATTTTCTGCTGAAGTGTTGAAAACAATCAAAAGCATCTATCTTTTGTGGAAGTAACACAGTGAAAAAACTCGGAAAAACACTGACCCTTGTTTTGTGAGACTCTGAACTTCCTCTTTATGCATGAAACATAGCAGGACTAAACATTGCTTAGAAGTGAGGAGTTTCATACAGGAGGAATTATTTTTGTATCAGTTTGTTCTTCTTTAGCATATTTGAATTGTTTCCTTTTGCTACTGTCTTTCTGTTGCCTGGAAACATTTAGTAAGTTATTAGCACTATAGCATCAGCTGGTTTGAGATTCAACTCCAATGAGTTTTAACATAAAAGCTTATCATCTGTTTTTTTCAAAACATCCTAAGAATATTGAATTAAAGGGCTTTATTCTTAGTCAGGTTTTGAGCAGCTGGGAATTGATTTTATCAGGACAACAGCATTGCTTGTACTTTTACAGTAATAAGAACTTCTTATCCTCGACCTTGTATGCATTGCTGAGTCAAAATTTCTCACCAAAACCATTATGCCTTTCTCTGAGGACCAGACTGATGATGTTGCATGCATTACAAGTCAAGAATGCAATATATTTGGGTCCTTTATAATGGCTCTTTCAACTTTGTTTTCTGGTTTTAATCTCAGAAAGCTGAGAAATCTGCTATGTGATACCAGGACTTTGACCCTGCAAGGTTTTGAACACCTGAGACATGCTGTTGACTCCCGTTAGAGTTTATGCAAGTGTTTGATCGCCATTGGCATTTCTGCTGTACTTACACTGTAAGAAGTACAGCAGACCATGGTGCACCTTCACACTGAGACTGTCCAGTGCAAAGTTGCACTGTTGGGCACATCTGCAAAGAGTTCACATCTGGCATTCTAGAGTAAATATCCCAGCAGCACTTTTAAATGTCTAGTTCAATATGTGTGAATCTCCAAGATGAATTCCCAAGCCTAAAGTATGGTGAATGAAATTACTTGATTATATGAAATTGTTTCCAGAAGAATTCATGTTAGTGATCAGTTTCAGTTAATACCTAACTGTAAATGTTTGTTTTACTTATAGGAGTTTTGAAACATGTTGTTATCTCTCCTCTAAATATATACCACTGCTCATAGGTGAAAGAATATTTAAAGGTTTACAATATCGTAGAAGCTGCACTATTTAGTTTTAAGTAGTTTTGTTTTAGAGTATTGAGCACTTAATGTCCCAACTGTATTGTAACTCATCTCTCTTCACTACTTCTGCAGTGGTATTTCCCTAACTAAATAACCTACCAAGAATGAGCTTCCTAAAAGCTCAAGTTGAACAAGCATGCTATCCTACAGTTGTCCTGGTACATGTTAATTGGTTGAGATGGAAAGCAGTGCTGAGAACTTCCGGGCATCTCATTTTAAACACATTTATATGTGTATTTTATGCCTCAGTTTGTCTAAGACCCCTCTCCTCTCAGTCCTGGGCATGGTGATATACATAGGCTGTACTTCATTTTGAATTTACAGGAAAACCTTGGAATAAACAGAAAAGCCACATGCACTAATGGGGAACAAAAGAAGCAACAGCAGGGAAAAGACTGGTGGCAAACACTGTGCAAGAGCACAACAGCATCCTGCACAGTGGTACTATTCATATATACAAATCACATGTTTATGCGTTTTTCTGGATCTGGGCCTAAGTGCACAACTGGATTTCTTTCAGGTGACAAGTACAAGAAAAAGCAGAACACAAACACAGATTCCTCTGGTGGAGGGTGTAGTTCAGGCCCACAAATTAGAAAGTCAAGGATGGTAACGGAAAGCTGCAAAAGACCTGGAAAAGAGAGCAGAATATGACTTTGCAAAGTGGTGGTGTAGTGATAGTATTTAAAACTGAAGGCACTTATTTGGTGAGTTTGAAGGTTCATTTTCCACCTGCCATTAATCTTTGGCTGTATTTTAAGAGAATGGGACTGGATGTGGACTAAAGTCCTGAGATAAACAACAAGGCTATACTTTGGTGTCTGAGGAGGCTGCCTACTCTTTCAATGCAGAGTAGGGTTATGAAAGCTTTTGTAAGAGTGCATTATGCAACCCTGAACTGGTATTGGATGGTGACTGTGAAAGATATCAAGGGTGTGGGGTGTGGTAAGAGCCTGGTGAATATCCTGAGTGCTGCACAGTGTAGAGCTAAAGGGCAGGTAGGTCACAGCGGATTCCCTTCAGATCCGAGCAGTGTTATATGCAAAAGGCAGAATACAGCTTGTTCATCTGCCGGATCAGAGATCCTGCTACCATGCTTAATCTGTTCTTTTGTCACAGAGCCAGTTGGCAGTTTAAACTCTGAGCCATATATATTCTTATTTTTACTGTTTGTGTGTTGCGTAATAAAAGTATGAGAGGTGTGGAAATAAAATTGCAGCTTGTTCAGCTTCATTTGGAATCAGATAATTCAAGTGGAAAATTAATGGTTATTCTACACCTTGTTTTCCTCTGCATAGATACGGAAATAGAAAAAGGTTTTATTAATTGATGCTGATACATTAATATCACCTAAAGATGAAGTAAAACAGGAAGATAATTGGATTAATATGTAAAATACAATATTTGAGCCCAACAGATCTAACAAATGTGACACTGTGCCTTATGTAATGTGTGTGAAATCTCACATGAGATTAGAGAACACAGTGCTTTGTATTGCAGAATCTTGCATTCCCATCCCAACCACATAGCCATAATTGTAAGTATTAATGACAAAAATCAACAATCTTAGTTTTTCTGACAGCTTTTGTTCACTGTTCCTAGGAACTGTTTTCTATCTTTTCTCAAGAGGATATTTAGAACTTAAGCTCCTCTCTCTACTTGTTTATTATGTACAGTGCTGTTCATTTGCCAAATGACCGTGGTGCCAAGTTCCAGCTTGGCATTTGTGGAACATTTTCCTTTCAGTCCCTTGAGAATACATGCTTTGGCCTTTCCAAAACCAGCAAATTCTCAACACTCTAATGAAGTGATGTGGTCTAGGCTGAAGTGGACAGAAAAGCTACCAGCATCTGTCTCAGATTTGTGGCTACAACACAACACAAATTCTAGAGTTATTGATGACAGCTTTTGAAAGAAAAAATATGAAGGGGGACTTTTTTTTCTGATTCTGTATTTGAATAAAATTTCTCTAGTTGCATGGGTAGAGCACTGAAATCTTGTAGTACATATTATATCCTACTGCAGACTCTTAAAGGAAAAGAAAAAATGTGCAGCAGTAGGCCAGACTTGTGAAAGATTATATAATTCTGGTCCAGTAAAATTGGCCTTTACAATCCAATATATGTATAGGATAAATCAATATGAAGTCAACAGACCTCATTTACAAACTGGGAATCCCCCGGGTAGTCACTTTCCAAACAGGATATCTGATCAAAAGTATTTCTTATCAATCCTGCTAGTTGGCAGCTCCTTAAAACCTTTTATTCTGTTACCTGGAGGCAAGCTGAGGACAACCACCATCACTGAGAAAATATTGATATTTCTAGGATATCCTGTGTTTGTTCTGCAAATAGCAAATAGACACAGAATACAGTTTATGTCATGGTGAGAAGAAAATGTTTTGATTAAGTCTGGAATCTGTGTTCTCTTAACCCTTCAGTGCTCAATTTTTACATATTAAATCATATAAAAGTCTTCTTTAAAACACAGCAATGGGTCATATTATACTTTGTTAAATCTGGACAGCATTCTTTCATTACAAAACGAGAAGATGAATAAACATAGAGGGCATAACCAGACAAAGGCTTTAAATCTATTAATTCATCTTGATGTGCCTAGCTTCTGTACACCCCCCTTTGGAACAGAATAGTTAGTCTGTTAGGTCTCTGAGGACTAGCTTTTTACATCTGTGCTGGCAAGTGAATCCCATGCCTTCTTGTAAATCAGTAATAGGAAGAGATGGGGCAAAAAGAGCCACAACAAATCTCTGTTAGGATTAGACAACCTTGTAGTTGCTCAGTAAGAAGTGAAAACTGGTTGGTCAGAGCCTGAATAGGCAGGATATGGAGCTCTTGCTGAGCTGCCCATGTGTGACATCTTTGGAGTAGAAGGGGTAGGGGCAGGGTGCTGATTTTGCTGGAAGTGTTTTTCAGTAGTAAGTAAGTGTACAACTGTCATTTTAATTCCATGTCTATTGGACTGTCCCAGGATGCCTCCAGCTCACTCCTGCCCACCTGATCTCATCTGCACCTGACTTGTCCAGATTCAGAGCATCACATCCCTTTTCTGCTTGAGTCCTGGCAGGCCTCTGGAAGAGTCTTTATCTGGTACAGTACAAAGGCAAACTCACATCTGTCAGGACAGCTGAGCTGCTCCCTGCTCTCGCATTCGCAGGGTTGTCAGCAGTTGTTTAACTCAAGAGCCCATATTTAGTCCTTTAGTTCCTTTGAAGAACTATGAGATAATGCTACAGCAAATAAAGAAGGTGGAGCTACTTTAGTCACAATATCAAGCCAAAGGAAAGAATAGGGTTCTGACTTCACCATCCCAGCACAAAGTCTTTGGTGACGGTGCCTTTCTCTAGTCCAGAAACAGGCTTGAGTTTCAGATGCAGCACAGTCACCTGAGCAATTTGGGGACTGCATCTTGCAACACCATCCATAGTCTCCTGGACACTTGTAATTTATGTGATATAGAATAATGTTTGCCTCCTTACAGTATCATGGATTACCCTGAGAAGTGTCTTTAGCTACTGTCTGCCAACTGCCTATTAGGAGTGATGAGCTTCCATGCTGCAGTGACCTCCTCTCTGGAGGTGACCTCTTGAGTGATATTGTAGTTCCTGCATCAATTTTACAAGCAAGATCCCCCATAATTACCTAGTTGGTTTTGGTTTTGTTTTCTCCCCCCCCTCCCTCCCCCGAACAATATGTGAAATGTTAAGCGCTTCAGAGGCTTTCAGTCCCTTCCATGCTGAGAAGAGATGGATTTTTTCTGTATTTTTTTCCTGAAACCGGTGTAGAGTAGAAACAGAGTCCTCAGTGGTGTTGTATCATTATAACATTTGGCTAATGCTTTGGGGCTCTTTCTGGTAACTGTGACAGGAGTTACAGTGTCAGGGTAAGTCTAATATATGTTTTAATAAAATAACTAATAGTTTAATGCAGTCTACATGAATAACAGAGATTTGGAGACTTTCACCTCATTTGTGATGCATATATTAAAGAATGAGCTCTGTGCTTAATGGAGATTACATGGGGATTATGAAATATAGAAACTGCAGCTGCAGAAAGCAGTTTTATTCAGCAGCAGGTTACTGTCATTTTACTGCAAGCTTATGAAAAACTGGAGTTTCTAGTTAAAACCAGACTCCCTTAACATGCAAATATTAGCCTATATAGAAATAGAGCATTTCAGTAAAAAAAAAGTGGAAAAATATTTATCAACTCCTTTGAAATTCATACCATTTACACAGTTTCATGAGGCTGTCTGCAGTCTCTTCAGAAATACCTAATTTAGAGAGGCCCCTGCACTGTCAAACTATCCAATGAATAGGACAAACAAATCAAGATAATGGATAGCTGATGTATGGACAGTGCAAATGTGCTATTCCATCTGTGATAGAAAAAGAAACTTGTTATTTAAGGCAGAGATGTATCAAATACTACTTTTTTGAAATGAAGAAACAAAAGAATGTAACAGACACCCATATGAATGAGGACATTTATTTCACTTGTATCCTACAAATTACGTCTTTATCTGTTCTGTTGATGCTGTTCTGCAAAAATCTGCTGCAGTTCCTCCTGCACCAATCCAGGAGTAGTTAAGTGCACATCTGCATAATTGAAATTTAATTATACAGGTGGGTGTGAGTGATCCTGCCCCAAAACAGGCAACTGTAAAAAAACATTAGGGTCCTCTGATTAATTTTAAAGCGTGAAGACTTTTAGGGCAAACAAAACAAGACCCAAGCAATAAAAAAACCCCACAAAATAAGGTATTGGAATGGGGAAAGAAAGCAAGAAGATAAATCTTCAATAGAATATTGATTTTTATCCACAAAAAAAGGAGATCACATAGGGTAGAGAATATTTAATCAAGAAGACAGCAGAAAAAAAATGCACTTCCATCAATCCCATAAAGAAGCTGTGGTCACCTAAGCAGAACCATAGATAGGACTAAAAATATCTTCCTGATAAAATGTACTCTGAGAAAAGGACTGGAAATATGTTTCATAGTTTTGTGATAATTTACTTTGACAATGGGAGTGAAAATTTCATTGTTATTAGGAATTTCCTTTTGCTTCACTTGAGTATGTTTATAATTAAACAAGTTAGAATTTAATATACTTTGAACAGAAATCACCTCTGCATGTTTGGACTGAGGAAAAAAAAAAAACATTTTGATCTTCTTAAATTTCTCCCTATTTTTTACTGCCTTTTCCTGGGGGTGTTTATTCTGCACATATTAGAGAGAAGGATAACAAAGCATTTGAAACATCAAGATCTATGCTTGTATCCTTAGAAGGGAGATTCTTTTTCTTGATGATATATTTTTTTAAATCATGTTTTCTGACCAAGGTAGTGTTCACCTGCAGGAAGGAGTTATACAGCTCAGGAGCTGTCTCAGTCAGGGCTAATTTTGAGGCAGAAGTCATAAGAGGCTTCAGAAAGATGGAAGTTGTGCTGGCATTTATTTTCCTTCTCTATCAGTTGAGAAGGACTGGGCCTCAGGTGTTAATGAATACAAGTGATGTGTTGTGTGGATAATCAAAACCTATGTAAGAGAAGACAAACATATTTTAGAAAAGCCAGCCTGTGCATCTTCAGTGTGACTCTGTGTCCACAACGGGACAGGGTGACAGTCCATGATTGGCATTTGATGCATAGCTAAATAGTCCTGAAAATGATTTTAAAAATGGCAGATAAAGGAGACAAGGCTCCTTTTGATAACTCTGATACTATTGCTATGCCTAAGATGCTTATTCACATAACAAAGGTCTCCTTAGAGCAGATACAACAGGAACCTGTTCTCAAAATAGAAACTGGCTATAGAATGGCAAAACAAATTGATAGTGATGTTGAACTCCTACTCAGTCATAAGCAAGGTTTTACATGTATTCTCCATGCTATACAAGGCTGGCTGTTAATCTTGCTCAGTTTTGCCTTGTCCTGTAGCATGAAATAGCATCTCATTACATAACTTGAGTGCCCCAAGTCTGCCACATTTATAATTTGCTGCCATACATTCTGATTCCGAATAAGAAATTTTTAATAAGAAATTGGCAACTTAGCTTCAGTTTATATTACTGCTGTTGCCCATTTTACAGATTTACACGATTCCATGGACTCACGACTCAGCCTTTACTGTAAGAGTAAAATGACTCAGTTTGGGCCTGGGAGCCAGAGAGCTAAACATAGTACATAGCATTAGAGCCTGGTACAGCTGGGGGAAGAAAATCCCCTTGGGGACTTAGGAAAGGTCAGTTTGGAACAGAGGTGCCTGACGGACAGAAACACTTGTCCTGACAACTTCACTCTGTTCCCCTTTGAGAAGGAGCACAGTGGAGCTGCTGGAGGCAGAAGTGTAGGAAGGTAAGACAGGGAGAGGAGGAAACAGACATAGAAAAGGTCTCAGCTGGTTATTCCAAGCACCACTGCAGGATGTGGGATATTAAATATCCAGTTCTGTGGGAAAGTGTAGTGGCACTGCAACTATCCGGGGTACCAGCTGTGAGCTGTACACCAACCTTCCCTGGCTCTGGGGAGCAGAGATCCCCCCACTGTTCCCATCTTCCTCTCTGTGGAGATAGTACTCACCCAGCAGCTTTTAGTTTTGGAGCGCCTTTGTAGTACTGATGTAATGCAGTCTCCTCCACACGATAAACATCATCAGAAGTACTGGGACTGGGGGCAGCCTGTTTCACTGTGTTCAGGAGACCAACTGTTTGGTGGTCTTCCTGAAAAATGCTCCAACAAACCTGTTGGAGGAATTCAGAATGCTTGAAGGCAACATCCTGAAAAGTTGTGCTCTATAGAGGAAAATAAAAGAAAAGGCAGAGCATATAAAACTGCCCCAGTTGCAAGACAAGGATCCTGTGCTGAGACAATAAAATAATATATGGCTCTAGCCCTGGGTTCCATTTTTATGATCAGTTTGCAATCCCTTCCCTAATGTTCACTGATATTTGTAAGTAAATTGCGGACATCTCAGCCCCACTATATCAACTCAAACTGTTGAATAAAAATGCTTCTGAAAACATTTTTTCAAATTGGAACGCTCTTTCAAACAAATGAGTTAAAACATGGAATAGCTATGTTTCCCTGCTATAGGCTATCTTTTCCAGCCTAGAACAGGCAGCTGGCAAGAGCAAATCTTTCATGTGTGAAAGGCCAAATCCAGCCCCCCACTCCATCTCTCTCTGTACTGACTCTCACTGCAAGTTGTGTAGCACCAGCAGAGACAGGACAAGGTATTAGTATCTGCTTCAAGTGAGTCCTGCTGAAGACTGTTAGGGAGTGATACATTCCAACTGCTGTGAAACAAGAAACTCATTTCCCCTCATCATTTTAGGGTGGGTGAAGAAACGGGAGCAGGTATGGCAAACCACACCTCTCTTTTGTCTTGATACTAGGGTGCCTCTGGGAGAAGAGACATTTATCTCATTGGCCCGAACTCTAAAAACTGCAGCAAGATTTTTGGCAAGGCCCCATGACACAGCTCAGAGAGGAAACAGGAGACAAAAGAGTCTTTTGAATTACCCGTGGAAGTGCTGATATGGTTCCAAAGGGAAGACACTACATACAAAAGCAATCCAGGCTATTGATAACACCAATTCTATATTCTGAAAATGACAGGTCCCTTTCAAAGCTTTATTAAAACTTCCTTTCTAGGTAAATAGTTGTTTCTCCTGACCTAATGTTTCTGGAACATTAGCAGATGTACAATGAAAGACACAGTTTACTTCCATTTGAAGTAAAGCCATGGCATACACTTACTAGGAAACTTTGATCTGTTGAATGTGTACAAACTCACCATACTCTGTGCAAATTCTTTATTGAAACAATGATCAATGCACAAGCTACATCACATTTCATTTTGCCACTTCAGCATGAACTGGTCTCTTTGTGGTTTACGGTCGTGAGCTATAAAATCATAACAGTTATTTAAATCAAAATACAGTAACTGCTTCTCAAAAGAACACATTCATATTTGTCTTACATTTCTTTAAAAATCAAAAAGGATTTCATAATAAATGAAATATAACTTAAGATACTTTAGTGCAAGCATTTTCTTTGCATCTAAGAAGCTTTCAGTTGTCCCACTAAGTACGGCATACTTCAGAGGCCAACTCTTAAAATAGCATGCTGCCAAGATATTCCATGAGAACTTTTAAAATTCGACACTGTTAACACTTTCCAGAATTAGTTCATCTGACCAAACTGAAGGTCAGAAAGCCCTGGTTATATGTTACAGTACTTTTGTCAAAGGGTAACTGCAAATCAAGGACGTATGTACATTAGAATAGAACAGGCACTGATTTTCAAAAAAATCAACATCTGCCCGTATATGCCATTTCACAAGTCTTACAATTATACAGTAGTTTTTTAGCACAGGAGCAAACTGCTGTGCCTTACCAAATACCAATAAACCTGAATAAAAATGCTGATCTATGGGTTCTTTTAGATTTTTTAAATGACAGACTCATAAAATGGCTGAAGGGTAGGTTTCATGACAAACATACTCAAATCAGAGAACAAAAAAGGATACCAGTAAACAAATGCTGCTCAAAAAGAAAATGTTGAGCGAGTAGATAGTGAATATTATGTTTACGTGGCCCAATTAATATGGTTGTACATTTACTGAACAAAAGAATAGTAAGTGTAAAATTCAAATCCAACACTGATTTCTTGTGCTGCAGACATCTAGTCATCTTCCATGAAATTTTGGCAAATATATTTGAAAATAGCGTAAATATATAATGAAATTTCTTTTCTAAGCCTGGCTTGGTGTTCCTTATGCTTTTAGAACACAATTTCAGTTGGGCTGGGTTTTCCAGATTCTCAGTGTTTTAAGAACCATCAGTGTTTGGTGATGTAAGAAATAGATCAGTGTAACAAAAGGTGTGCATAGCCCAATGACGGGAACAGATTAACGTCCCTGAAGTGCTTAAGGTGCATGTTAACAATGCAAATGTTAATGTTTTCTTAGAGCATTCATTAATTTTGTATTTGTTAATTGTGTTCCTGCACCATAAAATAGCCATTCACTAATAAGTACTGCAAGACACAGTTGTTCACTTTCTAATAGCACAGCCAGAGAGTTTCAAACAGGAAAGACAGGTTTGGGTCTTGCTTCCCATCTGTCTCCCACAAAGGAAGTGCCTGAAAGCATATGAAAAGCTTAGGCTTAGAGGTGTCACAGAACAGATGCATAAAGATACTGAGCAGCATTCAAACACATGAAAACACACAAAAAAATGCATAAACCAGAACCCTTGGTTACAATCTATATTTTCTCCAGCTACAGTGCTGTTCAGCTTTTCTTTCAATAAAAACACAAAGCTAAATATCCAAAGAATTTCCAGCAGACTGGCTGGAGCAGCCCTAGGTGTGAGCTCGCAGCTCTGAAGAGTGCAGCTCCAGCAAGGTCAGGGCTCCCTCTGACCCTGCAACAGCAGGAAGCCAGAACTACACCGACTGCAGGTATCTAACCCCAGCCTGTGGCTCCCACTGGTTTGCAATGTGCGTTTGTGTGTACTTCAGACACATGCCCTTTGGGGGCAACCTTTGGGGAAAACATCATCTGTATCTTCAAGGAAGTTGACACAGAGATACTTAAGAAAACCACGGGGATTGTTTGCACTCAAATGTTTCTCAATAAATAAATAATAAAGGGGCTGAAGGACAGCCTGAGGGAAGCAGCCAGGGTCACAACTGCCTGGCACCAAACACCATAGAAATACATGAAGGGGTCTGATCTCTACTGTAAAAATTTCATAGTTAAAAAACAATTAAAATTAAAATATTGTAGGTAAATAAATATTTTTATAACATTTTTTTAAAGCATAATTTAAAAGCTATTTTTATGCTTTCAAGGAGAACATCCTTGGTTATCTGTGCAATCTTAGTTGGGCACCAGGTAGGTAACTTTAGAATGCATGAGCATTGTTTGTAAATGCTGGACAGGCAGAAAAATCAAGATGCCTCTTTTCAGGAGGTTAAAATGAATTATAAAAATTTAGTGCAAGTTCCCGCTTTTGTTTCTGCCCTTGTCCTTTTTCCTACCAGAAGAAAATTAAGTAACTTAAATACAAACACGGAACAGAAATGTACTTTGGACTAAGACAAGAAGTTAACAGTTTGCATCAATAGCATTTTCAATCACACTGGTCAGAAGTGAGGTTCTTTATGGTATTACCTTAATCTACCTTGTGTTCTAGATTTATATTGCTTGCTGGAACTAAAATATTTCCAGCCACATTCCTAAAGGGACTTTGCCCTTGCATGTTTCGTTTTGGGCTTGTGCAAATTCATTTTGTATAGAAACCTGCCACCGTGGTGAGCACAAACAAACATGAGGCAACTGAACGCTGCCATTTTTCATGAGTTGGTTGGAAAATCTGAAGTCCATTATTAAACATGTAATTTTTTTCAGTAACCATAGAAAGGTAAATATGTACCCTTCTCTGTAACACCAATGTGAGTCAGGCTCTGCACTTGAGCATGAGGAAGCTGACATAAAACCTCACTTCGTTATCAAGGGTTCTTTTAGCTAGCTGCATCATTGACTTTCTCTGGTCTTGATTACCTGTGCAGTTAATATAACTGATTGCCTCCAACAGATACCTTACATAGATGTGGCTACTTCACTAAAATGTCCAGAGAGCCATCCACACATCATCTCCCCAAGACCTAAGAGACTTCTTTTTCTGCCATATACTTGATTCTGGATTTATTTTAAGTACCTATACTTACATTAAAATCCTTCTTAAAAACTACAAGGTGATAATTGGTTCATTAATTCCAAACTAAATCTGTCAGGTAATTAAGTAATATTAACCCATACACAAATTCCTCCTTGTAAGTGCTTGCTTTCCAGACTCACTGTCTGTCTGCAAAAGAAATTATCACTTCCCTTCCACTCCTGGCATTTCCTGGAATAAATGTTGTTCCTTTTTAATGCCACGATTGCTATGGTCATTAAAGCTTTACTGGGGTAGAGTCACATGTACTCAAGCAGGGAACATCCTACATAGGTAGGAGGTTCTTAAAATACCAAAGAAATTATATCACAGTAAACAGTTTGCATGACTGTCATTGTAATTTCATAGGACACTTGATTATGTTTTTTTTTCCAGTTTGGATACAACACTCTCAAACTGATACTTTTACATGAATTTAGGGTTGATCTTCAGAACATGAATTTGCACAAAATTAAGAATCCAAACAAAAGGGTATTTTGCCATTTCAGCCTTCTCATCAACTGATTACTGGCATTTGGAGGACTGTTAGGGAACCTGCATATCTTCTGGTAAGGTAGGATGCACTTACTCCTTCCAAATTACTTCAAAACAAGAGATCTTGCATATTTGGAGGTGTTTGGCATATAAAATTCTGTCAAGGTAAAGAATGGTCAAATATATACAAAAAACCCTCGCAGAGCTGTTGGACTGCAACTTTCTGTAAGATGCTTATGGTCTGTAAAATACACCTCAAAGTTTTTTCTCCATGCAAAACAAACAATTATTGGCATCTTCGTTCCATGGAAAACTGCTTCCCATGTGCCTAAGCAGTGCGGTCTCAAGTGAAATGGAAGCATTTTAACTTTCTTTAATAGCCTTCTAAATCACAATGTAGCTGAGCAAACAGGCTTTGTAAATGGGATATATTAGGATTTTATTTGACTACTGGAGTGCTGCCTCTTGGGCAATATTTCAAATTCATAAGTTACTATTTGCAAAAAATGCAATAGATGGAAATAACGAGAGTGAAAGAGAAAAGTGAAAACCAGTTTTACGTTTAGTAAGTTCAAGTGTCCTACATCAAAGACTACCGGTGACTTCCAGGAGGTCACTACAGGTGACTCCAACCTAGAAAATGCTGAGGTAAATGTTTCTTGGAAATACTCCTAATCAAAAAGAGCAATTAATATTAATGTAATAGCAATTACTCTGCCATACATCATGGTAAACTAAACTCAAACTGAGAAGAAAGTGCCAAATAATCCACTTACATGCTTTTGCTATGATAGTCTCCAGGTAAGGCTTAGCGGCAAGTACAATATGTATTTTTAAAAGAGCTCCACCTGATTTTCCTGCTATGCATAGATTCAGGAGTAACTATCATACATGGCTTTCATATATAACGCATGTATTTGTGTCATTTGCCAATGCTGTGTCATCAGAACAGAGTTCAACAGAAGGCTCAGGAGGGGGCTCTGCAGGAAGTGCTGGTGTTTGAGGGGTGTCTTCTTCCTTGGTGTCCAACTGCATGCTTTCCTGTGACTGACCATCCATGCAGTCCTTTTTGGACATTGGGTGAACTGACACTTTTATTGCAATCTGTTGAGGTGGCTCGTGCAGTGACGATGCGTCCGAGTCAGCTGTGGGAGAGTCACTGCGTGTCAAAGCATTTGGGATCATATACAGCTCATCTGTTTCAGTGGTTTCCTGGCCTTCTGCTGCCTGACGTACAAAATTCTGTCCTTGTTCCTCCAGACCAACAACCTCCATAATTTCTTCCATTATAGTCCTGCAGTTCATGATGAGAGGTGGCAAAGGTACACTCCGAGCAAGCTCTTCAATATAGCGAGCAAATTCCATGGTCTTGAACTGGGTTACTTTGGCAAGCTCGAGTGTTTTGGCTGATGTGATAATTGGGATACGCTTCGCAATCTCAAAGGCTTTCTGCAGTTTCTCTGCCCCCTCTGTTCTGAAGAATTCATTGATTGCTTTCTCGGTTTTCTTCAGATGACTGCTCATCATACATAACCGAGTAATGTTCAGTATCATAACAATGGTAAAAGCTACAAGGCAGACAATCATGTAATAGATTCCCATATCTCCAGAGGTGAAAATGACCCTCAGCGTCACAGTATTGTTGACGCTGCCATACGTATTAGATGCGACACACGTGTATTTACCTCTGTCTTCAAAAGACACTCTGGTAATGTTTAGTAGCCCGTTGTCAAGAAACCACCATTTTCCTGTTAGAGAGGAGACAAAGTAACTTACTTAGAGGTGTTTTGTTCACATGATCAGCATAGTCTTAAACATCAGCTTTGTCAAAACTGGCTTCAGACTTCAGCAGAAGGAAATAATGTTCACAAGAAGACAGAGCTTACCATCACAAAGGCTTGTCTGTCCCTGAGACCCTAGCTGTGTTACTATCAAATCCCTGCCATCAACTGTGAATAGTCAGAGCACACCCTAAAAGGGTCTCATAAAAAATGTTAACATGCATGACATCTATCTCAATCTTATGATAAGCTAAGTTACAAAGATAGGACTGTTTACCCCAGAGAGCCTCCCAAACACAGGTCCCACTTCCTCAAAGAACAGCAACAATGGGATTGAGAGGCAGAAAAACCTGCTAAGCCCTCCTTGTTTCATTCCCTGACAATGCATTGGCTTACAGTTGGGCTAGTTTTGGTGTTTTGTTCCAGTACCTCATATAATTCTACTAATGTAAACATTAAAACCCCTAAAATTTCAGACATCATATACTACACTGCCTGCCCTCTGAGGTGTTTAGAATCTGATTTTCAAGTATGATTTTACAGAAAGGGAAATAGGATAGGAGAAGTAAAATAGATGGGAAAGAGAAGAGCCATTATAGGGAACATCTTGTTTGTCAGTATGAACATTTTACTTTTAAGAGCGATTTCTATCAGTGTAATGTAACTGATAACTTTATCTGCTGCATGTACACATGGATTTCATGTACATGTACATTTCATATTCTGTGAATGTGGCATAATAGAACAGTTTAGCTATGAAACTGAGTTTGAAACATCTTAAAATTCATTGCCCCTATCATCGCTAAAGTGATTCAAGATTCAGTGAATTAAGATTTTTAGTTCCTCATTTTTATTCAAATATCACTACACTATTTAATAGCTGAGGATATATATTTTTTGCTTTATTCAGTGTCATATGACTTCTTTATTTGTAGCACTGCTATAAAGAATATGATTCACTCCAACAGGAAAGCCTGGTATCAATTCTTTCCTTCATATAAAGCCATCCCTGGAAGTGTTCACATGAGCCAGAAAGTGGAGTGCCTCTGTGCCTCCTGAACACATAATACAGGGGGATGTCATACAGAAGATTTCCTTTTAAAACAATGACACAGGGCTGATGTAAATCCACTCAGTCTCTGTAACACAATCCCAGGACATTCCTGACGGATATCTGCCGACGATAGTAATGGAATTTCAGTAATCTTCCATGGGAAGGAACATCAGGTGTGTTCACCTGGCTTTACCATCAGAAAGTTGTTTTCCCTTAAACCTAATCTAACCAGCTGCTATTTAAGTCTATTCAGGCAGCTGAACAAAGATACAGAACCTGTGATCAGGGGACTAAAGCAGTGCAAAATCCCTGTACAATGCCTGTAAACCACAAGTCAAGGATTGCAATCCTACTACAGGTTGGTGTATACCTTGCTTCTACATTTCATAGAATACACTTATTTTATCCTTTTCACAGACATTCTTTCATTATCAAAAAGATTGTTCTATTTTTTTTTTTTTTATTTCTTTCAAGGAATAAACTGTGGGCAGTTCTGAAACTCAGTCAAAAAAAGCCTTTAATTCAGAGTAGTTATGAGCTTTTACCATGTTCAAAGTTTTTCTAATTAAACACGGCTTATCAAAATTGGGCTGTTTTACATTATCTCCAGTAGAAGTCTATCTGGAAAGTACTCCCACAAGGTCCCTGCCTCAGTTCATGTGTAGAGACAGCTCTTAATTACATCTTTTTATCCTCTTAGAAGCTTTAACTTAACTGAAGCACTGTTTTTTACTCTAGCATAATTTGTGAAAACAGCTGAATCACTTTGCCTTTAATTAAAGAAAATAATGAATAAATACAAAGATGTCTAAATTGGACCTTCCCCCCCAAAACAAAAAAAAAAGGGAAATCTCACCCCAATCAGCTAAAGTTAGGCAAATTCAGAGGAAAACTCCTTTACAGAGGAAATGTCAGCATGTGTAACAGATGACATTTCTTTCTCCACCTCTAGAATAACAAAAAATACAGAGCGTTCCTGCTTGGTATTTCTTTGAATTGCAATGTTGGTTCTTTTTGCAAAGTAGGGTTTTATTAATTGTGAGATGACAAGACGCCTTGCCGATGTGCCCTGGCTCCAGCTGTTAGAAATGACATAATGGCATTGAACTGTGACTCAATGGCTGGGTCTGTGCCAGTGGATCCTGGCAGACAGTATAAGCCAAATAAGAAAACAATGATTAGAGAAGGTATCATTGCTGGGTTTTGATAACGATTCGATCCTATACTTAACATAGTAAAGAAAGGTCTCATGCTAGGAAACATTCCTTACAGAAAGACAGTTTCTTAAAGGAGGTAGTGCACTGTTGCAATTCTGAGTTATAAAGTGATGTTGTCTTAATGCTACATCTGCAGTTTTTACTGATTGGGTCAAAGTTTTTGCTCATCTACCTAAATGTTTGTTTTAGTAGCTACCTCTCTCAGCTGACTACACAAAGACCTAAATTTAGATGCCCCCACCCAAAGGGAAATTTTATGTTAGTGAGCCTTAGTAAAACACACCAGCACACTTATCACTGCATGTTACCACAACCACACAAATCATATGTGAAAGTCTGCTTACTAGCTTAAGTAGTTCCTTTCTGTAGCTTTACTCGGAAAATGATTACATGCTGTAATGTAAAATATAACCAGTTATGCAGTAAGCTTTTACAGGTACACTATGATGTTGCACATCCAGCTGGGTCAATCATTACTCCTGTCACAGCAGTTTTCTGTCAGGTCAGCTATTAGTTAGGCACGCTATCTTGCATTTAGTATGAATAGCTAAGTGTTTATTTCATCACGCTATGAACAAAGCAGTCAGTATGGAAGGATTACACGAGAAAAACACCTTTCATATACCCACACTCCCCTCAAACACTCTCTAGAAGTAGAACTAGGATTATCACTCAAACCTTCCATTTAAGGAAAATAAGCTTATGTGCAATTAAGGTCTCTAGCAAATGCCAATGAAGAGTCTTAACTGAAGCCAGGATGGCTCAGACTTGGCCTATCTTCTGACTGCTGCCCTATACAGGTTTTTCATTTGGTTGTTCAGGGCATCTCCTGTTTCTCACACTTCCATGGCACTATGCATAAAGACAGCAGGCATCTCAGGGAGTCAGCTGTGTTGAGTACATGCCAACAAACTATTCTTATATGTCATAAGAATCCTCCTTTAACTTGGAAAATAGATTTTTAATCTTTTTTTGGTGCCAGAGAAGAACAAAAGAGGACAGAATGAGAAATAGGAACAAACCTGAAATCTTCCAATGAAAAGAAGCCTATCTATACCTGCTGTTAAGTGCTTCACTTTCTTCCTATGTGTTGCTATAAATAACACATTAAAAAGTTACCATTTTCTTCCAAGGTGCACAAAAAAATATTTCTGTCACCGGGCTTTCATTTATTTTCACACAGGAAAATACCAGACCATTAAATTTGGGTTACTTGTCAACTTGCTGAAATGAGAACTGACCTTGGACAGGCTACGTCAGTGATATTATTAATAACTTACCTTTATTTTCCTCCTCTTGGAGCAGGTGACCGTTGGAATTGTACCATCTGTAATGTGGACTAGGACTGGCTTGGACATTGCAGTCGATCAAGGCACTACTGCCCTCCTTGACTATAATATGGTCGATGCGGGAGATCACCACAGGCACGGATCCCGTGTTCATACCAGTGCGGTTGAAAGTGCTGTTAGTCACATCCTCAGCAGTTGTCAAAGCTGCTAATAAGATGACAAGGCGTGTGGTAGGCAGGAAGTACAAAAAGTGGTGGCTGTTCAGTATGTCCATTTTCCTTCCGTGGTGTACGCAACTGGCTGGAAACTGGGATCGGTTCTGTTGAGTGCAGGTCCTTGAGGTGGGCAGGTCTCAGGAGAGTTCTACTTTGATCTGTGCGATTTTAGGTTTAAAATATCCTATAAAATAAATAAATAAGTACAATGAGATGGCATATATAAACAATCCATTAGATGTGCTCTTTTAAAATAGTGACACATCCACTAATGCATTTCACAATCATCAGCTCAGTGTCTTGTCTAAATGCTAATGTTATCACAGTCCGTGCTCTTACTGGAAAAAGATGCATATGTTTTACTGACAATAGTGTTGTTCGGAGTGGCAGGTGTGGGAGAAGGCTTTTATCACCTAGACTCTTAGCAGCAACTTAGCTACAGCAGCAGCTACAGTTTTATGGCAGAAGTTCAACAGATTATTCTTTTTCTTTTTCTTTTGGGTTTTTTTTTTTTTTTAACATTTGCAAAATCAACAGGAAAAACAAAGGTACAGCACGTTAAAGCTGTCACTACCATTTCAGTGCTGCAACTCTGTCACGTGCATGGTCTTAGATGAATTGTGAAACAGTGTAAGAAAGAACTACTCCAGGAAATGTATTGGGAGCTAATGTTGGAATACTTGATATACACAATTTTCCCCAAACACAGTAGCATATACAGCAAAACATCTCAGACCATTCCCTTTCTTGAAGCTACTGTTGTCTGAGATAAAACGTAGCATGAAAGAATATTCTTCAAAGAAGGTATTTCGTACTTGATGAAGTAACTTTAGTATTATTTTTAGACTAGATTTAGAAAGAATAGTACTTGCTAGTGACATAATTATGGGTAAGGTTCCTTTGAGAAACAAATGAAGTTAGGACTTTTCTGTTCCCTATGTGGCATTAAGCATTTTGTGTGTAGGACTTTTTGCACACTCACTACAGTGTTTTCCCTCAAGTAATCATCGACAATGAGCCCTTTCTAAAACAGTGATTTCAGTTTCTGGACAGAGGTCGGGGGGGGGGTTACAAATGTTCTCTCTATTGGCCTCATTATGCTCCCACTGAACACAACTGGCATTCAGTACTGACTGAGGGCACAATGTTGACCTCAAAATGAGCACCTTGGAAAATTTCACTCAGGAGTCTAAAGGCAAAAATGATGTTAAAATCATGTCAGAGTATCCAACTACATTGGTTTTACTCACCTGTTTCTAAGGTAAATAAGTGAAACTTAGTGAAACCTAATAATTAGAGGAATCTGTCTGGATTCCTATCTGTACAGGGAACTATCTATCAAACTTTTCCCAAATGAACACTTCCATTTCAAAACTGTTTAAATTTTCTTAAACATATTGTTGACACCATGGTGACTCATCTACCTTAGCATGGCAAATGACTGCTGAAAAGGTTAGGTCAGTTCCTTACATAAAGGAAGCACTAAAATAAACAAATAAGCAATTCCCGTCACTATTTTCCTCTTTATTCAAAAAGGAAAGAAAGCAACATTACTGTCTTTCACTGGTAATATTGGACTGGTTGTTTTCGTAGCCATCCCCTGTTCTCAGTAAAGCAATGAACTTGCTTTCATACAAATAGATACAACTGTTATTTAAAGAGCAAAACAGTTCTTCCATTTTGCAAGATGAATCATTATGAGAAATGACAAACTACGTTTTCTTAGATAAGCTGCAAGCATGGCATAAATGCCTGTCAAGGCTCTAAGCCTGGTTTTTTTCTGTTTTTCTAATTATTGAATGTGGAAGTATTTGCCTTGAAGAGACAGCATAATTTTTAACTTTAAATTAATATGCAAATCTCATTTTTCGTATAAAGCTACATAAACAATGACTTCAGAAATCAATTTCCAATTATGCAAAACATCTAGAGCCTGTGATTTTGAAGATCTGTATAGGTACAGTCTGTCTGAGTCAGCAATTTGAAAAAAAAACCCTTTAAGTTCTGCCTATTCACTTCAGTAACTATTTACATCTCACTTCTACTACTTCATTAACCTTGGAAACTTCCATTCTTCATGGTTATACATATTCACTCTAAAAAATGTTTCTGTGCAGTGTTACAGATCTGCAGTGCACCATACAGAAAAGCCAAAATCACACTTCCTGGCAAGGGAGCAGGAACAGAGACTTGGCTGCACTAATACAATGGGAAGGGCAAAAGAACAACATAAACTGATTAAGCTTTGTGTTGCTAATTACTGGCTATGGCTTGTTATTACTGTGTTTGAGCCCATCGTATTTTTAGATGGCAGAAACATCAGTAGCAACCAAAAAAAGGTGTTTAACATTTCATTTTCAGAGGGAAATGAAATAGCATCTCCCCAGTGGGTGAACAGAAAACCTGTATGGAAGGATCCACAGTACACTGGGAAGCTCAAGGCAGCTGATGGCCCACTGCTTCCTTACAGCACAGGGGTGCTGTGGGTGGATGTTTGGAAAGGGTGTGTGGCAGTAAGGTGTGCCTATTCGGCATCTTTACCTGTGTTTAACACCAGGCATATGAAAGCAAAAACTGTACCTTTGTGTACGAATAACAAATGTGACTGGTCCTTAATATTGTCAAAGGGTCGATTACTTGTCTGAATCTAACAGTGACTCCCTCATTCTGGCACAGAATTGCATCATAAACAGCTGCATGGAATTTTAAGAAATAGAGCCAAATAATTTATGTCTGCTGTGTGAGATTCTTACCTACTCCTGTTACTCCTGGGAATGTACTTTCTCATGCATGATCCTGGAATGAAGAATATTAAGAAAACACTAAATATCTCTGTAGATATGTTTCTGTTTGAAATAAATGCAGTTTGATGGCTAATAAGAGGAATAAGTAGGTTTAAAGCAGAATGTTTGGAAATGGAGGCTGCTGCTTTTGTGTGCCATCCAGGGAGGTGCTTTTGATGGACATCTGAGTATGTTTGAGGAGACTGGGAGAGTTGTCTCCAAAGAGCAGTGTTTTAAGAAGCAAGTTTAGACAAATGTTCCCAGGGCAACTAGGAAGTGGTAGGCAATCTTTTCTTTGTTGTGCATCCTCTCCACTGTTATTGGTGGACAAAAAAGGTAGAAGAAACCAAAGAAGGTTTTCTCAGCATCACCTGACACAAGAAAATACAAGGTGGCCATGCAGGGACCTGCATGCCCAGGACTCTCTGCTGACCTGTTGAGCATGACCAAAAATGCTAGTCAGGTTAGGAAAGTAGGAAGAAGCAGAGAGAGAGAATTGAAAGGGTAGAAAATATGCTTACACCAGACTCTGGTGCAAAGAAAGATTTGCTGAGAGTTCCTGTCCTCCTGCTTTGCCACAATAGCAGCCTGATGATAGCAGGGAACACAAATCTGAGAGCCAGCTGCTTTGTTAAACGTAAGTGATGTAATGAGTTATAATTTAATCATGCAACTAAATGGAGAGAAGACTGAGACCAAAATAGGACTGCTAGCAATGTCTGCCCACGTTTGGCAAAGCAGCAAAAGAATCCAGAATACTGGAGAAGTTAGTACAGTGCTGTCACCCAGGATCTTGGCCATGAGAGGCAGCAATTAGCTGTGACCTTTGATAAACCTGATGAAGGCAGCCAAAATTGTAACCTTTTAATCTGACCTGAAGTCAAAGAAAGCTGGACTGACTAGAGAAAAACAAAAGATTCCTGTGATAACTCCTCAAGACTGAAAGTAACAGTACGTGAACAAAGGAGGACATCTGCAATATGGAGAATTGCTCTGTAGGAACAGATTGAGTCTCTGGGAGCATTTTTGCCACAAAAGGGTCACTATAAACAAAAAGCTAATTTCTGCTTATGGAAAGAATGTAAGCATTCCTTTTTCCCATCCCCAAAGCACACAAGCTACCTGTAAAAGGCTTATAAGAAGCAAAAGACTATATAATATATTTAGTGTAGTTACGCACGTTTTTTACCTTTCCTTTTTT
>VXBX01005474.1:367960-379189 GCA_013400415.1 Scytalopus superciliaris
TTAATCAAGTTTTTTTCCTTTGCTTTTTTTTTTTTTTTTTTTTTTCATTTTAAATTTGTGGTGCATGAAATGGAGAAAGAATACCTCTGGCTATTCTGAGCTACCTTTTCCAGCCAAAGTTGTAGTCAAGGACAGGCTTACCTCCCTGTAATGGAGATGGAATAAGAGGAATCTCCAAACTCTCCTTCAGCACCTAGGACAGATATATATATATATATATATAGGTAGTTTTCCTGCTGTATTGTATCTGGAGCAATATTTACCACTGAAAGACAGTTGCCAGTGTCTGTACATTAAATAGTTTTTGTTTTCTTCCCTAACCCAAATGGTATAAACTGAAAATATGAAAGTAACAGATTTACTGCTCGTGGGATTAAGTTGCAAGGAAAATTGCAAGACACTTGAGCTACATCAGAGCATACGACAGCCTTTTCCTCTAAGTGACATAATAGGCAGGTCCAGCATGCTCTCTATGCATTTCTATCCAGAGAAGTTCCCTGGAATATGCTCCAGAACAAGCAGAGCTGCAGTGTGATGATATTACTCCTAACTATGTGAAACAGGGACAAAACCTGAGGTTACAACTTCTCTGTCCAAAATCAAGCATCAGTCTAAACAGAAGACACAGCTAAGGTTGGCTAGGAACATGTTCTGACTGACCATTTATTTTTTCATGTCATAGCTGTGTTTGCTTCCCATATTACTGCCACCCAAGAAAATGACTATGGGTGAGGGGCCACATTTTTAAGTACTGCATTTGTGCAGAACAACACAATGACAGCACAAAAGAACAGAAAGGGAGGGCAATGATGCATATACCTTTTCTTGGCTCACTCACTTCTGTAAGACTGGCCTGTTCTTGTTCTTGAAATAATGTGTAATCCTATTAACTGTAAGGTTATTCAATTCAGAAGTGAAGCACAAGAAGCCCAGCTTATTGTATAATGCATAAATTACGTTCCTATAGCTTTAACATCCTGATGCTATCTTGCTTGGCTTGTAAGTGATCAAGAAAATTAAATGATTTTCATTCTAGTTCTCATTTGTCTAAAATAAGTATCAAGGCTGATGCTACCAAACTGAATTAAGGCTAATTTTTAATCACTTAAAAACTACTTGCTATCTTTCCCAGTTTCCATGGGCAATGTCTTTATAGAGTGGGCAAAAGTAAAAGTTAACAGGATTTACCGGAACAGGAATGCAAATGAAAGAACTTATGTCACACAGAACACGAGAAGCTCACTGCCAGTTCCTAGGCTTAGGAGTGAGAACCACCTACTGAAAAGCTTATTAGAGTCCAGACAGGCAGATGAAATGTCACTCATTTACAACTAGCATAAACTTCCTAACTTATTTTTCTACTCATTTGCTAGTTGATAAAATATTAATGCTTGATTCTGAAAGAGCTGCTCTGTTCATTCTCTTTGAGGGAGGATTTCAGTCCTTCACAACTTTGTGGTTTCTGCTTCCCTGGCTACCTTGAGTAGGTGGCACTCTGGTGATGTTTGTAAGATGAAGAGTTTCCTTCTGCGTGTCTAGACTGGGGCTTTCCAGCTGGGCAGCAGCTCCCAGCTGTATGCATGGTCAGTCTCTTCAGCTGCCTGGGAATCTTTAAGAAACTTCTCATCAGGGCTGGCCGTGTGTGCTCAGCCACCTGGTGTCATACTTGCTGCCTTCAGCCAGCCACATGATGGGAGGGTATAGAGAAGATAAGACATGGGCTCCTCTCAGAGATGTGCTGTGAAAGGACATAAGACAAGGGACACAAGTTGCAACACAGAAATTATGATTCTTTAAGTAAGAGGTCTGCAAAAGGTTGCCCAGATGGGCTGTGGAGTCTTCATCCTTTGAGATGTTCAGAACTTGGCTGAGCTGGTATACCCTGGCCCTGCTTTGAGCAGGCTGTTGGATCAGATGGCCTCCAGAGGCCACCCTCCCCTCCAATCTGAAGAAATTCTGACTCCAGAAACACAAATACAAGAATTGCCTTGGAGAAGTCAATGTTTAAAAATGTGGGTGATCTTAAAAATTGCTATATGGGATGCTAGGAAATTGCCTTCATGATCCCCCACAGAATTTTTGAGTAGCAGCATTTTAGAATGACAAGACAGACTGAGCATGCTGACTACAGCCTGAAAAAAAAGTGCTTAAGTAGAATGGTTAAGTCCTCTTTACTACACAGGGAAGACTTATTTCCAGCCAAGGTAACTAATGAAACATCACTTATTTGGGGTGTCTGCAATACTGAATGATGGGTTTTTTTCCCACATATAGATAGTCAGACTCTAAGTTCATGGTTATTATCTGCTGATATATCTGGCTTCTTGAGACTAGAATTGTCAGTTGTGGTGAACTTAATCTTGAAACAGAATAAAGCAAAAATAAGTCAAAGACAGACTTAGATGACCTTTTCAGACTACTGATTTCAAATGGAAGATGAGTAAGAAGAGATGCTATCAAAAACATACACAATAGTGAATGGTGTAAAGAAGGCAGTTGAGACACGTGTGTTTACTGCTTCACATAATACTAAAATGAGAAATTGCAGTGAAACTGAAGTGGAAGGTGAGACAGTGGGAGGAAAGAGACTGCAGTTTCACAGACTCACAGAATGGTTTGGGTTGGAAGGGACCTTAAAGATCATCTGGTTCCAATCCATCACTATGGGCAAGGGCACCTTCCAGTAGACCAGATCACTCAAAACCCCATCCAACCTGGCCCTGAACACTTCCAGAGATGAGGCAGTCACAACTTCACTGGGCAACTTTCCAGTGCCTCTCCACACTCACAGTAGAGAATTTCTTCCCAATATCTAATCTAAACCTGCCTTCTGTCAGTTTAAAGTCATTCCCCCTTGTCCTATGTCTACAAGTCCTTGTAAAAAGTCCCTCTCCAGCTCTCTTGCATGCCTCTTTTAGGTACTGGAAGGTGCTCTTAAGGTCTCCCTGGAGCCTTTTCCAGGCTGAACAACCCCAACTCTCTCAGCCTGCCTTCATAGGAAAGATGCTCCAGCCCTCTGAGTGTCTTTGTTACCCTCCTCTGGACTTGCTCATCCCATCCACATCTTTCTTGTGCTGAGGACTCCAGACCTGGATGCAGTACTCCAGGGGAGGTCTCACGAGGGCAGGGTAGAGGGAGAGAATCACCTCCCTCAAGGTGATTGTCTCAATTCCTTGACACAGGATAAAATAAGGGCTGGGAATCAAGGAAGACTCAAGAGAGACTGGGTATCATTTACAAGTGCAGATTCATAGATTATGACAGCTCATGATGAATATGGGGACTTGACTGTCTTCTGTGTATCCATTGTCCTCTGTGTGTACGGCCCTGGGCAGTGAACAGGAAAGGCACCTTGGAGCCCTTTTCTAGGACTCTTGTCTTAAAAGAATTACAACAAAGAAGCTTATAAATTAATTGTATGCTTTGCAGGCACTGGTAAGCTCTTACAGTCAAACACTTGTCAATTTGCTTTTTAAGGTGAAAAATTATATTTAACAAAAGAAAATGGAAAAATCAAGGGCTGTAGCTTATTATACCATTGATGGCAGACCTTGAGCAAAACTTAGTCATTATAAGTTTCTATCTTCTAAAATTATTTTGTTCTGAACACACACAACACTGTAGGGGGTAAAAAAGTAAAGTTAATGACTGCAGAGATATAGTTATCTTAGTTTTCGGGCTCCACAGTTTAACAATACACTGCAGCAAGAAAGTACCAAGCAATAAGGTGATTCCATGTTTAATATGTGTGATTGAAGAATAATGCTATATCCAGACCTTTCATATAGGGAAAGAAGCATATGACATCTTATTCAGCAGTGGTACAATGAAGCAGTTTTCATGTTGCCTTTGTGAGTGTGTAAATGTTTTAGCATTTTTATACTGCAAATTTCTCCTCAGTTTTGTTTCTCTTTATCCTATTTCATGTCTCAGTATTGCAAAATTAGCAAGCATATGGCATCCTAGAGATTTTAAGACCTGCTTCACTTTAAATATTTTAATGGACCAATTGATTTAACAATGTCTTTGAATGGTCTGATGTACACTCCCCTCCTGTCAATGAACACCCAGAGACCCTAATCCATTAACCTAAAAGAGAATGAATGAAGACTGTCGGCAAGTAATTATAGGAGAGATTATTTAAAAGTAGCTCAAGAATGACAAATCTCTGAAAAGTTTATTTTTCAAGTCACAGCTCCTGTAATTCCAGCACCTCTGCTGTATCAAATCAACTTTTTATGAAATACACTGAAGCAACAAAAGCACTCAGGTAACTTGGATGCTTAACTTCTCATTAAAAAGTTGTAGTTCAAGTGTTCATTCTGATACGGACTGAGAAATTTAAGAGTTCTTTCTACATGGTTATTTTAATGACTGCAGCAAAAGCAAAGTTCTATATTTAGTGGGGAAGCTTGCTGTTTTTAATCAAGGCAGGTACTGTGGTGGAAATGTCCTACTGAGTTGTGGGCTACCCAGATCATAAAGCAAATTCAACACCATCCATAG
This sequence comes from Scytalopus superciliaris, assembly GCA_013400415.1. Classification (NCBI taxonomy): domain Eukaryota; kingdom Metazoa; phylum Chordata; class Aves; order Passeriformes; family Rhinocryptidae; genus Scytalopus; species Scytalopus superciliaris. The sequence goes on from VXBX01005474.1 coordinate 372,467, forward strand.
TGGAGACTTTTCAAGGCCCAGCTTATGTTTGATTAGTATACACACTTTAAGGGATTTTATTCTTAGAAATAAATACTTTGTTTATTTAGATTATCTAGATTCCTTTGGTGCTTCTATTTATTCTGAGGCTGGACAATTACCATTCAATACAGTTTTGTATCCAAAACTTTTATTCCAGAAACTTTTGTATGGCCTTAAGAGGCCCTTTCTTAACTCCTTGCAAGCTTTCAGCATAGCTGCTGGTTTGCCGTTGCAATAAATGCAGATGGATCAGTGCTTAAAAGTCCCCTTTATTGAGAAAGGAGGAACAATGGAGATGCACAGAGAATCTCTCCCACACTTCCACATACATCTGTGCACTGCCTGGCCTCACCAAGTTCTACATACATTTCCTTTTCTTCATTCACCTCTTATCTTTTATTTATTCCTGCACTCTGTAAGCATTATTCTGCCAATGGTTTAAATAATCAAAGTCAGCAAATGCAACAGATCTTATATGCTCTAGGCAAGGCTTATGAGACTCTGGTAAGAACACAGCAATGCAGAATGTGGTCCAGTTCACTTTCTTCCACTTCCTCTTTTGACTTGTGCTTGTCAAAGCAAACCATCCTTTAAGCACATCTAATTGGTTTCTTTTTCCAAACAAAGAAGAAAAATTCTAGATGTAGGACATTCAAATAAGACACATTTAAAAATGAAGTTTTGCTTAAACAAATATATGAAGGACTTTGCAGAGCTAAAAGTTCACTTAAACTCTAAATTCTGAGTAAGTTAATATTTTTAATGCACTGGCACAGTTTTTATTATGCTACTTTACCAAACGCTCTCATTTTAGTTGGAATATAAAAGAGACAGAAGAATAAGAGAAAACATATTTGAGGATTTGAGTATGGCTAATTCTTCTCTATCCCTATAGAACTGTAAGATGGATATAATTTTAAATGACTGGTTTTCACATTTATTGATTGCCAGGGTACAGGACAAAGAGGTTACACGTGGATGCCGTGATTAGGACAGGATTAACCTTGTCAGAGGGGGGATTTAAAGGAATCCAACCATTCATGACTAATTGCAATTGAAAAGGATCATTTCAGGTTAGAAGTGTGTACACCTCTTTCCTCCACAAGTAACAAAGGAGACAGCAGATGATTCCAAACAAGTTTGCCCTGCGCCACACAACAGCTTAAGTCTTGCTTGTACACAAACCTGATCAATTCAGGCCTCTCCAAGCATGGCTATATAAGACCATGCATATGCAATAATTTAGCTGGAGGCCCTCAAGGGCTTACTAAAGAACCTGTGTAATTTCGGGCTTCTTATTTCTACATCATATTGAAAACTGTAACATTAAAGTTACATAACTATCTCAGCATCCAGTACTGTTGTTAGGACCATGTACCACACAGTCACACTCAGAGGACTGGGGACTGCACACACAGCAGTGCAGCTGCAGGGCCATATACATTCCCTGGCCCTATATGTCTTAAAAATATCAGCAGAAATCTTTTCTTGGAATAAAACCCTCAGCATGGCAGAACCACGTCAATTAAATGTTAAGTCTGGGCTAGGTAGGTTATTTTTAATGTAATTCCTCTACATGTGGTGACCCTCTTCTAAAATAAGGTATTTATTTACACACATCTGTATAGAGGCTGTTATTTCTGATAAATTAACACTACTCATGGTAATTACTTTGAAATAAGAGAATCCACTACCAAAATTTCTTAGCTAAATGAAAATCACTAAATCTGTTAGCCTATCACAAATAGGTACAAATTTTGTCTGCTCTTCACAGCTTTCCTGGCAGAGAGAAAATATGATGCTCTAAAATGGTGCTACAGATGATTTTTATCACAGTAGCTGGTGAAAAGTAAGTGTCTCCATTGTCTTGGAAATGACGTTTCTAAGGTGGGTCTGCATGTTAACAGAAAATGCCACTGTTTTAACTGACAGAACTAAGTAACAAAATCAAGGCTACAAAGAGATATTTGCCAAAGTACACAAGCCTGGGTAGACGGATGGCAGCTCAGAATTGCAGGAACAAAAAATTCCAGGAAGTATCCAGGAGCGTGGTCTTACACCAGTCTTCTGCTGACATATTAGCATGATCCAGGACATATCAAAGTAGGATCATAGGCATTTGTGCCTGCAAAAACTTCTAGTAAAGATGCAACTTACTGACAGAGAAAGAGGACCCTGCCCACAAAGCTTGGTACAGATTACTTTAGCTACTGGCAAGCTCACTCTCCCTGTTGTAAACTGCATTCATATCTCAGTGATGCCTTATACTGGGCAAGAAATTTAAACCATAAAAAAAAAATGCCAGTCCCCACATCCCAAACTTTCTAGACAACAACTGAAATGAAGATTGGGTTTGTTCCAATTAAGTTATTCCTCAGAACCCATATAATTTTGTCACACATATGACCCTCTCCTAAGATGTATGGGGGTTGCTTTGCATATTTGTTTGATGGTTTGGGTTTTTTTCCCCACTCTAGTTAAAGCAATGAATACACTTTAGCTGGGTTCTGCGCCAGCTCCATCCTCCTCCTCATTAGAGCAGGACCTGTCTATTTTCGGGGAGGCAAGGGGGACAGAGAGAGACAAGGGCAGAGAGGCAACTGGAGTTGTACTATATAGATCACTTCAAAATTCACTACCACATTCCCACCATGTGTTACATGTTTGAAGAGTGACCGATTTATCTCTGAACTTTCAAGATGGGAAATATGCACTGGACACATAACATATATCACTATATTAAGTAGGAAGAAAGACTTTTTTTTATTTGTTTGTTTTTCATGTTCTACTCTTTGTCTAGGCATCTGAAAACTTCAAGTCCTTCAGAAAAAAACCCAGGTATACAATGTGCACTCCAGCTGCGTAAGCTGCACTCAGCATGCAGTGATGTTGACATACTGCAGTCTAAAAGAGAAGGCTTTCCAATAAAAAAGGATTCCTGCTACAGCAACCACAAGTATATCAATGGTGCTGTTGCTAACTGTATATGCTAAGCCAGACAAAGGATTTCTGCCATGCAAAACATCATCTCTGCTGAAGAAAGAGCTGCCGTATTTTGTCCTACTGCAGTGAAGAGAGAAACTCTTCCACAATGTAATCTCTCCAAAGAACCAAAATGCTACATTTGCCCCCCTTTAAATTCTTCCCTTTGAACTAATCTTACGGTCTGGTGTGTACAAAATAAGGCTGCATTTCGCACTTTGCCTTGCTTACACAGCCGGTACTTTTATTTCCCTGACTGGGGTTATCAGGGTAGCTCCGTTTGAGATGCTTCAATTTAACAAATGAAAGAGGGCTGTTAGGAAGTGTAGTCTCTTACAAGACTCTCCAGAAAAATGCACTAGAAAAGTGCCTGCTCAGTGGCGCTCTCTGTTCTCTAAGCTCCCTTGTCCAACACTGCTCTAATCTGCCCCGTTAAGAAGCCGTATTTGAGAGATTATTGCAAGACTGCTCCGAAGTTGTAGATCCTAATTCCCTCGGGGCACTTCTGAAATTGAGTTTTATCTTANGGCCGGCCGGGGGGCGGGCAGCCCCTGCCGGCACCGCATCCCGCCCCTGTGCCCTCCCGCGGGGGAACCGCGGCCCTCGCACCGCCGCTCACCTGCCCGCACGCTGCTGCTCCCGCTGCTGCTCCCGCTGCTGCTCCTGCTGNATTGTCTTGGAAATGACGTTTCTAAGGTGGGTCTGCATGTTAACAGAAAATGCCACTGTTTTAACTGACAGAACTAAGTAACAAAATCAAGGCTACAAAGAGATATTTGCCAAAGTACACAAGCCTGGGTAGACGGATGGCAGCTCAGAATTGCAGGAACAAAAAATTCCAGGAAGTATCCAGGAGCGTGGTCTTACACCAGTCTTCTGCTGACATATTAGCATGATCCAGGACATATCAAAGTAGGATCATAGGCATTTGTGCCTGCAAAAACTTCTAGTAAAGATGCAACTTACTGACAGAGAAAGAGGACCCTGCCCACAAAGCTTGGTACAGATTACTTTAGCTACTGGCAAGCTCACTCTCCCTGTTGTAAACTGCATTCATATCTCAGTGATGCCTTATACTGGGCAAGAAATTTAAACCATAAAAAAAAAATGCCAGTCCCCACATCCCAAACTTTCTAGACAACAACTGAAATGAAGATTGGGTTTGTTCCAATTAAGTTATTCCTCAGAACCCATATAATTTTGTCACACATATGACCCTCTCCTAAGATGTATGGGGGTTGCTTTGCATATTTGTTTGATGGTTTGGGTTTTTTTCCCCACTCTAGTTAAAGCAATGAATACACTTTAGCTGGGTTCTGCGCCAGCTCCATCCTCCTCCTCATTAGAGCAGGACCTGTCTATTTTCGGGGAGGCAAGGGGGACAGAGAGAGACAAGGGCAGAGAGGCAACTGGAGTTGTACTATATAGATCACTTCAAAATTCACTACCACATTCCCACCATGTGTTACATGTTTGAAGAGTGACCGATTTATCTCTGAACTTTCAAGATGGGAAATATGCACTGGACACATAACATATATCACTATATTAAGTAGGAAGAAAGACTTTTTTTTATTTGTTTGTTTTTCATGTTCTACTCTTTGTCTAGGCATCTGAAAACTTCAAGTCCTTCAGAAAAAAACCCAGGTATACAATGTGCACTCCAGCTGCGTAAGCTGCACTCAGCATGCAGTGATGTTGACATACTGCAGTCTAAAAGAGAAGGCTTTCCAATAAAAAAGGATTCCTGCTACAGCAACCACAAGTATATCAATGGTGCTGTTGCTAACTGTATATGCTAAGCCAGACAAAGGATTTCTGCCATGCAAAACATCATCTCTGCTGAAGAAAGAGCTGCCGTATTTTGTCCTACTGCAGTGAAGAGAGAAACTCTTCCACAATGTAATCTCTCCAAAGAACCAAAATGCTACATTTGCCCCCCTTTAAATTCTTCCCTTTGAACTAATCTTACGGTCTGGTGTGTACAAAATAAGGCTGCATTTCGCACTTTGCCTTGCTTACACAGCCGGTACTTTTATTTCCCTGACTGGGGTTATCAGGGTAGCTCCGTTTGAGATGCTTCAATTTAACAAATGAAAGAGGGCTGTTAGGAAGTGTAGTCTCTTACAAGACTCTCCAGAAAAATGCACTAGAAAAGTGCCTGCTCAGTGGCGCTCTCTGTTCTCTAAGCTCCCTTGTCCAACACTGCTCTAATCTGCCCCGTTAAGAAGCCGTATTTGAGAGATTATTGCAAGACTGCTCCGAAGTTGTAGATCCTAATTCCCTCGGGGCACTTCTGAAATTGAGTTTTATCTTACGAGGCTATCCTGTGAAGTAAAAGGGTAATTAAAGCAAAATATCAGGTGGCATCCTTTATTTTAAATTTAAGGCAGCACAGCTTAAGGTCTCTTGGAAATCGGTTCCGTCTCAGAGGCCTCTGCACTGAGGTGTCACCTCCCATTCTCCTTCCCGGGGCGGGACGGCAGCGAGCATCCTGCGCGCAGGACACGCAGCGCTCCGTATGGGCTTTGGGCTCATGTGCCCAAGGCAGCCCGCCCGGCTGCGAGCCCCGCTGCCGACCCGAAACGCTCTCCTGAACTTCCCTGCGGCTCCCGGTGCCGCGGGGAGCGCGGTGGGCCGGCCGGGGGGCGGGCAGCTCCNGCCGTGCCGAGCCCGCCGTGCCCGTGCCGAGCCGTGCCGTGCCGATCCGTGCCCTGCGCTGCGGTCCCGCCGCTCCGCCGCCGCCGGCTCCGGCGGGGAAAGTAGGTCAGGGCGGCACTGAGCATGCCCGGGGCCGGGCCGGGGGGCGGCAGAGCCCGGAGCGGGGCCGGCCCGGAGCGGGGCCGGGCGGCGGTGCCGCGGCTGAGCCCCCCCTGTGCCCATGGAGAGAGCCCCTTTCCCCGGGAGCGCTTCCCGGCGCGGCCCGAGGGATGCGCACCCCGCTCACCGCATCCCTTCTCGGAGCCGCGTGCGGGAGCAGGTGCTGCAGGAAAGGGGAACACCCCAGCCCGCATGGGTGATACTGAGAGCCAAAATGTCGCGCCTCGGAGAAGTGGCACACGTAGGGTCCCCGCAGGGCTTTATTCCTAAGGGGATTGCAGCGCCCAGCTCCAGTTTAAGCTCAGCTTGAGGCGGTCTCAGCCTGTGGGAAGCTGACACTCGCAATGTAGGTGTCTAAAAGCGCTCTGTAACCAGAGGGCAAAGCTGCCCTTTAGCTTGAATGTGGTTGGTGCTACCCGTGCAGGCTGTGCAGCTGCCGAAGAATGGATGAGGATGTGTGTGGACAGCCACAGGCAGGAGTCTGGCAGCGACCCGGTGTGCTGGGGCTGCCCTTCACCACTGTCCCATGCCTCCTCCCCGACCTTGTGGCACCAGGAGAGAAGCGTGCAGGGCGACCTTCAGCTGAGTAGCAAGGGCAGTGGGTTAAACCATTAAGATCTTTGTAGTCCTGTTATAGCCAGGCTTCAACCTTGGTCTTCAGGGCCTCTTCTGGTTGCTTCCAGGGGAAAGCTCTTCTGCTCATGGGAGAAGTAAAATGAGAGAGCATTTGCTGAAACCCTCAGAAAGACATGGCTTAGGACTGCATGTCATCGCAGAGGGAGACATATGGGAGGCACATTGTGGTGCACGTCAAAGCACATCTCCAGCCTACCCAGGGAAAACTGAATACAAATAGCAACAAAGGCTTCAGAAACAAAGTGGCAGACCCCCCCCCCCCCC
>VXBX01005474.1:379196-404754 GCA_013400415.1 Scytalopus superciliaris
AAAGAGCCCCCCCCCCCCCCCCCCCCCCCCCAGGGGGCTGGGCTAGTTAGTGTGAGGGGCTGGGCATCTGGTCCCACCATCCTGCATGTAAGCAGTGCAGGGGTGGTTACAACAGTTGGATACAGATGCATCCAGTGCCTGGGAGTGGTGCAGGCTTCTGACAGCCAGGGCTTCTTGTGCTCAGTGTCTCCAGTATGCAAAAATTGGAAGAGAGTGGGGAAGATGCACCTGATGTTGTCAAACTTGGGCAGAGCCAGATGCCAACTAAGGGAATAGGTCAAGGAGTGAAGTGTGCTTCTTACTCATCCACTCTTCCAGCAAAGCATTTTCTTGATGGGAGGAGCTGTTTAGCTCATAGGATCTTGTTTACCACTGACTTGTGATTTGTGCTAGCTTGGCCTCACTATGCACTAGTTTTTCATTCTTCCCATCATGAAGTACTGGTTTTGAACACAATCAAACAGAATTTATTTATCAGTTAATGATAGAGCAGTTAGATAGCTGAGTCCCCAGTCTTACAAACAGCTTTTAAGTCAGGTAGCACACTGCCACTCCCTGAGTGCCTGTCAGATCTGTGTGTGAGATGAGAGAAAATAATCTCACACACATACAGTGATTTTCCAGATCACTGTATTTGGAAAAGTCACACATCTTTCCTTCTGAAAGGGGCTACCCTTTCAGTCTCCTCTGGTTTTGGTGAATATAAACCTGTGTTGCAGGAGACAGCCACAACATCTCCTCTATGCCCATTCCTGGGAGATCACTATCTCCTCTGTTGGTGTGGCCCATGCTTGTCCTTATTCACTGTGGCTGTTCTGGGGGTAACTCAGCTGGAAGACATAGCCATTTCTTTATGGACTGCAGTAGACAGGAAGCAAGCAGTTAAAGCAGTGGTTATCCTGCACAACTTCCTTCAGTTCAATGTTTCCTTGATGTCCCTTTCTTCCTTCCTCTTCTCCCACTCTTACAATCAACGTGTTGCCAGAGGAAGACAGCTGAGCTGAAAAGGCAAACTGCCTGTTCTAACACGTGTGGCACACAGCCTCTAGCTGACCATGTGGTCTGTGTTTCTAGCTGACTCCTGAAGACCAGCAAGAAACTACCTTCCAGCAGGTCAGGCTGCCTTGGCTAGAGATTGAAATGGCCAATCCTGGACCTTGCTTCCAGCATTAGGTGTCCCCACCTGGTATATTATTTATGCCTTAAACATGGCAGGTTTGGCAAACTTTCTGAACTGCCTGCACCGTGGTAGCTAAGCTTGATGTCCTTGTTACATAGGAAAAAACAGCTAAGCTCTCTGCAAGAGAGAGGGGAGAGCTGCCTTCAAATTCCTGCTTTATCAGCCTGGAGCAACATCTGAAATCCCAGTCTGTTAAGAGATCGTGTGGACTTTGTGAGGCCTTTCTCCATCCCACCTTCTAATAGTGCTTTCACCAGCTGCGTGCAGAGGACTGGCACACTGAATTGAGCAGCAACTATAACACAGGTCTCCTGGATATGTACTCTAGCTCTAGTTAAGCTATAAAAGGCTCCCTAATTTACCTGAGATTAAATTATTATGTACAGATGAAAGTGATAAAATTGGCAGTGTTGTTATTTTCTTTGATAGCACATGCTGTAGATAAACCCTGACATTTGGTACTTAGTGCTACAGTGAGCAGATTCTACTCCTATAAAACCATAGCATCATTTAATAAGAGGCAGCCTTTTACCTTAGAGTAAACAGAACTTTGGTATTGCTAATAGTTTTATCTGAACAGCATAATCAGGGAAGCTGTTAGAAGTCTAAGATAAGATTAAATTGTACTTTTCGTGTAATTACAGTCCCTCCATCCACTAGGTGGAGTGGGATATGGGAATGGCTGAGGCTATCTTGTGTGCCACACAATGTAAGGTAACAGCAGAGAAATGAAAGAAAAAAGGACATTTTTAAATAGTATTGAGCAAAACAGCTGTGTTGATATGTCAATCAACATACATACATGAGGGAATATTCCGTTTAGAAATTAGCTTGCCATATTTCTTATAAAGTAGAAAGTAAATTTTGATTACAAGAATTATCTTGTTTTAGTATGGTGATGTTACTCTTTTCTTTCTCTTTTAAAATTTCTAGACCTGAGTATAATTAGATCTTGCATGAATACTAATGAGAAAATACTAACTTTCTATATTAGGATACGTATCTTCAGCATGCTGCACTAACTCAATTAAATTGGTTTTGGAAATACAATCTGTATTTTAGTTTTAGTTGTATCTGTTATCTGAGATTGTTAATTTAGTCACTGTATTCACATTATTCCCATCTGAAAGACTGCAATTCCAAGCTAGAACAGCACTGCTTTCTTTGTTGAGTAGCATCCTAGTTTTTGGGAAAGATGTGGACACCTGAAAGGCTTGCAGCTGATCTTGGTTGGGTTGGAGATGGAGAAATCGTATAGTCCTGGGAACTCCTGGCCTTCACCAAACGTGCCAGACTAGTGTGAGAGGAAGTGTCAGGGGACAGGTATTCTTACCTTGAACCAGACAGTATCTAGTTCAAAGTACTTTATTTATTAATTTATCTTAACCATCATGCATTCTTGCAGCAAGGACAGACTTCTTTTGGTACCTTGCTTTGTATCAGTCCTTTCAGAAATATCTTGCTCTGAATTGTGTCCCGGAGCATTGTGGCTTATGTTTTGTTCTTGTTTCTCCGCCCTACCTTTAGAAATAACTCAAAATTATTTAAACAACATTAGCTCATGGACTTTTGGTGTTTTTTATTTATACCTCATAATATCATGTAGTGTTACATATTTCCCTTCTACATTTTCAGATTTTTTACTTTCCAGTTTTGGTGGTGGTTCCTTTTTTATCCTCCTTATCTTTTAAGACATGGGATTACTAAAGTAACTTGTTTTTATACCTTTACTGTGACTCTTCTCTTTGCTCCTCCCAGAGGAGGGAACATTCTCAGCTTGTTTGAGGAAGACTCTCTGCAGCGATACATTTGGGTCAGTCATTTCTGGGGGAAATTCCTTCCTGAACTATGTCCTAGACACAGTCCATAAATGAAACAAAACCATGGATTATGTGGTGACTATATCATTATTCAACTGCATATATGATTCTTCTTGAAATTAACAGCATATCTTTTGTGGTTTAATTTCCTTTTAGAGGTTCTCCTGGCTTTGCAGTATATTCTCTCAATGTAAAGGTCTATGCCATGTCCTACATGTGTGTGGATAGTTTCTACATACACTTGTAGTTGTGTGGAAAGTGATGTTCAGGCTCTTCAGTGATATGTGCTGCAGAAAGTCTAGCTGTTGATAAGCTAAAGGGAGAGCAGATATGTCTGCATAAATTATTGGCAGCTGAGGAGAGGGTGAAATCCACATCTCTTGTGATCTGAAGGGAAAATTCCACAATGAAGTTACAGAAAACTGAGTTCAAACGTTTTGTCCCCATCCCTCTTTCCAGCACAAAACTCTCAATGTGTAAGCTGAGGCTGATGGAGAACATTTCTTACAGATAAAAGAGTTTTAGTTCCTTTCTTTTCCTGCACCCGATACCATTTCCCTGCCCCAGGAGTTCTATACGTTCCCTTCTGGCTACAGAAAACTGGAGATAGAATATATTGCTTCAGAGACACTGATCAGATAATGCTCAAGGCTGGAAATGAAGTCACAGAGCCAGGCATAGAAGAGTTTCAGCTCTTTGTCAGAGCCTAAGAGGGCTTTTTTCTATAGACAGAAATACTGGATGATAAATAGATTAGTGGGGACACTGGATGAACCAAAGACCTAAAAGCAGTTACCTTAATAATGTCAGAGGCCTCAGACACTTTAATTATTTTCCTTTCTTACCAAATAATCTCACTTATTTCAACTTTCTATTGTATGAAACACTGATCATTTCTCTAATCGCCTTTGGTGACCTTGCCTGGCCCATAGCTCTCCAGCTGAATAAACTGAGATAGGGCAATAAAAAACAAATCTTCACCACTAATTAGCTTTTGAAACATCAGTGTTTACCATTCACCACATGAACTGACTATAAGGCATTATACCACCATGGAAACAATCTACAACTACATGTTGTGAATGTACAATAACATGAGCCACAGAATACAGTGCCGAATTGCACCTGAATGAAAATATACTGGGAATGCTGCATGACCTTCAGTAAGATTCAGTGTTTATGTCAGTGAGAAGGATGAGCCAAATTATTCATGAGACTGAACGGGGGGAGGAAGGACATGTGATCTTGGAGCAGTTAGAGTTATGTTATTCTTGGGGGAAAGAATCAAGATGATTATGTTAATATTGCCATTTATGTTACAGTCTCACCAGAGTCAGTGTTTTAGAAATGTGTCAACATTTGTGTATTTTATCCAGCTGCAAAAATATAATAGGATTTTAGAGCATCAGTGATTTTATTCTTTTTGGGTTTTGTATTTTTTATGAAGCAAATGCTTTCAAAAACAAGGCAAATCAATAGGTGTGAATCATCAATAAGGTGGCTATATGATGTGGGAAACTTTTAAGGAATATAATGTAAACTTTCATTAATATTTGAAAACAACAACAACAACAACAAGAAGACAACAAACTATTAAGGATTTTATAAAATACAACCAAAACCCGAAACTGTTTTCAGTGATGTAGTCCAAAGCTGTGTTCCTTAGGGACACCATACACTTATCAGAGGAAGCTGAGTATATTATTGCAGGAAGTAATAGGAAATGTGACTTTGAAGATACTTCTTATCATTAGGAAGGAGAATTCTGTTTTTTCAGCATGGTCTGCAGTTGAGTAGCACTGCTGAGCAACACTGGTGCAATAAATGCAGAATTTGTCCTGATGCAGAAGGTGTGCCAGGCTGGGCCTTTTTACTTTCAGAAGCCCAGTGTGTCATCAGCCCATGCATTCTCTTATTAGATATTCGCAAAAGAAAGCATGTAACTTCTTTTTATGAATAAATGTAGTATTTCAATTGAACTTCTAATTCCCCAGTAGAAGAGTGAAATTAAGGATGTGAGTAATTTCAGTGAGTCAAACCAAACCTGGCAAACATCAAATTAGAAGTAAAAGTATCAAACATTTGATGTCTGAATATTTTCTGCTGAAGAAAACTATATAAAATGTTGAGTGGTATTTTTTCCTGCAGCCATTTCAGCTTACCTGCAGTGTACAGGGGTTTGACATTAGCAGTTGTCCACAAATGATCTCAGTGTTGACACAAGCAGAATGATCACATTTATATCTACTGCATGGAAATCGAGCTATCCTTCAAGGAGGATACAACCCCGTACAACCTTGGGACACCTACAAGGGAAGTCACTTGAGTGATTGCAAGTGTTTGAAATACACTGGGGCATATCTTACAGCTCTGGCTGGAAAAGTAGATTCAGAGAACTGTAGTTTTAAAAAGCTGAAATCTCATCCATTTGCAACCTGTTATTATTAAGTCATACTGGGCTGAGCAGTTTGGTTCCTGTCAAGTAAAAAAGCATTTCTGACATCCTCAGGGTGCATCAGGCTTTCCTCATGGGTGTTTCTGAGTGGGTCCCACTGCTAAGCTGTTCTCCACCTGCTGAGATCAGGATTTCTCAAACTGACGAAAGCAGTACAGAATTCCCTTTTCGGGGTGCTTATTTTTGCTCAGTCCCTGAAAGGAGGCAAACACTACCCTGTCCAGCTGAATTGATTTTGGTCCTGAAAGCCACTTTTGTTGATCACTTTCAGTAATATTTGCAAGGGAGTTTTGCCTTTCCCATGACTATATTCTGCAGCTGGCAACTCCAGTGGATTCTCACATTGAATACTGTGCTTTCTGTTGCATCAGTTCTGTGGTATAAACAGTTGTCTCAAGGAAGCTCATTTTAAACAAACTTCATTTCTAATACTATGTTGCTCTTTAAAATTCCACTACTTTAAAATGTAAGCTCTACATTTCCAATGTACATTAGATCAGTTAATCCAACGTGTATTTATGCCTTTTCAGATATTTCAGTTCATCCTGCTATTTAAATATACTTAAACAGTACTTGAACCTTTATGCAGTAGTACTTTCAATTCAGACTTTCTGCTTTGTCACAACATAACCCTGCCATCTACTGGAAAGTATATAGTAATGATTTTTGTCTGTAAAATTGGGGTGGGGACATCTACAAATGTTACCTATAAAAAAGGCCTCCTCTACTCTGAAGTAGAATTGTTCAGGGAAAATATGCATCTGAAATGCACAGATATTGAGTTACATGGAAAGGGGTCAAATATGTAGCAAATGAGTGCTTTTCTTTTTCCTCTCAGACTGTCAACATTTTCTCCATCAAAAGTTTTCAAATCTCTCATCCTCCAGCTGCCTTTCGGGTGGTGTCCCAGGGTTGGTGAGGATGTTTGGGCAGTCTCCTAGCCTCATGATTCCCTGCATGATCAGAAAGCTTGGAGGTTTAGTGGGCAGCTGGGGAGTGCACAGTTCCTTTGGTGGCCCAGAGATTTTGCACATGTGAGTCTGATTTCTAGTTGAGTGGGTATCCAGACCCTCAAGATCATGGGGTATTCATCTGGAGAGAAGAAAGAAGCAAGTATCTGGATAGACCAACTGTAATAGACCAGCTGTGCTGGAGGAGCTGTGCATGTTTCTGTGTTGCCAATCTCTGCTTGCAGATGATGCTGTGGAATAGGCTCTGGGCTCTTCTTGGTTTTCAGAGCTCATGTTTTTCATGCCTTATATATTTGTGTAGCTGAGAGGTGCAAAGAAGTTCTTGCAACATGGTCAGACATATACTGATGCCTGTGCTTCTGGGAGCATCTTGCCTTGAAGGCAAGAGAGACAGTATCACTAATGGTCACAGACCCACTCCATGTCATGCTCTTTCTATACCTTTTGTCCTATACCCTCTTTGTGGATGAGTTTTACTTTAGTTAGTCCAGAAGCCTTTTCTTTTTCTTTTCTTCCCATCCCCACCCCCACGCCCCACAAGAATTAAGCCTATAGCCTTGTATAAAAGTCAGTCTAAAGATCAAGAGGAACTATCTCATCTGAAAGAGAGGGAAAGAAAACCCAAAGCAGAACAGTAAAACAAAATTTGCTCCATAAAATAGTTGAAGGGATTCATAAATCATCTGGCATTAGTTTGCAAGGACTGGAATTTATGTCCTTATTTGGTGAGCTGCAATGCAGACATTCACAGGTAAAACTGTCTGCACAGGGGTCTATACCATTTAACACAATATAGGCAACTTTACAGCTTAGGTGCAGCCATTGCACAGTGTTCAGTCCTAGCAAATAAACCCAACAGCAACTTCAGCTGTGCTGAGCAGGACACAGTGCTTGGTCAGACTCACAGGCATCATGTCTGTGTCACTGAATGCAGCTCCCTGCAGAAGGAGCTACGTTAGTTGTGCCAGCGTTACAGCTGTGCCTAATGGCAATGGGCCTAGCAACCCTGGCAGCTCCCCATTAACAAGCAGAAGTTTCTCCAGAATGACTTTTCAGGGGAAACAGCTTTGAAAATGAAGTATATTAAGTATCTGCTTCAGTTTTGGTTTTAAGACTAGATTAAAAAGCAAGATACGACAGGTGAGTAATTTAAAAAATTATTGTATAATGGCAGAGATGTAATCGAAGTCTCATTAATGCTTTCTTTCCTCCACATACTATTTTTCAAAAGAGGTGATATTTCTTGATAGGACACCTTTCTATTATGGAGTAAATTATGTAACTTTCTCTTTGATAGTAGAAAAGACCAAAATTGTTATCTACTCTCCATTATAATTGTCATTTTACAGCTCACCTCCTCACAGAAAGGCCTTGAATAGGGTTGATATTACTTCCAGATATCAAAAGAGAATAGTAATTGGTACTAGCACACAGTGTGGATGCTAATAATATTTCAGTTTTACCTTTGTTGAAAAAATAATTTATTCCAACCATATATTAGAAGGGAGGAGATTTGGCACAATCATAGGCTTATTGTGATTCTCTGTAATACTTTTAAGCTCAAAACCATTTTAGGTTATTTCGTTTTATGGAGAATTGTCTCCTACACTATAGTAGATGGCAGTTTTAGATGGCAAGGTTTTAAAGCCCCAGACACAGGATATCATTTCTCTAGGAGTGAAATGGGATGAGCTGCAGAAGGTACTGCATCACAGATGGGACCAATGAGGTCAGGCCCCAGGCTTTACAGAAGAATCTTTGCACTAGGCATAAACAGGGATCGTTTTTACAGGGAGAGGGCACAGGAACTGCTTGAGCTATTCGTTATCAGAAGACAAGAAAGAAGAATATTTTGGGTGACTGCCAGTGAAATAAGTTCTAATTCTCTGCTCAAGCACTGAATTAGAACTGATTGTTCTTAGGACGAGAGATGGGTGGGATGGGGTGGGACAACATACTGTGATGTTGCTCTGTCCTCCTGTGAACACCATGTCTTTTTCATGCAGTCAACCAAATTATGTGGGTTATTTTTTCCCACTATCTACAATACATCTCCACATATTACACTGAAGTATTTCTTGAACAAAAGCAGGACAATTTCAGTCATGGCTAGATCCTAAAGGGAACAAAAAATATTCTGCTTTAACTTCTCCTGTCACATCGTGATCGTGTATGGGGCAGCAGTAGGAAAAATCTCTTCCACCTGCCCTGCATTTAACCTCCTGAAAGAGCAGCTACTGTCTACCCTATGCAGAGCATGTTACTGTTTTTGCATACATAGCTCCTTTTTCCTTCTGCTGGTTTTTAAGAGCTCATTAAAACTGCTTCTTCCTTTTCACAGGGCTGAGATATTTATGCATTATAAAACTTCCCTTTGTCTACAGCACTGGTTGATTTTACTGCCTACCTGCATAGTTCCCAAACCTGCATTAATGAGACACTCTAGGAGAAACCTTAACAGATACTGACAGATTGCCTAGGAGGGAGAAAGTGGTATCATCAACTAAAATAAATGAAATTGCAAGAAATTCCAAGACTTACAGACTGCCAAAATACTAATTTTTGCAGACTTAAATATGTTTGTGGAAAACTATCTGTCTACTTTTCAGAACAAACAGATGTACTAAAAATATTTGAAAAACAGGAAGAAAGAGCAGCATATCCATTCGCCCAGCAGTAACCC
This sequence comes from Scytalopus superciliaris, assembly GCA_013400415.1. Classification (NCBI taxonomy): domain Eukaryota; kingdom Metazoa; phylum Chordata; class Aves; order Passeriformes; family Rhinocryptidae; genus Scytalopus; species Scytalopus superciliaris. Next base: position 388,306 of record VXBX01005474.1, read on the forward strand.
TTCCTGCTCCAAAGGTGGGAACAGCTGCTGTGAATACACTGAGCGTGGTTGGGAAAGAGTAACAATAACTCCAGCTGGCAGAACAAACGGGGTGCATTTGGTGTTTCTTATGCATTCTGTAGAATTTTATTCTGCCTTCTCCTTTCAATCATACCAAATACTCCTCACCTGCACTTGTGCTGAGTAGCAGTGAGTTGTCCCTCCAGTCTGAAGAGGAGAATAGAAAGTTCTTGCTTACCATGGAGATGCTCTGGAGGACAGCAGTGCAGTGGCAGGGGCAGTACCCCCTGAGATGCTCTTTCCTCCATTTTTCAAGCACTTTACAAGCCAGGAGTCAGCTTAGATAAACCCAGCTGGTGTGAGCTGTGTCCAGGCACCTCACAGGTCTGGTTGGGCACACGTATTCAAGCTATCCACACCAGGTGTTTGGTGCCAGATGTAGCTGTGCATTTTCAGGACACTGGTAGTTCAAGATAATCAAAACAGCAACAGGAGCACGTGTCTTTCTCTTCACTGCACTTGATTTGTGGGTAATTGGTTTCTCTTTGCATGATGTATATATAGTTCATGTATTGATGACAAGCAGTTGTTGAAAGTATTTGCAGCTCTGGCAAAATAAAGTGCTTCCACTGTTGTTGTTTATTGTTTGATGAAAAATATGTCATTTTGCTTGAGGAGTTTATTTCTGGAGTCCAGAGAACAGCTTAATCACTTTAGAAAGCTAATTTATGAAACTGCTGTAAAATAGCAGAGTCTATAGAGCAATTTAACATGTGTACAACATGGCTCATAAAATCAAACAAAATTTAAGAATAATAAGTGAGAGAATGATTTGATTTTATACCTATTTAAAAAAATAGATAGGAAATCAAGAGGTACCGCAAATAAAGTGTTCTTATTTTATTTGGAAAATATAAATCAGTGGTAAAATGAATTAGCTGTAAAATCTATTGATTTTAAAGTCCATGGAGACTTTTAAAATATAAAATTCAAACAGTTATTCACTCAAATGTCATTCATTCTCATAAAGATAAAGCAAACTTAGTTCATCCGAGTGGGACTTGCCTGTTATTTGTTTTATTTTTAAATAGTTTATGAAGACATTTTCAAAACTAAACATTTTCTTTTGAAGCACCTTTGACGACACTTCTTTATGGGATCTAAGGCCAATGCATCAGATTTGCTTAGGTCCTGTGTGGAGGTATGTAGAGGTGCTGCTGGATGACTGCAGGCTGCTCTCAGATTCTACATGGGGAATACAGAATTCATTGTTTTGGGTCTAGTCTTTCATATTTCAGGATCTCAGAGTGCTAGAAAAAGGATATGAAGCCATGAGGATTTTGCAGCCACTTTAGTGTTACAAACCCTATGGCTGACATGGCAGTGACACTGCTGAGGAGCCAAGTGTTTCTTCTTGGGGTGCACTTATTAAAAAGGAAACTAAATAATTGTGCACTTTGGTCATGCAGAGAGCCAACAATAGTCTTGAGTTACTTGTCCAAGGGGTTTGATGGTCTGAAATCCTGGGCTCTCAGTATGGTGCAGTATATCCTTGAGCAAATTGCTTAAACTTTTTGCTCTGAGCTACAGTTTATACATGTCTAACATGAGGGTAGTATATTCATGATTGGGTTTACAGGGATGCTTTCAGGAGATCATTGCTGGATGTTCTGTTGTTTGCATGAACTGTACAAAGTATTATTATTTGGAGTTATTGTGCAATTCTAGGTAGTTACTGAAGGTAAGATGTTACCTTTTTTTCAATGTCTGAATAAAATTAGAGCTGCAATTTCCATGCATCAATACATGCAGGTTTTGAAAAGTGCCAATTCACAAGAGGGTTTTGTTTTGATCTCTTCATACAATTTCTCTTTCAGTTTCTGGTAGTGTCCTAAAATCCTGATCTTGAAAATACAGGAAAACGCAGATAAAACAAGTGTTCTAAAAGAAGAGAAGCTGGAGTTGACTTAATCCAAATATCAGCAACTAACATACTGACTGCTAATATCATGCTGGAATACTGTGCTAGTAAAGGAACTTTGGAGAGTAGTGCCATGTCACATGTTGAAAGCCCCAGGCAAACATTCTGTCTTACTCATTCCCATGCCGTTCCACTTGACTTTGAGCCTTCGTTCTCTCAAGTCACGATTGACTTGACTCAGTTGTTTAGCATGCCATATAGGCTGATGCCTTAGGCTTCAGAATTTATACTTTAATGCAGCAACTTGTCAGTGTCTGAGATGACCCTGCTCTGAAATGAACCCTATCATCAGTCTGAGGGAGTGGAGGAGAAACGGGCAGCACTTCCACTTGCCTGGGACAGTCTTCAAATTTACTTCTGTAACCAGCAAACACAATAGTGTCTCTGAAAGCTGAGATACACAAATCATATATAAGCAAGACATAGATGGTTCAGCTCTGAAGAAAGACATAGGGAAACACTGAAGGATATCAGGAAAACTGCATTGATTTGCCATGTTGCATTTGCTCCCTGGTCTTGGGCAGATGCGTGATCTTGTTCTTCACCTTCTGAGCAACAGAGCTTGGTATTTTAGTACTAGTTCTGCCCTACTCATCTCACCTGCACTGTAGGCTTTGCACCAAGACAGTTAGAGAACTTTCCAATAACAATCTGTGTGGGATGAATGTACCACTACGGTAAATATTAATTTGACTGTGTACTGATGCCTCAGGACTTTTTGATTTTTGATTTTTATATTTTATAGATTGTAGAAGTTAATGTAGTTTTAGTGTAACAGCAAAGTAACTTCAGTAGCTTAATGTTTACACATACCAACCCCATCCTATATCAATCCCTCAAAACTCTAGTAGCTGTTTAGTCTCCATTTCAAGGTAGAATTGCAGAGAAGCGCCATGAGGCCTGCACCACATGATAAAGACACGGACAGAAGAACACCAAATCTGGAACTTTGGAAGGCCTCCAAGGACCAGACGTGCTGTGAGGAAGACAAGGACGATGAAAGAGGGGTCCCAAACCCCCAGACTCAATTCCTGACAGGGCGTGCCAGGGATGGGATGGGGGAGGACGGAGGGGAATAACAGAATGAGCTTGGATGGACATCATTATAAAATCTTGGAACCTGGGAACTGAGGGGGGATCCTGTGGACATGTATTCCTGGAGCCTGAGGGTTCATTAAAGCTTCTGCTCTCCTTATCTTATCTCCTACTAAATTTGCCTGGAGTTTTTTCACCTCGGTCTTTAAGGCATCAGTACAAATAATGAAAATAACCATCTATTAGTCAGGGGATAAAGATGTGTGGCTTTTTGATGGGCCTATTGGGTAGAGGGCAAACTAATCATGTGCCATTATCTTGCTTTTTTGGTTCTCAAGCTGGTATTGGTCAGTGTAGACAAACCCACTGTCTGCCTGACCTGACTGTGTGAATGAGTTCATTGCTACCACAGCTGGAGCTGCTGAGATGTCCAGTGCCTTCACTCAGATATTACTGGCCACTTTGATCTTGCACCTTCCCCACAAGGTGAGGGCCAGTAAGTATTTTCAGGGTATGTCTATGACAGAAGAAGGGTGGGCCTGTGTTCATGTGTGCTGTAACAGCTGCCTGAACAGTCTTGAGATTTCAGTCCTACCAAGCAGAGCTTCTAGCTTTGCCCTCAGAGACAGAAAGTCTTGCTAGAATGGTGCCACCCCTGACTAAGGAAGCTTTATGCACATCTCCGCTGTGATGTTAGCTTCTCACCTGCTGATTTCAAGGCAAACCACCACTGCTAATTTGGGATGTGCTCCCTGTAGCCATCATCTGCTCAATCAGGCTGTTTGGGTTCCCAGCGTGACTCTGCAGATCCTTAGTGCAGCAGAGGCATTGCTCCTAGAAGTGAATAATAATTATGATCTACTCTGGATTTTGCTCCCTAAGCTTCCAACTGTAAAATGAAGATTTTATCTAAGTGAAAGGCATGTTGTGAAAATTCTTACATTGTGTTTATCCAGCATTACAATACTGTGTTAGTCTCCAACAAGCAGAAGCAATGTTGGTTTTGATTTTTTTCTGGATACCACTTCTTAGGTCTTTGTGACTTCAAGTAATTACTGACATTCAGGATCACATATCAGCTTTAGGCTTTTAAGAGGGTTTTTAATAGCTAGTTCATCGCTATCTGGAATCTCCTCCTTCTCTCCTGGAATTACACTGATCCAGGCTCAAAGTGAAGAGAATTGGCTATAATGTCATGACAAAGTCCAGTGTGATTATCGACTATAAATAACTAACAAAAAGGTTATCACAGGTCGATAGGCAGAAGGGATCATGGCTAACAGGGGCTGAGATAGAATATGATTTCTTCATTGAAATGAGTTAAATCCAAAGAGCAAATTGAGAATAAATGAATGCGTTTCTGATGGATGTGCAAGCCGTCTCCAGTGGGGGCATAAAACCAAAGTTGTTAATTGCATTTCAGTTGCCAGATGACTGGAAAATGTGTGTAAATATTTGACAGTAGTGCAGTGCAACTGCTGTTGAGTATCAGTTTATATGCTTGGGTACTCATCAGTTGTTTAAAACAAATGATTTGCACATGAAGGTAAACAAGTGTGATGAAGATTTGACAGGATTCAGCAGGATGAAAATTAAGAATCTCAGTCATCATCCCTCACAACACTCCTATTTTTTTTTCAACAAGGTTGGGTCTAAGGGCTATCCCTTCTCTACCATCTGTGGAAATTATGCCTCCTTGTGTCAGAAGCTTAATCTGAGCCTTACAGGACTTCAGATAAGTAACTGGAAGTGTTTGGGGGTAGATTCTGACAAATAACCCATACAATTATTTATCAAAATGACAGAGAGTTTTTCTATTCTGTGCAAGTACCATTCCTATTCAGCAGTGGAGAAAGAGGTGCCACTTTGGTTATTGTATATGAATGCATCTTGCCAATACTCTAGTGCAGACCTAGAAACTTCCTTTACAGTCGTTTCTGCTAATTGAAAAGTATTCTACGGTGACTGTAGGATTGGAAATATGTGTCTGGGTTTGTTCTGGAAAAAAAGGAAGTCAGTGGCTTGATAATAATTGATGTTAGAACAAAAATTGAAGATGGAAAGAAAATTAGGACTGTTACCATTTAGAACAGTTGGCTTTTAATCCACTGTAGAGGCTTTTGGGGTTTTTTAGGTTCCTTTTGGGGGTTTTTTTTGGCATAATGTTTGTAAGGTAATCAGTAATTTGGGGGCTTACAAGAACCAACAAGCTCACACCGTTTAAAATTCTCTATAGTCTGTGTAAATACATTTCTCACACCTAGGGTGTAGGCCAGGTTTCACTGGGACTCAAAGAAATTGGTGGAAACGCTTAGTTGGAGACAGAATATTTGTATATGAGAGCATGGTCACTCAGATCTTCCTGGCTGATGGTGTCCTTAGAATTTTGTATTCATGTTTTTTCTAGTGTTTTACATTTTTTTAGTGTAGAAACTGTAAAACTGCTAAAAGTTCAAACCCTAGTCTTGCTAATCTTGCAATTGGTACCAGTTTTGAGATTGGTACAAAGATTCACCCATCCTGGCATTTGTACATCCTGAGGAGGCAAGCATTTCTCCTTGTGGATATTTTCTATGTCCATCTCATTTAATTAAATGTTATTATATCACATTCCCAGAGGAAACAGTGTGCAAATAATAGATTAGATTCAAGTCATCAGAGTAACCATGTGATTTTCCCTTCACAGCCCTTGAAATTTTATTGTCTTCTGAAAGAAAACATCACTTGACTCACAGTATATTCAAACCATCAAAAATTTACAACACAGCCAAAAGTACTTGCAGAATATTTGTTTTTGCCCTGAGTGGATAGTTTATACTCACCCCTCTCTCTGTGGCTTCTTCCATGATCAGCTGTTGTGTTTTGAAGGTTTCCCTAACTGTAATCCACAAAACCACTCCAGTGGAAAGACAGTTCTCTGCCAAGCCTGGCAAAAGAAAAGATATAAAATCAATGTTTTATTGATCCTGCCACTCTCCAACGCCATCATACTGAAAGTAGCTTCAAGGTGGTCAAGATTTCATCTACAATGGTAATTTACTACATAATTTTTTACAGCCGTGTTTTATGTGATGACCAAGCAACTCTATCTTTTTCTGGACCCCGGGCTAGGTTTCCTTCTGTCAGTCAATGATAATTCTGTGCAGTTCAGCATAGCTTAATAAATGCCTGTTTTAAATTAAATAATTTAAAATAATTAAAAAAGCATAATTATCCTCCATTACTACCAGATGTGTGTGTGGCTAGCCATCGCGAACGACGATGCTTTTTATGCCTGCGCGAATGGATTAATATACGTGGAGCTCAGCGTGCGCGGAACTGGCCCCACCCCCTTTAGCCCTGGGACACTCTAGCCTTGGCCGGGGCAAGCCCGGACGAAGTTGGCAGAGCGAGACCCGCAGGACTCGAACCGGCATCCTTCCGAGAAGGAGCACGGATCCAGGGGCGGCGGCTTTACCCACTCGGCCACAGCCGCCGGCACTACCAGATGTATACTTGCAGAAAAGGTAGAGAAATGCAGGAATGCTGTCTTCATTTGCACTGGTAATTATCACACTAATTTGATCCTTTTCTGTGCAGTTACCTTGTTCCATCATTTCATTATGTGATCTGTGCCTGCTGCTAAATCATTATATTTGCAGCAAATCATGGTACCAGTTTGCTTTGTATTTCACTGTGAAAGCTGTGGCTCTCTTGAAAAAATGCTCCTTCCAGACAGCCTATTGGCAGCTAGCACCTTTCAGTGGGAGGCCTGCTAACTTCATTTGCTTTTCTCTGTTTTGACACAAGTGGTGGGCTGTAGGCTCATTGACAGAGTCAATTTTTTTCATTATCAGCATACGCAGCTGTTTGAATACTAATTATTCCCTCATTCTTGTCCATTTTCTGCTCACTGTCAGAGAAGCTAAAGTGTTTTGTGGAAAGTCCAGATTACCAGGTCAATTTTGCATGTCAATTATTGTTTAAGCAAAACAGACAGCATAACAAAACAACTTCCTAGGAACATACATATCTTGTATAATTACCTTTGAGCAAAATTATGCTGTGAACGCAAATCTGAACTGCAGAGTTGTTTGATGCAGTTAGAAATATTTTTAAATTGTTTTAATGTTTATGGTAGTTCTTAATAAGGCAAGTACAGAAGTTTTAGCAACACTTGCCTTGCATAGCTTGTTTACCCCACAATCAGTGACTACCTTTACAGTTTATCAGGTGAAAAATTATTTTCCTAAAGGAAATGAACCCACCGTAGTCTTTACTCTGCAGCTTGTATGCAAACTCAGCCTGCAAAGCAGAAGACTATTCCCTAGCTGTGCATTTGAGGCATTGCTTATCACACAGACCAACTCTGAGGCAAGCAGCTCTTGGCTCCAAGGCAGCAGGACAGGCACAAAACTTCTTTCCTACACAAGCTGCAGGGAGTTATGAATTACTGATGATTTTGTCTGCCAAAACCAGTAATGTGGATTTAAAAAAAAAAAAAATCTAATTACCTTATGTTTTATGCTTTGTGTGAAAGCCAAGACTTACCTAGGGAGGGCTGAATGTAGCAAAGTGTTGTCGTTTTCCGTCACCAGAGTGACTCCAAAGTTTGGTCCCTTCAGTTGCTGGTCTCTCTGTGGGGCTCCCACTCTTGACAGTACTCAGAATATCTTTTACATCCTCACTAAGCAAGAGATTTCACTGGAACTGCTTTCAGTTGCTGGCCTCTGACAGACAGCAGCACAACCCTTGGCAGAGCTGAAGGTGATTTGCCTTCAGATCACTGTGACGTTCCTGCAGCAGATGAGTCGCCAGCTTTATGAGCACTGCAGTCTGGTGGGTTTACATGCCTGGCTCCTGCCTGCACACTGCTCTGAGAGCTTCTGGTAAAACTGCAGGTATCACTTACAATCTTTGACAACCTGGGTGATATAGGCTCTCTGCTGTTTGTCTCTGACCAGATAACATTTTTCTGTGAGGAGCTCACTGAAGATGCATGGCAGGGTGTACCTTTCAGGATGGGTTCCCAGCTGAAATCTCCCTAACTGTCATAGTCAGAAAGGCATCAAAATTGTCCTGGAGTTCATCTGTGTGTAGCCTTTAGTGTCTGCCTCTTCCTCAGTGTCACTCTGTGCTTCTGTGTGGGAGTGACTTTGCTCCAGGTAAAGAGGGGGTTTCTCTGCCAGGCTAATTTCTGGTAGCCTGGTGAGGTGTTACAGCAAGTGTGACCTCCAACGTTAAAACCAGAGATGATTATACTAATTTGAACCCTTTCTATGCTGTTTGGGTCCATGTGTGTTTAAGTGTACATATGCAGATTCTCATTTCCAAAGACAGGCAGAGGCTGCATCACCTCTTTCCCCCATTTGATTATGTGCCTTGCGCTGTTGCTAACAGATTACATTTGCAGCTATTACCAATTGCTTTTAGATATAATTGTCTTTTTAGATGTAGGGAGAAAGAAACCAAAACAAAAGGCAATTTGTTATCAGATCATAATACTCTTGCCACATTAAAACCTTTCCAATTATTACTTTTAAGTTAGTCAATAATGTGTTCTGATGCTATAGTGTAAGTGGAAATGTGGCATCCAGAGTAATATGAGACAGTACATGTGCACAGCAGACATTGTCTCATCTCTAAAACATCACTGTATCCCTGCTGCAAGAAAAATAAGTTAATTTTCATAGAAATTCAAAGAAAATCTCTGATTCTTGTCAAGCTCTGAGCATTTTAACATGCTTGAAGTTCTCTTGGCCTTAATAAAAGACAGTTTTCTGCAAGATAGGCAGATATGAAAGGCTGGTACTTATCGCTGTATATTTGCTTACAAATTAAGGTTATGTGCCTTTCTGACAGTAAACAGATTTTGCATGGAATTAGAGGTTGTTTATGTAAATTTATGAAGTCATAAAATAACTAACAGGGCCTGTTAAATTAGACTGAGAGGTATTGTGGGCCAGTGTCATTGGGAGATGCCCTCTGGAAGGTTGGGTAACATGATAGGTAAAGGGTTTGAGTTCCAGGGATAGAAGAAAAAAGGCAAAGCTTGAGTTTGTAGCAGGTTACTGGAGAAGCTTTTCAGAGTTCAGGCATAAAGCACTGAGGTGTGTTTATGCTGGGATCCTGAAGCAGTTTTTCAGTTATGATTAGCTTTGGCTGGGATGAAGGTTAGGAGTTAGACTCAGTTGCATAGATCAGTTTGATCAATGCAAATCTAAAAAGTAATCTGAATTTCAGCATAATCCTACTCATAATTTCTATCTGGCCCAGAAGAGATATGGGGCAAAACCATATTTGGGGAAAAGAAGTGAGGTGCAAAAGCTGGAGCTCAAGTTGAGGCTCGAATTCACAGATCTCCAGGGCAAAGTAGAGTGGCTGCAAGGGGAAACAGAGCTGCTGTCCTGTGTTTCAGCTGGCAGGTTGGGGGCAGGCCAGGAAATTCCACTGTGAAAGGATGGAGGTTAGATTGGGATATATATTGAGTCAATGCTAAGGTGATGGCTTGTTTCAGAGTGACTTAAGAAATTATGCCAAATTTGGTTTCTGAGCCCCCTTTTGCTCTGGGGCAGAAGTGCAAGGGTGGGGAAAAGATCCTTATTAGTGTTGGGGTACAAGCTGGGATTTGCCATTGCAGTGCCAGTAAGTCTTGCTAACATGTTGGTTACACGGAGCTGGCCAGTCTGTGTTACTGTGGTGTTTGAACATGTGGAGCTTGATGGTGTCACTAGGTTAGGGGAACAGCTAGGTCTGTACTTAGAATTAGAATTTGTGAAAGAAAGTGTGGAAAATCTCACATGGAAGCCTGTTTTAACTCATGTGGACTGTCTCTGCACAAAGTTAGCAATGATGGGTATTTTTCAGGAGGCTGAAAAACTTCAGGCAAAATGCACTTCAAATATAATTTTCTTCTTCGAATTTACTTGGATCTTGGCAAATATAATTGCAGCACAGATGCTACCAATGTGGACTGAACACACTAACCTTTCAGCAATTTGCCTGTGTGTCAAGCATTGTATCCTTCTGGGCCCTGGAGAATCCCAGGATGCTGGAAGCAAATCCAAGTAAAAGTATAAAAAAATCAATGCTCTTGATTTCAAAGAACAACAAGGACATAAATCAGTCACAGAGATGTCATTCCTAATTACCCTCCCTGTCATGTTCAGCCATAATTTCATTGGAAATCAATTTTAAGTGTTGTCCTAGGTAGGGCTTCTTCTGACTGGTTTTTTTTTTCTGATGTCCTTTGATTTTTTTCATGAAAGCTTTAGAAAAAGAACTAAATTTGTGTCTGACTAGTGGTAACTGATGAGTTAATTGAATGCCTAACATGGGGGGAGAAGAAAAAAAGTGCAGCTAACTAGTGCCCACTCACTGGAGAAACTGTCCAGCCTGCTGGCATCTGGGGATGGAGCTGCATAACCCCTGTGCAATAGCTGTTTCTTATAGTGTTATCTAAAACAAAAGTAAAAGGCAAATTTCTGTTGTTCTGTAAATGTAAGTTATGGTAGACTTTGGTCTGTAAAACACCTCTCTGATTACACGGCAAAGAAAGGTCTCATGGCTGCATTAGAGAACTGGAAGTCAAAAGATCTAGGTTTCCAGCTTTACCACAGGCTTCTTCAGGAACTTCGGGCAAGTCATTATTTTTGTGTCTCAGTGTTCCAAACTATAGAACAAAAATTTAAACTTTGGGGTAAATGTACCATTTTTTGCAAAGATGCCCTTAGAATAAAATGCTTTTTCTGAGTCTACCAACACATTGCATCCATCTGGGCTTGTGAGCCCTTGGATGGGACAGTTCACTTTCTCACCCAAAACCAGGTGCTTTTCCATACTTCTTCTCTGATGTTGTGCAGAAAGATAAGGAAAAAGCATCAAAACCAATATGTATAATCTGCTGTAGGTTTTTTTTTTCATTAGAATCCATTAGGTGGACTGCATCATGTTTTGGGAAGCCGATGAGTCACTGCCCTTGTGACAAGTGGATCTTTGTGTGTTAAATTATTGTCTCCTATTATGTCATATGCACATTATGTGAAGTAGCTCTGCCTTAACTTGCTTTATCATTAATCATTACAAGTAAAAATTAAGGGAGAAGTTGAAGTTAAGGAGGATTTATCATGCACATGGAGTGTAAGGGCTTTATTGATAGAGTGAGGGGTGATGTCTGTTAAATGTTTGCCTTTGCTAAGTAATATAGAGCCAGTTTGCCAAGGACAAGCCCCAAAAGAATCACAAATCTACAGATTCGGTTTTTTAAAGTGTAATCAGTAAGAGGTCACTCTGTGGTCACTCATAGGTGAATCAAGAAAGAACAGCACTTGATTCCTCAAGGACTTTTAAAGGAGAAGGACTATCAAAATCAGCCACACTACTTTGAAGCATCACAAAGAACATACTGGTCAGGAGTGTGGTGTCAGGGAGAGAAGGAAGATGTCCTCAGACCTGTGTAATGGAGCACTGTTTCTCCACTGATCTCAATTATATAACTAGAGGCTTGCTTTATACAGCACATGAGATTCCAGCTTTAGAACAAATTTTCAGCAAAGGCCATTGAAGACTTGAGGCTCTTGGTTTGTTTGAATAGTACAGAAATCATGAATATGTTCTGGAAGTTGGTAATATGAGAAAACATTTTTAAGTTGTGCTTGTCCAGCAGAGATGGTTTTGGAAAAAACCAAAACAACTGACCACTTACCATCAGTGTTCATAGAGAGAAAAGATAGTGTTTTAGGCTTTTAATATTCTTTTAAAAATTGCCTAGATGGCACAAAAATAGCTTGAATGGCTTTTCTGGGATAGTGTAAGGAAGCAGAGGGTCAGGTTTGAGGTTGAAGAACCTCACTATTCTGAGCTAATGTTTGTGGGAACAGAGCTGCAGGGAAAATGAGTTTTAAGGCATGTGATGAGTATATGGAAATTCTTCTCCAGCTACCTTGGCCAACATTACCTTCTAGGATCTTTGAGGAAGGGAGTGGTGCATTCACCATTCCCTATGGTACTGTCAAATGCACTGCTGGAGCTACAGGAAACCCTCAAGGTGACTACTGCGTTAACCAGAAGAATTGTCAAGCCAGCCTGACAGGATGAACACTCACTACTTTTCTTTGCACAGGTCCCTGCAGAAGTTGTACTTTCCAGGGACGAGCACCAGTGAGTTTAATCAGCTCTTGGGCTTGCAAATATGTTTGTGAAGACCAGCGTCAAGTAGTGTTCCTCAAGGATTGGTATTGCAACTGGCACTGTTTATCTTTGTCAGTGACATGAACAGTGAGATTGAGGGCACCCTCAATAAATTTGATGATGACACTGAGATGAGTGGTGCAGTCAATACACTGGAGGGAAGGGATGCCATCCAGAGAGATCATGACAGGCTTAAGAGGTGGGGCCATACAAAAGTAATGAACTTCAACAACTCCAAGTGCAAGGTCCTGCAAGGTTAGGGCAATCCCAAGCACAAGTGCAGGCTGGCAGAGAACAGATTGAGAGCAGTCCTGAAGAGAAGGACTTGAGGGTGCTGGATGATGAGAAGCTCAACATGAACCAGCAATGTGCACTCCTGAAAGCCGATTTTGTCCTGGGTTGCATCATAACAAGCATGGCCTGCAGGCTGAGGGCTCTCTACTTCGCTCTTGTGGGACCCTGCTTGGAGTATTGCAGCCAGGTCTGGGGCCCATGACACAAGACAGATGTGGACAGGATGGAGCAAGTCCAGAGGAGGCCCACGAAGCTGATCAGAGTGCTGGAGCACCTCTCCTATGGAGACCAGCTGAGAGAGTTTTGGCTGTTCAGCCTGGAGGAGAGAGGGCTCTGGAGAGAACCTACAGCAGCCTTCCAGTACCTAAAGGGGGCCTACAAGAGAGCTGGAGAGGGACTTTTTACAAGGACATGGAGTGATAGGACAAGGGATAATGGATTTAAACTGAAAGACAGTAGGTTTAGATGAGGTATTAGGAAGAAATTGTTTACTTGTGAGTATGGTGAGGCACTGGCACAGGTTGGCCAGAGATGTTGCTGCCCCATCCCTGGAAGTGTTCACTGCCAGGTTGGATGGGGCTCTGAACAACCTGGTCTAGTGGACTGTGTCCCTGCCCATGGCAAGGGGGTTGGAACTGAATGATCTTGAGGATCTCTTCCAAGCCAAACCATTCAATGATATATATGATTGTGTTTGTTTCACTCTGACATTGGCATAGGTGAGTTTTGTGGGCTCAAATTTGACCAGTGGTAAATGGTAGCCCGGGTGGCCTCTAAATGCCAAAATATATTTAAAGCAAAGGATCCTTTCAACATGTGTTACTATTTACATGTTTTAATTGGGGCAGATGAAAATACATTTTTCATTGTGAAAGAAAAATAACTCATGACAAGAATACTAAAAACCAGAAGCAAGTACTTACCTATTCCTACTGAAGAATATAATTTGGGTCACCCTCTGTCACAAGGAAATCAAAGCCTTGCAAGCAAAAAGTGTATTTAAAAAGTAGCTATATTCTACATTTTCTTCATTTCACTGAAACATACTGATACTGTGTGATCCAGCGCAACAAGAACCAGTGGAATTAACTTATTTTTCTCCTGGAGCTGTTTTATTCCTCTCATCATATAGTCACTAGGGAAACTGAGGAATGCTTACAAGCCAGGTGAACTGGAAGGTTTCCAAATAGCTTCACACACAGAACCAGTATTTTTCTTTCTGATTATATTCCCCTGTAGGAGGTACAGAAAATAAACTGAAGTCTGGTCAAAAGTACATTACAAATTTGTCATTGACAAAAGGTGCCTTTCATTTACAGAGACTTACCACTGCAAGTTTTCTGTGACTCAGCAAACTGTGGGCTTTGGCTGTCAGAATTAAACAGTCTCATGTGGCACAATGCCAGAGTTCAGTGTGCTTTCACTTAGTATTATCAGATACTGAAAGTCAATAAAATTTATAGAAGCAAAATTTTCAAGCCTGTCCATGACCTTGCTGAAGAAACTTGAGCATTCAGCAGTGCCAGATACAGTCTCTCATTGTTCAGAGGCTGAGTCTAACTGTGGTTTGTATCTTTTGCAATGGAGGAAAAAGATGGATTTTCATGTCTTATGGTGTGGTGCAATTTAAACTTGATTATACATTATAAAGCCACTCTGTATTGAATGGTCTCGCCATCTTGCTTTATCAAGAAGTGCAAGGCAACAGCTCTCCATAAGAACTGCAAGAAGGGATAATTTTAATTTCTGCTGAGGAAGTAAGAAAAGGCTTTAGGGTACAGACATCTGGATTATTTTTCTGGATATTTTTCTGTGTATTACTTTCTAGATGGACTAAGTTCTATTGCTTTATTATGAGCCCAGTCCTTAAGTTCAGGGAGGCATTTGCTAATTTTTCTGAAAATATTCTGGAGAATTAAAACTGGAATTTAAATCCATATTCATTGGCTATACAGCTTAGAGAGTGAATATCTTTTCACTTCAACAGTCTAATGAAACAGACCCTGCATGGCCTCACTTTGGGCTTTACAAGATTGACTATGGCTCACTGATGAGGTTTCTAAAGCTTCCCCCCACCCGGATGTTCTGTGCTCTCATTGTTCTGTTCTTTTTCTTTTTCAACTGGATGATTCTTCTCTTGTTTATAGGATGATTCCTCCTTTGTTTTCAGCAAACCTGATACATCACTTACAAACCAACTGGCAAAAAACATCGTACCCATTTCTGCTGTAGAAATAGTGCAATGGGTGCTCCTGTTCTGCTCCGTGTTTTGGAACCTTTCCAATAGAGAATTTAATTATGTTTTCTGTTTCCCTGATTACCTTTATGCTTATCTTAATCACTTTTTTTCCCAACTGCTTCACCTGTCTGTATAAACTAGATAGCAAAGTAACATAATCCTTGGGCTGGATACATGATACGTGCTGATAAAGGACCACTTATTTTGTAAATATTGCACCTGGGTCCTGAAATGCATTCTGGTTAAAAACCATGCTGTTAGATATTAATAGATGATACTTGCAATCAAAAATCAGACAAAAAGAAGAGTTACAAAAAGTGGGACCTGCTTGTAAGTTCACTTGAAAAACTCCTGAAATAAGGTAGTTCTTAAGTAGATCAGTGCATAATTTCAGTGAATAATAAAGGCAATTCATACACGTGTGCCAAACCACCTTCTTGAAGTTGTAGCTGTTGCAGCAATTAACTTATTACCACCTCAAACCAAAGCAAACCAGACATGGTTTGATACTGTCTGGTACAGAAAATAAATCTTATTTTGCTGATAAGACTGGGTAGAAAAATAGGGCCCCAGAACACAAAATAAATATAAACACCTTGTACTGAAAAATATTATCAGATGCATCTGTTCACTCAGGACAGTTCACATTCAGCAACACTGTGCCATGTTTATTGTTACTTTGTCTATGCTAGGTTTGGCAATGGAAAGTCAAAATTCTATATAATACAAACCCATCACTTATCTACATGTTTTAGGATGTCTTATTTTCATGTCTGAAGAAGGTGGGATAATGGTACCCAAGAAAGAAGCATCACTATTACTGCTTATCATTTTGAATGCTGCTTTTCTCAGTGATCTTGTCTACACTTTGAGAGGCAGGACAGTAGTTCTACCTATCACCTGCAGACTTGCTAAAATATTTTATCTTTTCACTTCTTCACTGGAGTGAGGAATGAAACTTTAGTTTGAGATCACTCATTGCTTTCTAGCCCATTTTTTCTTTTAATATGAACACCCCAAGGTTCTACATATTCATGCTCTACTAACACAGGTGGTATGGACCATATTCTTAATGCTGATAAGACTTAACATGGAAAGCTTTTTTCCTTTAAAGTTTGCCTTACTGGCAAAATACTGTTTCCACATGTCCTGCTTTTGACAGCCCTGTAACCCAGCTCCTGTTTGATCTCATGCAAGAAAGCAGAGCTGGAATGCATGGAAAGGAAAGGCACACTGATGCTCATCTGTGTGCAAGTGCCAAGATACACTCCGAGGTCTGCATTCATAGAACTGTGCTCATAATCAGAGCATTGGGATCAGTCAAAAGGCCCAATTTTGTTTTTAATAAATCTCAGCTAAGTAGAAAGTGAACTCTTTAGGCCTGCTATAAAAAGGCACCTTCAGTGGCAAAGATGACTGGTTGAGTGTAAGAGCTTAGCAATGTGACTGGAATAGAGTTGCACCTGTGAGAAGGATATTACAGAGTGCTGGGAACCACAGCTACCTGCACAATGTGGAGTTATTCCCTAATCACTATCCTGGACAAATGCCTATCCAGGAGGAAAAATAGCAGATATATAAGGCCCTCAGCTTCCACTAACAGAACTATTTGTGCCTTAGCCATGAAGGGAAAAATAAAGTTATAAATGAGTTAGTTGTATTAACACCAAACCCACCATTATTATTTGCTTTCAAAAGGGAAGTCAAAAAAAAAAAAAAAAAAAAAAAAATT
>VXBX01005474.1:404776-458019 GCA_013400415.1 Scytalopus superciliaris
AAATTGCATTCATTTCTAAAAACTTCCATTAGGCTGTCACTAACACAGATCTCTAATAGGAGATCCAGTGTGACTTGAAACAATAAGAATGCAATGTCATGAAAAGAACTTTGGAAGATGATATTCTTTTCATGGAACTTTTGGTAGTTAAAATATAGTCCTGTCTACTGAAGTGAGTCACTGGCTTCAGAAGGAAAAAGTAAGCCTTAGAAATACAATTCATGTGACCCAATTTTAGACCTCAGCTATAGAGATTAATTATATTGACTAATGTAAATAATTCAGATGAAGAAATGTACATTGTGGCCTTCATAAATTGACATTTGTGTAGATGAGTTCCCAGAGCCCATCTAGTAAATAAAAAGTTTGAAAAGCTCTGTAAATATTAATAACCCTTCATAATTACCGTTATGAGGGTACTATATTGATGGTTTTTCCCGATTTCCTGCCCTATGCTTCCAATAGAATTGAAATGAAGACACTGTAGGATCAGTTCTTGCAAAAGCTCTTGGAAAGGAAGGGAAGGGAAGGGAAGGGAAGGGAAGGCTAGGTTTTTTAGGAGGTGCTTTTGAGGGGATCTAGAAATTACAGGCACTGTGATCCAGTGACAATGCTGATGCTCTGCCATGGAAAGACTTCTAGAGTAAATGCCACTTCCAAATCAGTCTCCTTAAGAATGTGGGAACCACTGTGGCAAGAAGGCATGTAGTATCCAACTGCCTTATTTAACGCAGGATGACTTCAAATGCATCTCACTTTCTGCATTTATAACTGTGCAGGATGGGAGGCTGGTCAGGAGACTGTCTTTCCAGGCCTCTGTGTCCTTGGTGGAAGCAGATGGGGCAATTGCCTTCAGTGCAGCTAGTGACTCAGAGCAATGAAGCCTCCTGATCTGGATGCACCTCTCTTTCTCCGCTGCCCTCAGATTGACTGGAGAGATAACCCTCCTGACACGGGAATAATACAAGAGCTACTACTTTAGGTTCATAAAGACAGGATGTATACTCTTATCTTGTGCTCCTTTTCCCCCCTCCCCTGAATACTGAATACAGAAAGGAGCAGGAAATCCAGGTAAAACCCATTTAAATTCTCTGCCCATGTGGCAACACGCATCGGGATTTTTTGCTCTTCACTACATAACCAACATGTTGTTCTGATGCAGCTATTCATTCCATCTGTATTCAACTGCAGTTAGAGTGGAGTAATGGGATATTTTATACAGACCCTGCATGATAATGTGCCACTGGCTTAAGCTGGAACCCAGAACTGGAAAAAAATGTGACCTAAAGAAAAGCTCGAACTAACTGAGCAGTAAACTGACTCAGTGCCTGTGCATGGATTGAGGATTGCTCTATGCCTTGGCCCTAGATTTTAATTCTCACTGTCACTAACTTCCTATGCAATAATCTGTTTTGGCTGAACAGTCTTTGCTAAAAACAGAGAGACGAGTGAACATAAACACCTGTATTGCAATATTAGTTTAGAACCAATTTTTTTTGGTTCAGTTTAATGTTTCTGTCAATGGCCAAACAAGAACATAAAAAATGGAGAAATATTTAGTAATCCTTTGAGCTCCTTCCCCATTCAGGCGATCACTGGATTAGGAACTCCTGGTATGGACCACGCAGATCATTGTGTTTAATAGTCTTTTATAGACCTGTTCCCAATGATTGTGTTTAATCCTTTTTTCAGATCCAATTGTATATTTGGCCCACACAAAGTCATGTGTAATGTTATGGTGCATGCAACAGTTTTCCTGTCCCATCAGCATCTGCTGGTTAAATCCCCACTACTTTTTCTGCACTGACAACAGTGCACAGCTGCTCCCTCGGAGTTCTGCCTGTGCTGTTTTATAAATCTATCTTGCATCCCTTCAACCTCTTTCCAAGATGCAGTGCCTGGCCCATTTTATACATCCTTTAGGGAAAATGTTTCATATGTGAAAGAGTTCTGATTTTCTGAATTAGCAGTGCTGCATAAGAGCAAGGGAACATGTTTTGTTGCGGGTTTCAGTTTTTGGCAGGGGCAAAACATTTGTGCAGCTCATTCATCACAGTGCATTGTATCTTCTGTGGTCTGGAAGCTGTTACTGGCAGCAAGCTGTAACAGCTATTAAATGCCAAGTTTGGAGGCAAAGATGTTAGTGAATCTATTAGAAGAATTCTGTTACAGACTGGGGAACAGAGTAAGCAGTATTTTCTATGAGATTCTTCCAAGTGTCTGTGGTAACACAGTAATATACGATTGTTTTAGTCTGATGTTTATCATTCTCAATATACAATTTTACACAAATTTTAGAGAAGTAAAATATTTTTGTCCCTTGAGAAAGAAGGCCATTTCACAGTCATAAAATGTGGTTAGAACTGTGAATGAGTATTAGAACCATCTCTAAAGAGCAAGTCTCTCTCAACAATTTGTGTGGCAATGGGGAATATTTCTTCTTGTCTGTTGTCACTAGACTTTTCTTATATGCATTGTCCTAATTTCCTTTCCTCCTCTGCCATTGGACTTTGCTCCAGTGTTATCCTTCTCACTTCATTTGTCCTGAGCATCACCAATACTTTATTTTAAACAGTGGAAGAAAGGTTAGAGCTCACTATTAAACTGTTTGTAAATACCTTTTCCACTGTTATTAGACCTCGGAGGCAAAGTGTGGGTGTACATGTGGTCACAGAGTTGCAACATTTCATTTAGGAAGCTCACAAGAACCTGACAGAGATTTTGTCTTGGCCTTACAGTTCTGAATCATGAAATTTTTTACATGGGATTTATCAAAACCATGTAATGGTCTTAGGAGTTTTAGTTCCATTTTAAAAAACTAACTTGGTCACTCAGGAGTTTAATATACATAAATAGTCAGTACGACTTCACCTTCCCAAATACTTTACTCATTCTGAAAATCAGTTTTACTTTTAGAAGGATTTAGGAGATTGTACAAACTTTTTACCCCATCCCACGTTCATGCTTTGGTACTACAGCTAAGGAATTCCAAATCAGTTTTCTGAATGCCACTTTTACAAAATAGCCTAAGGCCTACACTGTTAGGATGTAAAACAGGTGGATCCAACGGCCTTTTAAAATAAAATGCTCCTGACATCAGATGTCTATGTTGTTTATGGTAATATGATAGTCATAAAAGGCTAAAGTGTGATTTCTTCATTTTTGACACCAGACAGCAAAGGGTAATTTACCAGTACAGAAACTATTTTCATTACTGTCTTTCCCACGCACTGTCTTATCTACTTTACAAAACCTTCTTGTCTAAAAAGGAAATGTCTTTTCCTTGATTAGTATATGTTTTGAGGAGACTTATGGAGAGTCTTTTGAAAACTCATTAATTAGGAGAGCAGGTTCAGACTTTTGAGAGATATCCTTTTATCCTTTCCTTTTGGCTTTAGGGAAATAGCTGAATTAATACAAGTGACATGAGTGGAGAGAATGACCTGTAATGAAGGGCTCTTTAATCCAATAGATTATTCTGGTGGGTTTTCCATCATTTCAAGCCTTAAAACCAACATGGGATATCTTTCTCAGAGGTAATGAAAATGTATGGCCTTCCTTATAAAGGTAGTGATTATTTCCTCTGACTTTGAAACTCATGAGTCCCTGGGATTCTTGTTCATAGTAAACAGCAAACATGACTCATATCCACAGAGATAAATCCCTGAATAATCTGTGCATGTTGCTTTCTAAAAGCCATCTCTGCACATCTATTATGTGGAAACTAACATCTATGGGTTATCACAGAATTGCTAGGGAGGGAAATAAATGTGGCCATAAAAGATGGCCATTGTAATATGCTTGATAAAAGTACCATTGCTGAGTAACCTAATTCATCTTGACAGTAAAAATAAAGAGTTCCTAAAGGTATCCAGAAGGAGAGGTTAAACAGAGTAATACGAAGTGGTCAGTTTTCTGATAAATATGACTTTTATGAGTAAGAATAACTAAAAAGAAATAAAAAGATACAAATGGGAAACATTTTATTATGCCAGTTAGGAAGCAGAAAGAAATAACATGTTTGTTATTGTCCTGTTCAGCCTGGAGGAGACTCAGGGGAGACCTCATTGCAATCTACACCTTCCTCACATGGGAAAGAGGAGGGGCAGGCACTGATCTCTACTGAGCCACACAGATGCTCCATCATGCCCTTACTGGCTGTTGGTGATGTGCATGGAGGGGTTTCCTATCTGCTAACACACCTGGACACTGGGAGGGTTTTATGGCTGGCCTCTCAAGTTGGGTCTGCCTTTTGATTTAGTCACGCATCCAAGCATCTCTGCACTGTGCAGCTTCTTGAGCAGCACATCTAAGATCAGTCCTTTGCTCACTTCCCAGATTAATGCCGCTTTTAGGCAAACCCACAGGAGATGGGCTGCCACACATGGACAAGGTGGGGCAGTGGGTGAGGTTGGCCCCTCCACACAGTCAGGCTGAGTTTGGGCAGCCAAGACCCATGGAGCCAACGAAGTGTGGGGAGAGCCTACAGTCCCAGATCAGGTCTCAGAGTGCCAACACTGCCTGCAAAAAAACTTGTCCCATTTTACACTGTTTGAAGATGCTAATGTGTGCTTAATTAAAATAATATTTTTTATAAAGGAATAAATGTAAATGTCATTTGAGACTGATTTTAGTTCTCAGGTAAGTGCTCTTGTTATTGTCAAATACTTCTGTCATGTCATTCAGGCAAACCTGAATTAGAAAAACATAATCAATATATTATTAAGCAAGCTTTATATTGGTGATGTGGTGAATAATACACCTCTTAATTTTCAGAAATCTAAATGTTAATTTAGTTCAATGTAAGCAAAATGCAATTCCATTTGCAGCACATTAGCTGGTTTTGGTATCAGCTAATTCAATTTAGAGAAAGTTTGTTTTTTTTCTCTGACTGTGATTAAGCAGCTACAATTAAATTAATATCCTGAACAATGCAAAGTGAACAATAGTAGTGAAATCCTATATGCACATGCTGTTTCACTGAATCTCTTAATGCACGGTTTCTGGTCTCCTGGGAGAGAGAATTCACTGTGATTAAATGTTCCTGGAGGAAGCTTCTTAGAGACAAAAGGAAAAGAGTGGGCAACAGATTCACATTGCCACAAATGATGTGGCAAATGAAAGTTTTGGTTTTCCCTTTCTGTTTCATCCATCCAAGAGCAAATAACCTCTCTCATTCATAGCTGGGTTTAAGCCATTTGATGCAAATGACACCATCTACCATTGGGGAAGATACAGAGGATGAAAGGGCTTGGTGCGGTAAGCACATCCTCTGATGTCCCAGGTAATGGGCAGCTGTGGAAGAGCTGCAGCAGTGCTGCAGAGAGCTGCCCAATGTGAGCAGTGTCGGGCAGGCTGGGTCTCCCAACTCATTTCTGAGTGGTCATTTAGCTGCCTGTTCTTTTGTACCTACACTTTGGTTCCACTGGATTTTCATGCTTTTGGCAGATGAAAACCACACAGAAATACCAGGCAAATAGCCCCTGTACATGACCCAAACAATTCTGATGTACAAGGGACATAAATCTCAATCCATGCTACACACATCATGTGTGCATGTTTAGTTTCACACATCTAGACTCATGCAACACTTCTGCTTTGTGAATTTTACAGATGCATCAAGCAGGAACAGTTCTTCCATCGTCTTATGCAATTATTAATGGTAATAATGTCAACATAATTCCATTTATTATGTATAAAATATATTTACAAATGCTAGGTTTGCACAGGTCAATGATAGCCCTTCAGCACAGCTGTGATTAATGAAAAATTGAGGAAAAAAGGATTTTTATGGGGAACGCACTAGAAGAGAGAATGTGTGTGTGTATACAGTCAGTATGTATGTTGAACTGCATGCATGCAGAGAATTATTTCATCTAATTGAATGTCAGTCCCTGAGCATCAGTCTGTGTTGGTGTTCAAGAATCTGTAGAGTTTTGTTGAAAATATTTGGTTTAGTTTTGGGGCATTGTCCACTAAATTATGAATGCAAGTTTCCATTTTAAGCTTCATCCTTTAAAAATCATTTCTGTGTGGAACCTTGTATTTTAAAATCTTGTAACCTACAGATCCACATTACTTTCAGTGCTGCTGTTGCAATCTGGATTGTAATCCACTGTAAAAGAACTCCACTGAGCTGTACTGGTGCATGTCCTAATCTGTCTTCTTTTCTTTGTTATTTAGTAACGGTTTTGGAGCAGCCCACTCTAGACTGTGTCTTAGATAGGAACAGAACAACTGCAGTGTTTGAAATGTAATTATTCTGAATAAAAAGTGCAATGAAAGATATATTTTCATGCTTCTAACGTTGTCCCCAAGAATACAATGCTGAACTTCACTTTTCTTATAATGATTATGGAAGCTATTGTGTAACCCTGCAAAGCTCAGATGTTACCATGGGAGAAGAATAAGGGTCTTGCTGATTCTTTTGGAGAATGAATATCCCAGAAATATGTTAATAAAACTGACTGCAACTAGAAGATTCTCTATAGCTGTACAGAATAAGGAGAATACCTTCAAAATTATATATTCTTTTTATTTTCAACTTATATTAAATCAGATCTGGATTGATATAACACGTGAATATACTGTGATGTGTTCTGGAAAAAATTAACATGAAGGTTTTTCTTTTCCTTGATTTACATAGAACTTTGAACTTTCTCTGCATTTGGTTAATAATGAACTTAAACTACTTTCTTGCAGTTTCATCCAAAAGATCAAGCATTAACAAAGGTAGAATACCATTAGCCTGTCCCAGGACTCTGTGTAGTGTTTATTGTATGCTGGAATTTCTACGTCCCCTGTTCAATTACTTACACCCTCTGTTTAAGAACACATCTGATTGATTAACCAAGAGCAGTTCTATCAGCACATCTACATGCTCTGCAAAGCAGCGATTTTCTAACACAGGTACAGAGTAATTATTCATAGATTGAATTAAAAGCCAGCAATCAGAAAACCTTTTAAAAATTAGAAAATGAGCTGCAAAGCCCATGCAATTTGTAAGGAACCTCAGGCCACACAGTTTTATTTGTAATCATAGCCTAATTTTTCTGGATCAGTTTCAGTTTTTTATAAACATCCTTATGTCAGTTTTATCTGTCAAAACTTTAGTAAAATTAAATACTGATCCTCAAATCCTCAAAACCAGATGGCATACAGTAGGACAAGGAAAGTGACACCCAAACCAATTCCAGCTTAAGATACTGGAGGAATGTGTCAGTTGAGATTAAGTAATAGTGTCTAAGCCCACTTCAAGTGCAACTTCCTAAGTAACTGATTTTTCTGTCTTCTAATCCAAATGTAAAACCAAAGTCAGAACAAGAATTAATTCAAATCTGACAAAACCATGGATTTGACAGGAGATAGAACATTTTGGTTTTGACTATTTTAGATTCTTCTGAATTGTAATAAATTTAGCAATGCAATATCCTGTCAAACTAAATCAGGCAAATTGTTTTTAATTTTAATTTTTTGTTGGTTTGTTTGTGGTTTTTTTTTTAGCTGAAAATATCTAAGAAAATATCCACTGTATTGTGCTTGCTTATAAAGGGTTCTGATGACATCCAAATGTTAATAAATATCTTCTGGAGATGATTTTGATTGCTGCAAGAGCTCTATTTAGCTTTTTCACAAAGATTCTTTTATAAGGTCAGCCAGTCTCTTGAAGGCCTGCAATGATACAAATGTGGTTCACATTTATATTTCAGCATTACATATAAAAGATACATACAACTCGACTGTCAATAGTATGGTTATGAATTACTTTTACAAAGAAGAAAGAAATAGAAGAAATACAAAGGCAGTAGAAGTGTTTATCTGTTACAAACCTTCAGAACTGAAAGTATAGCTATGAATACTGAACTGTTTCA
Source organism: Scytalopus superciliaris (assembly GCA_013400415.1). Lineage (NCBI taxonomy): Eukaryota > Metazoa > Chordata > Aves > Passeriformes > Rhinocryptidae > Scytalopus > Scytalopus superciliaris. The sequence goes on from VXBX01005474.1 coordinate 412,648, forward strand.
AGCACTTGAATCAAACGAGTATTTAATCTGCACAAATGTCTCCTATCTTTCTTCCCACTGATTTTAAGATAGAGCCAAATAACATCAAAAATGCTCTTAAAACATAAAAGATTAGTTTCTGAGAAATAAAATAGAACATTTATGTAAATTGTATAAAAGTAAAACAATAGTCTTTCTTACAAAGGACTGACAATACAAACACAAAAGAAAATAGGTAATTCGGTCTCAGAATCTTGGGAATGGAAAGTCTGGAAAATAAAAGATTCATGATCCTGCTAATGCTTAAGCAAATAACAGAACTTTCTACTTACTCTGACTTCAGCAAAGCATTTATAAATAATATCTGGAGGTTTAAGTGTGAGACTCTGCATGTATGAGATACACAGAAAAATTTTACGTGGTCCTAAAAATTTGGTAGCTTTCAGGTAATTTGAATGAGCATCTTGCTAAGAAACAACTAATAGTTTCAGAAGTACTGCTTAATCACCAAAGAACTTAAAAATCTACATTAACATTCAAGAAAACATATAAGGAGAAGTATGTAAAAATAAGGGAGCATTACTCTGAGAAACTGTCTTGCTAAGAATGTAAAAAGAAAAAGATCTCACCAGATCCATTTGAGCAGGAGAAGAGAGAGAGAAGGAGGCTCTGACATAAGAACTCGGCTCTGAACTATTGATATTGAATGCTCCTCCAGGAACCAGTAGTACCTAAGAAGAATTGATTAGCCATCCAGTTCTTACCACTTCTGCATTTTTAAAACACTATGTGAAATTAAAATTGAGAAGGCTCAGTGTTTAAACATTCATATCAGATCATGGCGTAATATATTTCTTCTCTTCAAACGAAGGACACAAAAAAATGCAAGCTGTGATCAGACTTTTCACAACAAAATCAGTGTCTTGGGTTTTGGTTACCTAGGCTGGTGGGTTACTGGGTCAGACTTATCACAATGTTTAGAAGCACGAGTGAGGTGGGGTGTAGTTTACTCAGTATACAGTGCTGACTCTTAAAAATTGTAGAAATAAAACCATACTTAATTTCTCCTACTAGAAAGATATAGTCAACAGCCATCACACATATAGGTGCATATATGGGCAACAGACATGGTGAAGGGCCTTGAGGGGAAGCCATATGAGGAGCAGCTGAGGGCACTTGGTCTGTTCAGCCTGAGGAAAAGGAGACTGAGGGGAGACCTCATTGCCATTACAACTTCCTCATGAGGGGCAGAGGAGGGGCAGGCACTGATCTCTTCTCTGGGGTGACCAATGACAGGAACCGAGGGAATGGCCTGAAGTTGTGTCAGGGGAGGTTTAGGCTGGATATTAGAAAAAGGTTCTTCGCCCAGAGGGTGGTTGGGCACTGGAAAAGGCTCCCCAGTGAAGTGGTCACAGCATCAAGTCTGACAGAGTTCAAGAAGTGTTTGGATGATACTCTCACGCACATGGTGTGCCTCGTGGGGATGGTCCTCTGCAGGGTTGGACTCAATGATCCCTGTGGGTCCCTTCCAATTCAACATATTCTCTGAGTCTGTGATCAATATTACAGATATATATATATATAGTATACAGGACATATTGTATTATATGTTATAACAGTTTAAATCAATGGATTAAGTATAAACATCTATATAGATATTATTATATTATCTATAGATATTATAGAATACAGATAGGAACATATTTTGTTAATGAGTAACTATGCCACAATGCTGACTTGCACACTCAGTGATAGTGCATGACAAGTTCCCCTGTTTTTTCATGTGTGCACATATGTGTTGATAGATATTTTATCCTTCCCACTGTTCAACTGTTCATTTTAGGATTATAAGCCATTAAATCATAGGTCATACTTCTTTCTGCAAAGCTTTTTCCATTATCAGCTGCTGTGTATCAGAAATACCCTTAATTTTGATCCATAAGAACATGCCAGCAGCAGGAGGGTACCATTCTGCCAAATCTGGAGAGAGAGAGAGAGAAAATGGAATCAAGGAAGACACTTATACCCCACCTTTACATCACAGATTCAGTGATGCTGTGGATTTGTTGTTCCAATGAACTCAAAGAGAATGTGGATCACAGAGCCAGGCTGCCACGTGCCAAATTTAAAGTACTCCTATCTGTGAGGGTTTACTACACTTGTGCTGGTAACCTCAATACTTTTTGTGAAAGTGATTGCTCTGAATCATAGAAATCCCAAACATTAGCAAACTATATTTGTTGATTACTTTCAAATCAAGTAAACAATCTAAAATAATTTTTCTGATGATGTTTTTAATATGGCACAAAACTGTTTTAAGTGACAATGATTATTGATTTTTTCCCAAAGAAAAGGAGAGCCTAGGAGTTATAAGGAGATTGGAAGACTTAGAGAGGATTTATCTGCAGACTTACTGTGTACCTGTTGTTTACTTAAAATGCTTTATGTGGTTTTGAACATATTTTTTAAGAAACTATTTATTTGACTTGATATTTTCTTCTTCAGATCTTCCTTGATTTATTTTACCATTATATATCTACAAAATAAAGGTCTGTCTTACATAGTAATACAGCTTCTATTACTAGAAAACGTGAAGTCCTTGCAGTCTTTTACAGAGTATATTCTCACCTCTTTTAAACTACGGTGACTATTTCTGAGATTTTTTTTAGAGACAGAGATTTTAAGTAGAAAAAATATAAGAACATAATGAAGTGAAATACATGCTCTTTTAAAGACTGCTTTATACAGTAATGTGGTGAGCTTTTTTCGTATCTCCTCGTCCCACCACAAAAGCATAAAACCAGCAGCAATATTTGTTCTAAAATTAATATTTAATGTCATTGATTTGCTTATAGTGCTTATCAGTCACTTCAGTCAAGAGGTGAACTTAAGTGATTTTTCTTGAGTACCAAGATGATAAATAGCTACAAAAACATTTAAGTAATTATCTCTGTTGCACTCTGACCTTTTAACCACTTGTCAGCAGCAATGAGAATTGCATCCCGCTGGGTCCTGTAGAAATCCACCACTCTGAAAGCAAATTATCAATTGTAAGTCATGAACTCATAGTGTTTCAGACCCCATTTGTTTCCAAAGGCAGAAACAAAACTTTTCTACTTGAACTACGTAAGTGCACATTTAATAGAAATATAAGCATATCCTAGATGGGCACAAGACACTATACTGTGTGTATAAAACTTTGTACATGTATCAGAGCACACCTCCAACAAAGCACTCATCAACCAGACAGAACAAGCCTCTGTGTGGCTGCTACTTAAGCTTTGCATATGTCATGGAAATGTTTTATATATTATATCTATTCTGCCTACTATATCAGTAGCTACAAGTACTGTTAGCAATATTTATTGCATAAAACACACATACTGAAGAAAATTGAGGACTTAAACATATACATAAGCATAGTCTCGATGTTTGCACATTTGGGTTGAATTTGTATAACAGGTACACGTGAAAATGACATTTGACAAGGTAAAAAGCAACTCATAAGATAAACCCGTCATAACTACTTGACAGTTTCCCCTTTTCTAAACTTTTGAACCTATCTCCTTTACACTTTAAGTAAAACTTTCAAGTAATTCAATATTTTACTGGAGAAAATGGCCCTAATCCAAGTTTCATCACGGACAAATTATGTGCAATGGCTTTTGTTGACATAAAGTAACACAGCTGTGCAATGGAAGACATGAGAGAAATGCCTGATACAGAGTTCATAAATCAGATGCAAATATGTTCCCATTTCTGAAGAGAAAACATCCTTAGTAATTTGCATAATTTTACATTTGTATTTTATAAATGAAATACAAATTTTTCTCTGAACCAATAGCTTTGATTTCTGGATGTACACCTGACAGACCGAGTCCACCACCACCAGAGGCTTATGCAGCTTTGGGACTAACTATACCTATTGCTACATTCTGTATGAAATGTCAAATCTCACTTGTGCAGTTTTTACCAAAATTGCAAATCCTGTTGGAGATTTTTACCTTTCTGTTACCATTTTGTTTACATGTTGGAATACAACTATAAGCATTAGTAAAACAAGGCTTCCCCAAAAATGTAGCTTCTCCAAACAGGCCAGGTGCTACTCAAAAGCATGATCTAACAACTCAGCCTTGTATTAATGAAATCACCTGGAAGAGACTGCCGTCAGCTGTGAGGCCTCATCAATAAGTCACCTGACAATTGCATTTAGAAGGTTTTAAAGCACTGCAGCTACACCACTGTGCTCCTACTTTCATTAGTTCAAGGGGAAGAACAGCTTCCTGGCTTGGGCAAGGCTGCCTTTTGGCCTACAAAAAGGTAAGTGCAGAGATGCATTTGGGATTTTTTTGAGATGGTTTAAAGCTGAGCTGGAGCGTGGTCCAAGTTTCTCTGTGGAACTTATCTTTATGTTCCTAATTCTTAAAACAAGGCAATGCTAGGACTGGTGTGGGGTTTTTTTTAAATTCTGGTGTTCACGATATGAACATCAGGCTGGTGCTCAGAGAACAGAGCTGGCTGTTACAGTGAGATATCAGAACTTTTTGTGCACTTTGCTTGCGTTCCTGTTATAGGCCTTTGCAGAGTGTAGCACGCTCCCACTGAAATAGGAAGGTTGGGGCTCTAATGACATCCAAGTATAGCACCCAAAATGAGGCACTGATACTCAAAAGAAACTATGCTTCTCCTGCATAATAAATGAAAAACAAATGTGTGTCAGTCAGTATTTAAGAAATGCCTTGCTGAGTTAAACTGTAGCCTAGCACTCTGTCTCTAAAAGTGGTGAAGAAGGCACTGTTTAGCATGTGGATGAACCTCACTGCTCTCTAGAGGTTTTTCAATCAGTAGCCACAAGCATGAGATCAAGGATGTTAGAGGGTGAATCCCTGCTGACTTAGTGAGGCAAGAGCTCCCTTTATAGAAGCTATGCTGACTCTTTCTCAGTAAATTCTGTCCTCAGTGACCTCTAGCTTCTGCTATAGACCCTACCACTTTAGCAGGGATGGAAACTTTATTCACTGAGTTGAAGCTTCCAGGATCCTCAAGTTCTCTTCCAATGGGAGCCACATAATGTCTGTGCCAGTGGACTGGCAGATTGTCTGCCTGTAGCTGTAGGAGACATGCCCTGACCTCCATGTTTGCAGTTTCTTCAGGGCTTTTGCATGAACTTGACAGTCTTGGTGACCTGCTTTATCTGTTTACCCTGCTACCAATGCACTTCCTTTTACTTTTTTCCTGCAAAGACTGTTTTATGTAGGTAACAAGTAGCAGAATGATAGTGATGGGATTCAGCACATGATGTGATCCTACCTGTCTATATGCTCCAAGAAACCCTTTTGTCCCCATTGCTGAAGTAGCTGTGATATCATAATCTAAAGAGATAAAACACATAATCAATATCATATTTAAAACATGACTGTTCCACAATCATCAAAAGATACATAGCCAGATGCACTATTCAAAATTCCCAAGGCATGAAATTGCATGCGATGTCTCATGGAGCCCTTTATAAACAGAGCTGCCAACAGCAATAGGACATTAGAGTCCATGTTACTGGTGTTTCCAAGGGTCATTGCAGTATTTGGACGTTGGGGTGGGAAAAGGGAAGAATGAATGGAGAGCTAAATATGGTAATTAGGGAGAAAGAGGAAGGCAATGTATGTTGCTTTACCTTCCTGTCCATATCAGCCTCTCCGCTTTAATAGTGCCTCTGTGACGAACTAATGGAGCTGGAAGATGGAAGCCATACTTAGACATGTTCAATGTCTCCATTTCTTATCACTAAACATAGAGGGGCTGTAGTTGGCAGCCTGCTTTGCAATGTCTTTGTGGGCTGCTAATATTGTTCTAATTGCAAAGTAGAATGAAAACAATAATAAGAGTCCTTATTCCAAAGTAGGCTTTACAGCGAGGTTTTTCAAATGAACTTACTAAGAAGAGATATAAAATATTTCAAATCTGGATTCTTGCAACCTGAGGGTTAAGAGATATTAGCTATGCTATCCATGGACTGAGACAACCTTCTAGCTCTGGTTCGAAGTTCTATGGTGGTGTCTCTTCCTTTGCCAGAATTGAAAATGAATGTGCATAAACAAAACTGCAAAAGTGCAGAGCAACTGTGAAAGTGCAAAGCTATTCACTTGTGGTTTCTTGTAACTTGGAATATGTTATCTTTTCTAAATACAATTCAGTTGGCAGTTTGGTACTTGCCTGTGTGAAAGTGCTGGTGTGCATTGTTGAAACCTGGATGTGTAGAACAACTCTGTCGATAAGAGGCTTGGGACCTGTCAGAAACCCTATTCTTAGCCTAGAAAGCAAAAACAGAAAAAAGCTACTACAGAAATGCAATGTGCTAATACTTTGTGTGAGTTCCATGTGGGAAAACGTAACCATTTCACTGATAATGTAAGGATCTCTTTATGCGTTTAAGTTTATCTATATCTTAATACTGCCTGAAGGCCCAAGCTTGTGCAGTTTAGATGCTGGGTATCAAAGTAATGAAATAATAACATATAAGGGGCTTAATGCTTATAGCGTCTTCTTAGATATGAGGCTTCAGGACATATTCTGTGTTTGTAAGCTTTCCTCTGCAACCACAAAGATGACATGACTCAAAGGGAAGGAAAGATATGTTTTCACATAATGAAAAATCATGAGTGATCAGGCTTTATGACAAACAGAGGAGAAATGGCAAATGGCTTTACTCTTTCACTCCCTTTCAGTACTGCAGAAGAAATGGAATTTAGATTGATAAACTAGATTGTTATTTATGCTTCAATTCTTATTACCCATCTTTACAGATTGGCAAAAGTTTTTATTTGAAGAAAAATAGAACAAGTAAGGTCATGTGTCTTTGGCAAAGGTAACATTGCATCATGCCATTTTACAGTGTCACTTCTGAAAGTGAAATCACACTTAGCATCACATGGCCTTGTCACTTTCTCAGCAATGGGGTTATAATCCACCATCTTTCAGTGCATAATTCACATTGATTTTTTTAAAAAATATCTGTTAGGGTAATAAACAAAAAAAATTCAAGTTAAAAATAAAATACATTGACTTGTGTGAAATGGAAAACAGCTCAGTTTTTTCAGGCAGGTGGAAACAACCTGAAAGAACTGTAAGGCTGTGATATCAGTATAACTCTATGAATAGCTTGTCAAGAATGATGCCATCATTTCTTTTCTGTATTACAAGTTCAGGGTGTATCTACAGAAATGGTAAGAAATGGAAATGGAAAAAGAAGGGAGAAAAGCTCCTAGAAGTTGCAGGAACAGAGCTGGAATCCAGCATCTGTCTGTCTGCCTAGATGGTGTGTGCAAGAATGCACTGCCAGGGAGCAGAGGCTTAACTATTAGTATCAGAAGAGGTACAGAACCTGGAGTTGAATGACTGCCAAGAGATGACATGAAAAGCAAGCAGACTGTGAAAAGCTGGGGATGCAGAAGTTCATTGCAGAAGTGGATAGTTTTTAGATGAAAAACCACTATGACATGTTTTGTATAATGTCTTGTGCTGTAACTGAATGGGCAATGCTAAGCAGTCTGCAGCTGGCCTTACCCAGATGAGAGAATTTTAGAGAAAGAGTCGGTCCTGATAACTCTGCCATCCACATCCATTGAGAGGAAAGTTGGAGCCCATGGCTTGGAATAAAAATAAAAAAAATAATTCAAGGTGATAGTAAAGACTATGATGGAATTATTTTCTTTACTATGAAGACAGAACTCATTTCTTAAAGAAATATTTTTGATAATAAATATTTTACAGATATGTTTTCCAAGGAAAACATTACAGTAACTTGCTGACAAGTGATTGTTTAGGTGAGCTGTCTGAGATGTGATTTCAATATTCTATGAAAGTCTTCAAGAAATCAGCTTTGTTGTTTTTTGATGCTTACTTAGCCCACTGTTCAGCATACAAGTGCTCAGTTCAAGTTTTGGAATGATGTCATAAGAAGGAGAGAGAAATAATGATTTTTCTGTCAAGATTTCTTTGTGGAGTAAACAGGTACTGTAATGTCTAAAATGGAGCCCTGTAGCTTTTTGCTTTGCTGTATTAAAAAACAAAATCAGAAGATATGACCGAACTGATGATCTGAGTTCAGCACATTTTTCCTTATCAAGAATTCTGTTTTCACTCCTTGTTCCATGCACTCTTTAACAAAGCTACACACTGCTATTAAATAAGTGAAACAGGTTTATTGCTCCTCCCATAAAAATGTATTTCAAAATAGAAAATACTGAACTTTAGCTTCTACTGATGTTTTATAGCTTTATAAGACCAGTTTTTACTTCTGAAGTTAGGTACATTTGCAGACTGTGGAACTGTAAATTCACATGTGAAATTTGGGGGAAATTTCCATGAAGAAGGGAAGCTGCCTACTCAGTACCACTTTGTCTTGCACCTGGGGGAAGTCTCTTGTGTTCTCCAAAAGGCGAAGGGTAAAACTGGGGTAGAGTAGATGGGGAGTTAGCAGTCTTCTGCTGAGTGAAAGAAGAGACTGGTCTGAAAGGAACATCAAGTCTGCAATTTCCGGGTGTTCTTCAGTGACACGCTTGCTTTGCTTTTGATACAAAGTCTGTTATTTTCTGACTATTGAAGGAAATTCTATCTTGTATGAGGCTTGAGGAATTTGAACCACTGATTAACAGGACACAAAATGTCACAAAGGGGACTGAGAGGCCTACAACTACCTTAGTAGGACATGAAGAAGGAGAATGCAGTAAGATCCATGGCTCAAACCTTAGTTCTCTCCTGGACCAGAAAATAAGGATTATGGAAGACAAATTACCTTTTCAAACTGAAGAAAGTAGTAAGGATCATCTTCTATTATGAGGAAATCATATTTTCTTGCAAGCTGAAAAAATGAATGAAAAGATTTGTTAAAAGGTAAAGCCACTGTAAATTCATTCAGTTGTGGGGTTTTTTCTTTTTTTTTTACCAGGACCATATTATGATCCTATTGATTGATCATTCATTATATACCAGGCCCCATCATGAGAAGCTTTCAAGTGCCCAATTCAGACATCAAGCAATCGTAAGAGTAAACAGTACCTGCAGTACAAGGAGCCACATATGTAACTGGAGCTCTGTTGCATGTAGCATGGAAACTGTGCAGGCAGCTTGCAGGAAGTCCAGTTAGAAGCCCACAGTAAAAAGGTAGCAGCCAGCAATGGGCTACTGTAGTAAAACAATGTATCTAATGCATAGTCCACCTCTTGAGAGTTGTCATGAAAGGGATTCTGCTAGACACAAGTTCTAGGAGGAATGTTTACTGGACCAATAATGGGCCCAGATGTCACACATGGGGTATCCTCAACTGAAATGAGACTGCCATTTATCCATTTCCACGTACAAGGTTCATAAAGCCCCAGCTACGTACCTGGTAAATCTCCTTCTTGCGCTCTGTGCTCAGAGAGTTGCCGGTTGGGTTGCACCCATTTGGAATAGTGTACAGGAATTTGGGAAGGTGATGGCTATGATTTTTCAAATCATCTGGGCTCCAAGCAGACAGAATTTCTTTTAAAGCTTGTGGAATAATGCCATGTTGGTCACTAGGAACATTAATTATATTACAACCCAAGGGTCTCAACTGTTGATAGAAAGAACAAAACTGTCACAGTGGTGTAATTCAAAGGTTTTTCTTTTGTTGTTGGCATTGTAAAATATCATCAATACAAAGACTATCTTTCTGATTTTATAGCTGTCTCAAGTTCCATTTGCTCATGACTCAAAAGTTTGCCAGAATTTGCTGTAATGCTTGTCAATCTTACCCCATTACTCTTTATTTGCCCTATTCAGCCAACTGAGAAGAAATGGGTAACTCATATGTTCAATTGCTGCTTTTCTCTAAGAATCACACGTGGTTTTGCAAGCAGAAGGGAATTTTGTGAATTTGAGCTGTGTTCTCAGGATTCCTCATGCTCTCACCAGAGACAGTTGATAGCACCTTTGCTTCCTACTGACAATTTACACTCTACTTCAGTGAAAGTGCCAGAACTTTAAGCTACCCTTCACTGACAAAGGGCAAAGAATATGTTCTCAATAGATATATTCAGCAATACAAAGGAGAATGAAATGATGCTACTGCAATGACATATTGACAGCAGCACGGTAAAATACCAATGAAAAAGCTTGCTGTCTCTCCTCTGTGGAATTTCAATTTGTACCATGTAGTGCTCTGCATTTTTAAGTAAAAACACAAACTGCTGCATTGTCAAAATCCATTCCTAACTAAGCACAGCTGATTAGACAATATATATTTAAATTTAGCACAGCAAACAATAACAATTTCTTTTGATGCAAAGGGAGACTAGGCTGAAATTGTGGTGCATTATTTATTGTAACCTTTCTTGCACCTCTTAAGCAATTTGAGCTGACAATTTTATATTGATTAAGTTACTTTTCAGAAGTAAACTTTGTTATAGTTCTGACTAATTCATGCCTTCATACTCATATATGGATGTTTTAGGCCTATTCCAATCTTAGACTATTCATAACTATGGTATAATCTGACCATGAAACACTTCAGGTGAATGTGCTGACGTGTTAAAATACCCACTTGTTACAAATTTTCTTCAGTCCAACTAGATCCTGATGTTTTTTCTTACCTATCCAACCAAATGTGACCTTAGCTCTTGAATGGACTCAGATTTGGAAGACAAATTTGGAATAGCTTTCATAGACCTTTTAGTAGAAAACCACCCATGAATTAATATTTATGAATGTTTAGAGTTGAACTCTAAAATCTTCATTCTTAGATATGTTTTTATGGTAAATACAGACACTGTGTATAAGACTGCAGATCAGGTACTGAATTGCTGTTTAGTTAAAATGTAACATTCACAATGTTTTGTAGCTACAAATACTTACAGCTGCTAGTGTCCCAGAGTATGTGGGAGCATCCAAAAGGATGTTGTCTCCAGGATTAATGAGCATTTCGAACACCTTCAAAAGAAAACAGTATTTTAGAAAGTGGTACATTCTTGTACACATACTTCTGACTGCTTAGTAGGATTTAAAATCTTGATCAGATATTAGTAATTCCCTAACCATTTAATGTGTGAGAAAAGCAATGAACAGATGAAAAACCTGCTTTTGAGCCAAATTAAGCTAAGTAATCAACTAGAGAATATCAATTTGACACAGTGCTCTGAAGCACTGTTTATACTAAGTTACAGAAAGGTTCAACTAAACAGCAGTGAGAGTGGACTTGAAAGGGTAATTATTTCAAGAGATTAAAAAAGACCAGGAAGTAAAAAGAAGCAACATATTTGGAACAGAGTTATGGTAAAGCAAATAATTCATCTATGTACTTATTACTGCACTACTTGAGTTACATGAAATGTTACCTTATAGTATATTTTCTGACAGGCTCTTTGGTTACTGAAATGTTTATGCAGTTCTGACAGACTAGAATGCCACACCAATTTTATTTCAGTTCCATTATCTTGTATTGATAATACTGTCAGACATTTATTTAACAAAGTACCTTGCATATAGTTAAAGAGTGGCACTTAATACTGAATACAACTGAACTGATGGGGGAATAAACATCGCTCTGAATGAAATGCTTTTAACATATGAAGCTTTCAGTCTTACTTTGCACAAGCCTTCCTGGCTGCCGGTTGTGACACACACTTCCATTTGTCCTTGCTCGGGACTGTAATTGGCAGTGGGGGGATCATGTAGGCTCCGCTGGAAATCTTTTAGCCAGGACAACAGCTCTGGAATCCTGAAACATGAAAAAGTGCATACAACATCTTATATAGGCCAAAACTGGGCTGCTCCTCTAAATCACTGCCAAATCTAGCATGAGGTCCTGAGTCTGACTTCAGCTGTAGCACAGATATGCTCAGATGTGATTTTTATGACTGCTTTATCAAATTATGAAAATGAGATGGGCATCTGTGGTCCATACACCAAACTGGCATACTGAAGTCTTGGCAGGAGTTATTTGCCAAGGATGAAACAGGGTTGAGGCTGAACAGTATCCATTCCTAGAAGTGATCACTCCGTACTGAAATGTGGCCATGAGACAAAGTTCTCAATGCTGCTAGTAACAGGCTGCAGATTATAAGGATTTCTGAAACATTTTTTAAAAAAAGTCTTAAGATCTTGCAGGATGTTCACAAATGGCTAGGTTCATTTAAATCTTAAGAAAAGTCTTAACTGATTAATGCCCTTGTGTGTCTCTGTAGGTACCCAAGTATTTTTTTAAACCTTTCCCAAGCCTGTCCTAGTGCTGTCTGCTGGAGAGTTCATGTGAGCGCTAAAGTAACGCAGTGATATGCAATTTTTGTACCAAAAATGACAAAATTACAAATACCTCAACTACCACAAGTTGTACATACTGACTTCATTATGTGGTGCCAAATGAAAAGAAATACTCCAGAATGTGGAAATTATGTATTGCAAAGCAGTATGTTTTAATTAATATCTGATTTGGGAGTCTGGATTCTCAAATATTAACAGCCAGTAAATGCTCTAGGATTGCTAGGATTAAGGTTTTAGCTTTTTTTGGTTTGTTTTTTTACATTACTCATGGCAAAATTTTCCACTTGAACTGAAATATAAATAGTGAGGCAAACTGAAAAATACCTGTTTTTTGAAAGAACCTGTTTTTGGAAAAAAGGGGTTTATGAAAATATTATAAAAACACAGGTGAATTAATGCAATAATATATGGTATTATGATCCTTTGATTCTGATATGTTGAAAGGCAAGCAGCTGTGACAGGTACCCTGCTGAGGCTGAGTACTGAAGAGCTCTCTTCATCAGATCTTCCCCAATCTCAATAGGAGTTCCATGTCCAATGTCAACAGTTGCTCTCTTAAATGGAAACAGGTTAGGATTTGGTGCCCCTCCAGCCAGAGAGATGAGAGATGGAGGAGACTTCTGCATCAATTCAGCTAGATTAAAAGGAAAACACCATGGTTACAAATTGATTATTGCAATGTAGGTCCTATCCTTTAGTCAATATATAATAATGGTCCAGAGAAATATGTTCCATTTTTACCTTTTTTAACTACCATGAATAAAAAAGAATAATTCTTCTTAAACTCACCTTTCTGCTTGGATTAAAAAGGTATTTGGGGAGGCAGGGAGGGAGATACTGGCAGGACAGATTAAAAGAAAAAATAATTTGAAGTTACAAAAACTATTTATAATTTCTTTTAAAACAATCTGGACTGCTCTACTATTAAAACTTCTGTTACTGATGTCTTTTGAGTTTCAAGAATTAAAATCTTTACTATCTTCTGTTTAGAATGACTTGAAATGACTGGCTTTGTTTTTTGTTCAGTCTTACTTCAGCTGATGTGGCTGTAGTGCAGCTACACTGACAGATGATTATAGCTTTTCTATAAGGGACTAGAAATGTTTCTGACAGTCCTGTTTTAGTGGCAGAGGCCACTAAATAATGCTACTGTGTAAATAATTCAGTATGAAGAAAATCTTAACTCTTGCTTTAAAGTCAGAGTTTCACAATCATTCAGATGCAATCCATGGAGCACAGACTGGACTTTAATCCAGCAGGGACACTTGACTGCATTCAGTCTAAGAGCTCACAATATGGTATTCATGCTGGCTTGACAGTTCAGATATGAGAGGACAGATGACACCAGATCATCATAAAGCCTCCTGTTACCAAATTTATTTTCCAGTACTTATTAGCAAACTTGAACCTGAGGAGTTAATTCTTATCAGTTAGTTCAACAATATTGGTTATGCCTGTGACATTTGGCCTGGCAAAGGGAGATTTACTTTGTCATCAAAACTGCAGTCTGAATGTGTCTTTCTGCAGGAACTGTGCTACTTAATATTTGTGCTATGACATGTATCAATGTATTGCTTGAAAAAGAGACTACCTGGAGTGAATTACTTGACTTAGCTTACTTACTTCATTCGTACCTGTATGAAGCATTTTAAGCAGAACAGCAAATGCCAGCCCCTTACCAAGAGAGGAAATTGACCCCTGAAGGCTTAACTAGTGATGTATGTCTCATGCTTGAGTTCTGTAAGGTCTCTGTAGGTTTCAACTGAGTAAACAAATAGGCAGTTAACCTTTTCTATCTGTCACATAGAAGACTGTAATGTGGTAGCCTAAAAATAGTGTAATATGGAAAAGGAAATTGTAGTAATACTGAGGCAGTGGTGGTAAGAATTTATGGACATAAAGAGGATACAGGAAAGCTAGGTGGAAAGAAACATTATGCTGGGACTGAGTTTCAAGTCATTAGCAGTTGCTTGTCTCTGGACAACCATTGCAAACTCAGCAGCAAATTGTGTTGAAAGCCCTGGTTTGGAGATTTTTCAGACACTTGTTGAAATGATAATACTAATTCTTCTGTCTGTATGGGTTTCTGAAAGGGTTCAAGGCTATTCACTTTATTTTTCTATATACCTATTCGACATCTCAACTTGACAAAGTCAAAGCAGTTATCTGGCCTTACTTGTCAGCTTACAGCATAGTTGTCTTTCAAACTTTTTCAAGTCTTGAAGTCACCCCAGCAAAGACCAGAAAACAGAATGATACTCCTTCTGAGAAACTGGGAAGAATGGACATGTACTCACTCAGGAGTCTTATGGGAGATGCTTTTCGTGCTGCACTCACAGCGGTGATGAACCGGGAGTAATTCATAGCTGTATGGAAAGAGTAGTTAGTTGGACATGAAGCTAGAAAAGGGAATAGCAATGGCAGTGTACTTTTGGTATGTGCATTTCCCACAAGTAACGCTTCCAGTTCCTTGTCTCCATAGGTGTGCTCTGTTGTAAATCAAATGTTGACTTAATCAGGCTAAAATTAGTGCTGGAATTTACTTCCCTTTTTGAATGGAAGGAAAAGGTTTCAACTTCATACTCTCAGCTTCTGCCACAGCCTCCCAATGACAACCACACAGAGATTAGATCAGATGCTGCTGTTTGGATAAACACAAATAGTATCTGGGGAATTTGTCCGTATGCCAGTGAACTGGAAAAAACCCTTTCCCCCTCCCTTTACTGCCAGCTGTGGAGTTTTAAAGGCACATTAAAAATTTGAAGATTTGATGGATCTTAAACAACCATCATCTGTTTTTTTATTTAACGAGGATTCAGCTTTATTTAGCTGTATTAAGCGCTGCATTTGAAATGCCTTTATGACTGCAAGCTATCATTGTAAAGTCATAACACTTGTCAAGTTAGAGGTGAGTTGTTTTTTTTTCAGAAAGGCTAATTCAGAAATGTCTTTCAAATGTATCTGGTGAGCGTTTACCACCCCACCCCCCTCCCTTCTCCCTGGTGCCCACAGAGCGAACTACAGTCCAGGCCCTGAAAGGCCACAGGAAAGCACCTCCGAAGGGAAGGAAAGCACAGCAATTAAATGGACAGGCAAACCGCAACACGCGTGTGCTCGCAGCTGTTAGAAATGATCTACAGAGCAAGGCTGCTTTTAAAAAACACACCTCAATGCCTTCTAAAGACAGCTAGCTTGGCTCACCGCCGAGCAGAGGCGCGGTGCGGGCGGCACAGGCGGGCTGGCTCCGGCCGTGCCTCAGGGGACAGAGGGGCCGGCACCCCGGGCACCGCTGCCCGCTCCCTCCCGGGGCAGGGACGGACCCCCGGCCCACCCTCANTCTCCAGCCTGGTCTCGGAGCGCTAAGGGGGATGGGGCATCCGCAATTTCTCTGGCAGTGCCTCATCAGCCTCACAGTACAGAATTTCTTCCTAACATCTAATCTAAACCTGCCTTCTCTCTGTTGGAAGCCGTTCCCCCTTGTCCTATGCCGTTGAGAGAAGTCCCTCTCCAGCTGTCTCGCAGGCTCTCTGTAGGTGCTGGAAGGTGCCCTGAGGCCTCCCCAGAGTCCCCCCTCAGGCTGAACAGCCCTGATTCCCCCAGCCCACCCCCACAGCAGACATGCTCCAGCACTCAGCAGCCTTGCTTCTCTGCACTGGCTCCAGCTGGTCGATGTCCTTGCTATGCTGGGGACCCCAGAGCTGGGTGCAGAGCCCCAGGCGGAGCCTCACCAGAGCGAAATAGAGGGGCACAGAATCACATTCCTCAACCTGCTGGGCACGCTTACCCTCTAATGCACTTTATCCTGTTGCCGCTAAAACTTCTGCTCATAAAAGGGAGCAGTTTTTACATTAAAATTTGAAGTGTGGCATCTGAAACTATCCCCCCCCAGGTGAGTAGGATCAGCGGAAGGAAAAGCAACACGTGGTGTGACATAGCCCCTCCTTGCTGGGTGTCACATGCTGTTGGTTGTGCAACAAACGGGGCTGTAGCTGCTGCTACTTAGGAAGTAGCAAAAGACATGCTGTAATTTTCGAAGTCATGGCTTTTGACTTCAGCATTTTGGGGCTGCCATGGCCCTTACTCCTAAGTGCAAATTGAAAGAAAAGGGTCTAAAGGTATACAGTAGTCTGAGAAAAGTGCAAGGACATGCAAAATCAGGTGTTTGAAGCATATAGGTCTTCATAGATTGGAGGCAGGAGAGTTAAAATCCTGGACAGGACAAGGACTGGAGCGTTTCCTAGGTTTAAATCAGTGAATCACCAGGCTTTAAGATGGTCAGTGCTTAAAGCACTTTTTAACTGGCACATTCCAAAAGTTACTGAAGGCAAAGTTGAGGTATGAAAGCAAAATGGCTCTAGAAAAAAGATGAGA
The DNA here is from genome assembly GCA_013400415.1 of Scytalopus superciliaris. Taxonomy (NCBI): domain Eukaryota; kingdom Metazoa; phylum Chordata; class Aves; order Passeriformes; family Rhinocryptidae; genus Scytalopus; species Scytalopus superciliaris. The sequence goes on from VXBX01005474.1 coordinate 429,274, forward strand.
GGCCTTTAGAAGGTACCTTTTTTCCTCAATTTGGATGATTTGGTGCAGTGTTTGGATCTCCTGCAAGGTTCCATAATTAGATGCAGTAAATTGAAATAGAAATGGAGTTCCTACCATGTTTGTGGTGTAGTGAGGAAGGATTGTTTGCTTAGTTGGTGTCTGAATGCTTTTATGCTGAAAATCAAATTTTATTAGCTTTAATGATCTGAAGAATTTCTAATTTAGGTAATTGCCTTTTAATAGTGTGACGTACAGACAAAAATAAAATATAGGTATATAAATGTGAAATAACAAGTGGAGAGATACTGAACTGTGAGGTTCTGGCTGTGAAAGACTGATTGAGTCTGAGTTGCTTTTCATGTAATTTTGGGGTTTTCACTTTAAGGTTGTCAGTGTTGCAGTTTGTAGCACATACAAATGTTTGGAGAAGTTGAAAGAAGATTTTCCATTTATTTTTGTGGGCTTTGTTGAGTCCCTTAGCCAGTTATAGTGTCATTCTATTGAAAAAAAAAATAAAAAAGTGTACAATTGTTTGGATGCTTATCTCAGCTGGATTCATATGGCAAATGTTTGCATCACTGTTTATACTCCTTACTCAACACAAGTTGAGTGCTCTGTTTTCCTACTGTGTAAGAAGTTGTATCTTTGCTGTCTTTGTTTATTACTTGCACACTTAGAACAATGACGATTTGCTGCAAGTCTTGCATAATTCATGAAGCATCGCTAAGGCCTACGTATGGTTGCTCTTAATGAGAAATATCTACTGTCATCTGAAGCTGTACTACCTCTCTCTAAAATCCCTACGCACTGACGCTGTTATGTCCAGTTGTGTGTTAACAAATAACCAGCAACAGAATAAAAAGGTATAAAGCGATTTGATTTAAGAAGAATAGGGAGACTGGGTAAATATTGTTACTGCACAGTTTCCTTCTCCCCTAAGGACTTCAGAAATACCTAAACCGTCTTTTAAGGGGATCAAGAGGAGGACAAATAATTGAGACAGCCAACACGAAAATTTAACTGGCTTGCTGTTTTTGCAACAGTATCAACTCCAGTCTAAAGTGTAAATCTCTCTAAGAAGCCGCGATAAAGCCTGGGACACTATGATTGTTTTAGTTTTACAGCGTGTTTGTTCTGTAAGATTTGAGTGCCCTCTTTGAAGTGATCATTTCACATCGATTAAATGCGAGTACGAGAAACTCACGGTACTGCCTGCGGGGCCCCTGGTAGGGAGCAGAGCTGCCCCCGCAGGTTCTAAGCCGTGCCGTGCCGGTCCGTGGCCGCAGGATGGCGCGTACGCACCGCCCGTCCGGCTGGCGGGATCGGCAGGCACAGGCAGCCCAGGTGAAATCATACCGGCGGCTTTTATTCCACTGTAATTGCTTCACCGCGGGCGCTTTCTGGAACTCCACATTAAGGAGTCCTGTCTTAACAGCCTGGCCACCTGCCTTTCAGAGAATGGGTGAAATTTCGGCCAGTAATGCTTTTTGCTGGTTGGGTACAACAGAGCTGGAAAGTGTCGCTGTCAAAATAGCCTTGCGGTGTGAAGGTGGGAATTTTAACGTGACGAATTGGAATGGCTGCTCATGAGAAAATCGCATAAGACCGGAAAATGGAGAAGTGCGACATCAGCCATTTTAAACATCAGAAGCAAATTGTTCCTGCCAACCTTTGTCTTCCCCAGGAGAAATGCTGACTTTGGCAGTACCTTTGTGTTTGCAGAACACCCCCTGTATGCAGCAAGCCATGGCTGGTGTGCAACAGCCACCGAGATCAAAAAGATCTCAGCAGTGCAGAACAGTTTGAATCTAGGATGTGAACATCCAGTGACACAGTTACTGCAGAGATCAGAAGTACCTAGTTTTCCTGGTGGAAGCTAAAACTGCTAGGAGAGTGTTGGCTCTGGAGAGAACTAGTGGAAGATGTAATGTTAGTTGTTTTGGCTTGCAGATTACTTGAGTGATTTCCTGACGTTTTGTCTGTTTTCACTGTAAAGCTCTTGGGAAAATAATGCTTCTATTTTCCTTTATGTAGTGCTTTGTAGGACCCTGATCTTGCTGGACCCTAATCAGAGCTACTGCAAAACAAATAGAATGCTGCCATTTGCTGCTCTCCCCCTCTTTTGAGGCAACTGTGTAGTAAAACCTTTATTTTTATCCAGGTTTTTAAAACTTGATGCAGTCCGAAAATAGGGGGTGGGGGGTTGGGAAGGGGCGGGGCTTAGGGAACAGTGAAGATTGATTCTCAAACAATTACAAATCCTGCTACCTACCTATCCATTTAAAATTAAACTGCAGCCTAGTCTCACCTGTATGTGTTTTATGCTTGTTGGCACTCATAGTTAGGAGGGCATGCTTTCTGCTGCTGCTCATGTTGTTACATTCTCCTTTTTTTTAATTTTTTTTTTCCTGTAATAGCTGGCTCCTTATTATGCTTCAGAGACTGTCAGATGAAAGTAACAGGACATCCATGATATGCATAGTATTCGTAGCAGCTGTCAAATGATACTGTCTTAGAGTGGAAGACCTGCAGTTCTGCAGAGTGACAGCTGTGGCGTGTATGTTTGAAGTAGCTCTCTGCTTGAAGGGTGGTTTCACCCAGATATGTAGCAGTCTCACTCTGACAACCTTTTTTTTTTTTTTTTTTGTAATGTACCTGGACTGTCATCATCACTTCCATGTTTGCCTTTTTATCCAATCAAACAGAGTGGGAGAGCACAGTATCTAGAAAAAAACAGCTTTCTAGGTTCTAGCAAAAACTCTAGGAAAGCTTTCACAGTAACATATTTCTCAAAAGCAGTTGCTTGTTCCAGAATGTGTTCCTTTGATAGGATGTCTAATACAATGAGGTATTTTTGTCAGATGTGCATCAGACACTCCTGTGCTTTAAAAACCCCAAAAAACAAAAAAACCCAAGAGTGATATTTTCCAGATGACTTTGTCCATGCTATAGAAGCTGAAATTGGATGGAGCAAAGATCAATAATGTATCCAGTTAATACACTAACATATAAATGAAATGAATCATAAGAAATGAAATGACTTCTCCCGACAATCTCAAGATAAATGCTGTTCCCTAATACCTCAGTCTTGTCGATTTGAATTTATATTATAGTCAAACAGTTGCTGACGTGTGAACTCTATTGTGTAAATCTCCCAGGAAGTGGGTACTCGCTATTATTTGCAACATATGTTATTCCCTGGGCTCAGCCTTTATTATCCATTTTCATTTAGTGCAGGCAAAAGAGTTTTTCTCCTCTTGCCCTGCATGTTCCTCTGTTCCCAGCAAGGTCACATGGTTGTCTGGTGCAAGAGTTGCATGGAAAAAAGAATGATCCTAAAAGCAGAATGAGGTAATGGAAAAGTGAAATTGTTGCTTCATTCTTGTCATGGTCTGGAGAAAATGTACTTCTCAGGTGTGGTACAACTGGTACTAGAGATGTGTTGTGTTTCTTTGTGTATTTTGAAGTTTGTCTATTCAACATGAAAGAGTTTACTGATTTTGAATCTAGTTGTCTTCAAACTGATGAAGATACTTTTTGGTTGTTAATTCTTGATTAGAATTTTGCCTTTTGTCATGAGAATAAGTTATCTATTAAATTTTAATTTCTGGGCCTTGCTTCTATAAACATAAAAAATAATTCAGGCTATTCTTCTGTATCCTACTGTAAGCCATCAGCAGTTGCAATGGAATTATGGTTCTGTTCTGTAAGGTTTTGTTCTTAAGAGCTACATTTCTTCGGTTCATGTTCAAATCACATCTGTAGTAAAAGGAACATTGTTGCTTCTGAGAACAGACATCTGCATGTGTTACCAGCGCGGGTGTGGATAAGCAAGATCCTGATATCAATCAGCCTTACAGTGCTTATCTGCCTGCGGTCATTACATGGCTCCAGAGATGATACAGAATTCCTAAAAAAGCCTGAAGGTGCTTCTGTCACTCGGAATAGATGGGCATCTGGGGAAATTGCCTGATGTAGCCTTTGCTTTTGAAGCATGAAAATTCTCTCCTGTGTTATATATCCTATAATATCCAGTCTTAGCTTGTTATGTTTCACAATTGTTGCATGTAACTAGGACTCTAAAAATTTAGGGAAACCTGTGGAAAAAACATGTATTTGTAGAGACTTATTAAATGGACTGACTCCATCTCCTGCCTAACTTCATTAGTGGTTACTGTTCCAGTATGTTTGTTTTGACATATTGTATTGCTGTGTTTGGCATATTGTACTTACCTTGCTGTTGGCCAATGCCTTTGAGATTCAAAACGAAAATATATGAGAAGCTCCAGAAGCTGCAGAGTCTGTCCTTTGATGTAAAGAGACTGGTGTTGTGAACAAGTTAATCTCTAACAAAGGGTAAAGGTTCTGCAGCATACTTGAAGAAAGAAACCCCCCTGACTAGACAGGAATGGGGAGAACTGATAGTATGGCTGCCATCCATTTATGGGGTGTTTCAGAGGTACTCTGTCTATTATTAATTTTTTCCTTAGACCACCTCTCATTTTTTTTCTTCTATTTCTCTTTCCTAAATGAGATAATTGTCAACTCATGCTCAAAACACTGGGTTGCTTTTCTCTGGACAATTGCTACATGTGGCTGCTCTTTCCTACTGAGATTTCTAAATGTGCTCTTGTTCTAATAATGCTCATCTGTTAATTCAGGTTGAAGAAAAGTCTGTTTTAATTATGCACCTTTTTCTACACTGTAATCCTTATTCAAATAAATGCTGAGCCCTGCAATTCCAAGAGTGAAAATTATGCATTGTTGCTGCAATTCCTGGGCTTCTATCCTTGCAGGTGGTCAAGGTGATCCTTTTAGATGAAGTACATTCATCTCTGCTTGAATTCTGAAGAGTTAGAGAATCTTTGGGCATCATCTTAATTTTTCTTCCTTTCTGTTTCAGACTCTTTGTTCCTCAGTTGCTTGTTTCTCTGTCCTGCTTTCCTCTTGTACCTACAGCTCTGTTCTTAGTTCCTTGAATTTGTCTCATTTTGTTTCCTTTTGTGTCATGTTCTTTTGTATTACATGGAACATCTCCCTAATTTAAAGCAAATCCAATTTCTTCTCTCAGTGGGGATCCTTAACCAAACTCTTTGGATTATAACCAGGTATATTCTATTGTCTACATGAGGCTTCATGCCAAATGTCATGTGCGTGTTGTGGGGTTGTTTTGTTTTGTGTTTTGTTTTGTTTGGTTTTTTTTTCCTAAAACTGATCTCTTTCTTGGGCAGTGACAAAGTGTTTTGCTGTGTCTAATGCTGTAATGTGTAATGCATAATGTAACTTTCATAGGACAATCAGGATGATGTATTATCTGTTGGAATAACAGCACAGATAAAAGCAAAATCATGAGTTGTACAGGTTTGGTAATCTTGGAATTGCTTCTTTAGTGATGATGGATTATGTTTGAATAAGGTTATATTAATTTTTCATCAAACAATAAAAGGAGTAGGAGGAATAGTTTTATATTGTTTTTTAAATAGTGCAGTCAGTTTCTTCTGATGATAAACTCTTCACTTTTACTTTGTAAAACAGCTTTATTCCTGTGTCAAGTGAGTCTTGATTGTGCTATCTTTGTTTAATGTATTTTGTAGTTCAGTGTCTCTGTCCTAGGCAAGTTCCTTGTCCTTTATCCTTCTGGCTTATGTGGGGCATGATTCAAAATCCTCAAAGAGACAGCTTCAGCGAAGTTCATTTTGAGGACCTTGATTTGTAAAGCACACTAGCTTTCTGTGTTTCTCAAACACCACTGAATTTAAAAATGATAAACAGTTCTGCAAGCACCAACAATTCGTAGACTTGTACCTCTCTGTCAGCATATTCAGAGGAAGTGATTGCGTTCACAGAAAGAATGATAAAATTGACTGTATCATATAGACTATGAACAGCATTTTAATGGCCTTTTAGCATTCATCAGAAGCTCTTAGCTCTGCAATTGCTTTTGTTTTGCTCCTTGTTTGCATTCATGCTATAAATCACTGCTTTTAAAATGAGTTTAGAAAGTGCTTTTCTAAAGCTGTCAGCAATTAAACTGTAAAAGTTAACTCCTCGGGAATTAAGATATATAAATTAGTCTGATTAATTATTAAAAGTGAGGCAGAGATTGGTACAAGTAAGATGAACTCTAGAATGATGGAATTAAATGTAGAAAACAAGAATATTCACAAGGCAGATTCAATAGATGGCATAGTAATACAGTATATCTTCATCTATAGAATATATCTGAATTTCCTTAATTTCTCTGAAGCACTGAAAATAAGTAGCTGTTTATCTAACGAGGGCATGTTTTTAGAGTAATTCTGGCTAATGCTACATGTGTTGTGTCATGAGCTGGGGAGAAAGAGGAAATAGTATATTGCCTGTGCTTGTATGCAGAAGACCTTGTAGTGCAATATTGTGTAAAAAGGGTAGTGCAGGAATTCTTAGGAGTGATTATCACATGGGCAGGAGAATGGTAGCTGTTTGGAAGATAGACACATGTTCTGTGCTTCCCTGAAGTGTCTGGGGTCAGGATTTGAATGAATATGCTTTTGTTTTCAGGATGGCTGCACATTGCCCATGCAGGTAGTTCCAGCTGAAACTGGACTTGTATTAGCCTGCTTGCCTTTTACCTAACTTGAGCAGATACCAGCTCTGTTCTGACTACATCTACCATAGGCAGAGAGGTAGGGATGATATAACTATTATGTAGAAAACCAATTGCTTATTTACTGTTATTGGAATTTGCCCATGTGTTCTTGACATCTATCATGTTCTATATTATAGTGTAGTATCCATGAGTCTTAGGAATTTATGGGGTTTATTTTCAAGTCACTAGAAAACTAAACTGCCATACTGAAGGAGCTTTGAAATTTTCTCTACTACATACTGTAAAACCCCCATGATTCCAGAGGGAATCATGTGTCTTATTCTGAGCTACCTGTTCATGAAAGACTGTAGAAGTTCTGTGCTGAATGTTTGGTATCGGACTTTAGACTTGTCAAGCTTGGTAAAATACCGGGATTTTTAATCTCTTTGTTGTTTTGATGAATGGTGTTGCAGCTTCTGAGGCTACCAGGGCTGCCTGGTAGAGTTTTGAGGATTTCCTATTGGATGGCATGTTTGAATGTTCTCCAGCTGTTAGTCGGCTTCTGATTTCTATGATGTGAGTCTCTTGACAGTAAAGCACCTAGAGATGGTGAAATACTCCTGAGAAAATTCTGTAGCTGAGCTTTACTTTGGGGGCAAAGATGAATATTATGTATACCGGGCTGTGAGCCTGTAAGAGGGGAAGGATTGAAGCTCAAATTACAGAGTTGAGAGTATTATCAGTGAGGAGCTGTAAACATCTCCTTTTAGACATTTGGGTTGTGGGCAACAGTGACTGAAAATAAATGTGAGTTCTAGAGGTGAGAGGAATATGATGTATGAGATATTTTTACGTTTTTTCTTAAATGAGTTCCACTGTCAAATGCTTTGAAATATTTATCTCACTCAAAATGAAAATTAACAACAGTTTCAAAATAGAAATATTACAAAATCGCAGAATATGCTGAGTTGGAAGGGACCCACAAGGATCATCGAGTCCAACTCCTGGCCCTGCACAAGACCACTCCCAAGAGTCACACCATGTGCCTGAGAGTATCATCTCAATGTTTTTTGAACTCTGTCAGTCTTGGTGCTGTGACCACTTCCCTGGGGAGCCTATGCCAGCATCCAAACACCCTCCATATGTTGACCTGTTCATGATAATACATTCTACACTACATATTTACTTAGCTGTTGCTGTAGTTTTCTAAGGGTTTTTTTTAAATTAACTACATGAAACACAATTTTTACCAAACTTCCTCTGTAATCTAGCAGTATCATGTCAAAGAAGTCTTTGATTTGGATAAAGCTGCATCAAGATTTTGAATTTAGTTTCATAAGAAACTTACAATTTTACTGTTCTCCACTCCAGCACCTAAATCCTACTTCTTGGTTTGGTGACTGTTTTTTGTTTTGTGTAGTATTAAATGGCTACAGATTTTGATATATTTTGGGTTTACTTGCTCTTAGTATATAAATGAAGGGCAGGGATTTTGTCACAATATTTCAGCATGATTCACCCTGACATTTACAGATATGCTTGGATATCACTGAGACAACCTGAAAGCCTGACTAGTTCTTCTAATTATTCTTTGTCTCTTGCAGGAGCAGTGAGCATGCTCTGTAGTTCTGGGACTGAATATTAAATGAATCTTGTAGAAAGGCCTTGAAATCCATGGGGTATCAAAGTAGATATGGGCTTGATGACAAATTTTAAAGCCTAAAAGTGTGCTGTGGAATGCTGGACGGTTCAGAGGGAAGCAGTACAGCTGAGCATGCCCACTTACTTAGTGAAAGCTATTGTATTGAAGCAAAAGTGGGACAAGTCTTAACTTCACTGGCATATTCCTTGATCCCCTTGCGTCTTTGGTTATTTCCCATTTTAGAGAATATCTGAATGAATGCAGTATTGCATAATAACCTGCTCTTTAAAAAGCTTTTTTGCATAACTGGTCACTTAAAAAGTTTTTCTTTAGCTTCAAAGGATACTGTTTGAAGCTCTCAAAGGCATAAGCCAACTAAGAGGATTTTCATTCCTGCTCTAAGCAACTGATAGGACCAGCCTTGGTGGAAGCAGTTCTTTTAGAACAGTCGCCCTTACTTAAGGGAATCTTCTTAAAGTTTAAGGCAGAAGCTTCTTTCTCCAACCTGGAAGTAACAGTTTCAAGGCAGAGAACATTATGCTGCTAAATATTCGGAGATCTGAGGTCTAATCTACTAGTATTCTCCCTGTAATTTTTGTTTCATCGCATGAAAATAAATTGCGGAAAATGCTTACTCAGCCTAACTGAATTTACCATATGAGTGCATAGGTGGAAAAGGGTGCTGAGATTTGCACTGGAAACTAATTTCAAGTAAAAAGATAAATTGTTATTGGGAGAAGCTGCTTTGAAAATTTGATCTGATAGCTCATGAAGATTTTTGGTTGCTAAATAATATTTGTACAGACTGTGGTAATATATTTTTCTGGGCTTGAGAATCACATGTAAACTGGTTACAGATCTGTAAAGGCACTTGCGTCAGCCTGAATGAATTTAGAAACTGATTGTATATTGAACATTTAAGGCAAGACTTGCACAACAGTACAGAAAGTGTTTTTCCATTAGTGCCCTGTCAGTTGTTTACTTCTCTATTTTTCAGTGCCCCTAAAAGATTGACCAAGTACAGTCCCATGTATATCATCAGCCATGTTATCCTCTCTGCTTTCCACAGAGAAATTCCTCTTTGCCTGATTGTCAAGTGACTTTTCTTTATCCAGGTATAAGCTTGGTTTTACAAGTTTCTGCAAAACTGGTTTCAATAAATAAAATTGTTAAAAAGCTGACTTACTTTTGGGTCTGTTTCTATGTGGAGAATCCAATATTATATAAAAAAAATGATATTTGTGTGAGGTATAAGAGTATTTTGAAAATTTCCAAAAGAAAAGATAATAAATGTCCTCATCCTAATTGAAATGTTGTTTTGGAAACTTTTTTCCTTTAACTCTGGAGCTATTTCATACTTTTCCCCTCAAAAATGCACCATTGACAAAACTGATGTTTTGGTTTTCATGTAACTGCCTTGCCTTGACAAAGGTGCTTTCAAAATTTTGCCATTTCTCTCTATTGCATTTATCTGTTTTGTGAACTGACTTTGCTAGCAATATCTTGGTTTAGAAGAAGTCACCTAAGAAGCTTCTATTCTGGTGAGGTTTTTGAATTTTCTAAACAGTTTTCCTTCCTTCTTCTACGCTTATATGAACTTTTTCTGGTAGTTTAAATTTAACACAGCTTGAGTAACATTTCTTTTCATATCTCTGAACTGGTTTATGTCTCTTTCATTCACCAGACAATTGTTGGCTGTACTGTGATCAGACATACATCAGCTCCCAGACTAGACTGAACTGGAAAGGCTGAGTTTTCAGAAGTGCTCTCACTTGCATTGTACTGTAGTACATGCAAGAATAGCTTTTAAAGATCCTGTAAGTTTCAGAAATTGTATCTTTTTCTGTATCTTAGTAACTTGTCAAAGATAGGAGATGGTGGCCTTATGTCACTCTTCTGCCTAGGAGAGAATGGTGTCTGCAGTGGTGGGAACAACAGCGTGCACAGGACAAAGCAGTAGCTGGAATGCATACATTAACTTCTTGTTTTGCATTTGTTGTGGTATGTGAAGTACCAGGCACTAATTACAATTAATGGCAGCATGCCAGAGGCTGGATGTCAGTTCTTGTGTTCAGGTATACTTTGTAGTTCGTTTTCTAAGTTCTTGAGGTCTCCTCCTGTATTTGAGATCTTTTTTATAAGACACGAGTAATAGTTGTACAAGAATACTTAGAATATGCCTAAGCTGCAAAGGCTGAATTTCATAGCTGTTTGGACTCCAGTGTTGGCTTCCAATTATAAAGCACAAAATGAGAAGGCTCAGTATTTAGACTCATGAAATCAGAGTAATTTAACATTGAGTTATCTCATCCCTGACTTCAGTGAAGCAGTGTGGTTTGGTGAACAGACAACAGCTCACTTTTTTAGTTAATCTTTGAAACAGGTTAACATAGGCTTTAGATGCATGAAAAACCTTCCCCACTAGCACCACATTTCTTTTCTATCTTTTGTTGATTTTTTTTTTAAGTTTTGAAGGTAGAGCTTGAAGTAAAATAGTAAATGGAGTATTAAACATTCTTTTATTGTACTTTGCATCCAGATCACGTTTTTCTTCCTGTCATCTGAAGATGCAGCTGTTCTTTCACATAGTTGATTCATGTCATCCACAATTAAAATGTCCTTGCTATTTAAAAAATGCTTCTCAGCATGTCTAAAAAGGTTGTCAAAACAATGGCTTGTTCACAGTGAGAGAAAAGAGCTTGATGCTTTATAGAAGACTGATGCAATGAATTAACTAGAAAAATCTGGTTTTATCTGACTTCTGATGAAGTAATATATTTTCTTATGTCTTGATGGTTAGTTCAGAACCAGTTCCTGATCTGGAGCCAGAGATGGTAAGCTACACTGTATTCAGGATTCCTGGGTTATACAATTTATTTACAACTACTTCATACTGATCTTGTTCAACATAGCCATTTCTGTCAAACACTGCATTTCTTCCACCAAATGCATTACTTTACCTGTTATAGGTACTGGGGTATATGCAGTCCAAACTTTCCGAGGTCCAGACAATTGATTATTAATGAAGTTGTAATTTTTTTCTGCTATTACTGAGCTCTTTGAGGAAAGCAACACCATGATGCTTGTTCTTGGTTACTTAGTAATGTTTGGGCATCTCTAAAATATTGAAAAAAATAATACCACTTGTATTATTGCCCCTTGTAGCGCTACCTAGCTCCAGATGGGTGACAGGGTGTTTTGGCTGTAGTTCAGAACCCATGCTTCTGTCTGCAAAGCTGCCTGGCAAGCAGTGGTTAGACCATGTTCTGCAATATTGGTAAACAAAATCCCAATCCCTTTCTCAGTGAAAGTTCCTGACTGCAGTGTTACAGATGTTTTGTGACTTGAATGTGTTGCCCCCCCCCCATTTGAAGCTATATAGTATAGTTTGTTGTGCACAGGCTGGATGTCTGTTATTGTTTGTGAATGGAGGGTTGTATAGATCTTTGTTAGGGAAACACAAGCATGCACTGAAGCAGGAACTGGAACTCAGCTTGCTGCCTTAATCAGTAGTACTCAGTATTACAACCTAGTCCAGCTTTACCAGGTGTACATCTTAATTTCAGGCTTCAACAGATTTCATCTATGTAAGCCCTTTCAAAGCCATTGGTTCTTTGGTACCTTGAATTAATGTCCAGAGAATAACTACACATTATCCTCTAAGAGATTTAATTTGTTGAGAATATAGGTGTTTTGGCAAAAAGGGTTTTACAAAGATCACATGCAACTTGACAAAACCATTACAAAAAATTACCAGAATTAGCAAGCGTTGCTATAGTAAGGAACTTTTGTTACACCCAGCAAATACAAACTCCATGCAACTTAAGTTACATATCCACAAATTACAGAAAATAAGTGTTTAAGTTACCCACAAGAGGAAGAAAAGAATAAAGGAAGAGAGTTTAAGAGAAGAAAGAATAAAGAAAGAAAAAGAGGAGAGAAAGAACATAGCACTCAGAAGGAACCATGTTGATGGCTTCAAAGAGGACAGACCACAGCCCACAACAAAGACGTTGTGTGTGTCTCCTTTATCTGCTCTGGTCACAGTGGCCACTCCCTCCAGGTGGAACCTTTGGTTCACTTCCCTGTTCCCTCAGCCAAAGTGAGGGTGCCACAGCCAAGTAGAGGCTCCAGGGGGTGTGGTGTGGGTGGGTTACTGGGCGGGCTTTCCTTGAGTGCCAGCCCAGCCACGGGGCTGCTATGGTCATGTGGCTGCAGTCCCTGTGCTCTGGGGAGGGCTTGTCATGGGTTTGCAGGGGCAGCTCTTCGTCCCCTGCCACACACTCAGAGATGCGCCCCACGAGGGGGTTCTGACCCACTAACAACTGACCTGGTGTGTAACACTCAGGTGTGTACTTCTAGGTTTGGTCTTGCAGAAGCTGTTATTTCCTGATGAACTGAAAGAGCTTCAGTTGAAGAGTTTTGCATTTTGTAGCAGTTAGTGGATAAGAAAGATCCCTGCAAGCTCTGTTGCTGTAGCAGTTGAGTAGCTAGACCACCATCTATCAACTGTACTTCAAATGAAGAGAGTTACATGGTTGTGTGTTTTGTTTGTGGTTTTTTGTTTTTTTTTTTTTAACTGCTTAAAAGCATAATTCACAATTAAAGATTGTGGATTTCAAGTGGGAGAGGCCACTTTTTTTTTAGCAATGTGAAAACAAGATGCCTGAATTGCACTCCTAAGTGGGTTTAGGGTAAAAGCATCTATTTTGCTTTTTTGACAGTCTGGTCTCTGTGAGGAGATTTGTTAATCCTTCATATATATTTGTAATTGCCACCTGTGTTATTAAGAGAGGAACATAAGAAGCTCTCGGGGCTTGTGTGATTTATTGCAGTTTCAAGATGCTTAAAAATTGAGTACCGAAGTTGTAAGCATTGCTATGTCTAGGTCCTTTGAAAAGACCAAAGTACCTAAATTCAATTAATATTTGATCTGGTGCACCTGTGCCTCTTAAGCCTGACGATTTTTTTCTACTTCAAAAGGGCTAAACCATTCATCCCTCTCCCATTATCTGTTCTGTGTGCAGATGTGCTCAGTGTGATTGTCATCCTATTCCTTGGGGTTGGCTATGAGTCAGTGTGGCAAAGGGTTTATGACATTGATGTGAGTTTTACATGAGGACTTTGAACAGTTGAGTGCTCTTGCTACTCTTTGAATCCCAATGACTTTACCATTTTCATGTTGCACATGGATGGAACTTTGTCACTACAAACACTGCTAAATGATCTCTATTAATCTTTTCCCTTTCCTTCTCCATCTTCTGCTTGTTGATAAATATGTGATGTACATGTAACTTGACCATTTTTTGAGACAGGCATGGTGATGATAAAATCCCTAACCCAATGAAACTGATAGAAACTGGCTTAAGATGTCACATTTAACCCTGGATACGTCCTGAATAGTATCTGTTCCCTTTGAAAGAATATGCATCTCATGTAGAAAAACCTGTTTACATGCCAGTTGCATTTTTTCACCTCATTTAAAGCCAAGATGCTCATAGTCTCATTATATTAAATGCCTAAATTGGTTACTTGTCTGTGATAACTTACACTAACTTATGACATGCAGTAGGAAAAAGAAAAAAAAAATCCTTGTCATGCAAACAATACTTTGAAGCATAGTACAGGTTGCTGCAGTCAAAAGAAATTTGCAGTGTAGGACTGTAAATGTGGTGTTGTCATGAAAACTATGGAGATGTTTCTCCTTCTTCAGAAAATGCTTTCTATAACATATAAAATAAACCAGTCTAAATTCAGTCAGACTTGTTTCACCATATCGTGGGGTGGCAGTTTCCTGGTTTCCTGTGCTTCATGCCTGTCACAAGATTAAGGAAGGAATGAAGAATCCCAGGAGAAACATAAAATCAACATCTAGTAGGACAATTAACAATTTATTCAGAGCTCATCACTGTACATATTAAGATTGATTACTTTTTGCTACTGTCTTTAATTTAATGAGGGTAGCAGCTGCTCAGCTACTTACAGCGGTCACAATATTACAGCACTATGTGGGGGGGCTTTGTTGATTTTTATCAGCACAAAAGAAGGCAGTGTATTCAGCAAGTAGTATTTCGGGGAAAAACCTGCCTGTACTAAGAGACTCTTCAATTAATCCCCTAGCTCCATATGACTTCCTTCCTTATGTTTTCACTAGTCTTCATTATTGGAAAACTCAATTTACCATTAAATGATAAGAAAATATTTTCCCACAGATAATGGAATTAAAGAGAAGTCAGGGCCAAGTCAATAAACCATTATGAACTCACAAACATAATAGTTGCACAAAAATGATACCTAGCCTGCTCAGAACTATAGTTGTGTTGTTGTGGTTTGTGATGAGAATAATGATTTAGCAGTTGTCTTATTTTTGGTTTTAGAGGACAATAGCATAACATTTCCAGTTGATTTTTAGGTGCTGCAAGAGAGAGTCCCTTTGGTTAGAATGAATCTGAGGTGGCTAGACTTGGTTAATTATCTTGGTTAATTGCTAGCAAAGCAACAAGTTTCTTCTGATGCGTTAACATGCTTAAATGCAAATTTTATTTTCAATTGACTTCTGTGAAAGGACACTGTCTCCATATACAGAGACATGTGAGCATTTGTAAATCTTCCACAAGTGAGTTTAGAAACCTTGTGTCAGAGGCTCATTAGCTTTGTGCTGAAATTCCTAACTTTGATATAACATATCAGTGTTGCCAGGGGAATAACACTAATACAGTATAACTGGGTTTTAGGGTTCAGATAAGATCAGAAATTTTCCCCCACAGTTTGAGTAAGTCAGAATGGAAACAAATTACTGTGTGAAGTTGACTTCACTGTTTAGTTAACATGAAGTTTAAAGACATTATTTTGATGCCAAATGTTTCTCAGTGTGTATTTTATGTGTATTAAAATATTCTACATATATCTACACATCCACTTTAAAGGTTAAGGAAGTACGGCACTTTGAAAATGCTAGAATGTTCTTATAGATTTTTTTTTTTAGTATGAAAAAATCAATGTAGCTGTTAAATTTGCAAATAATTTTATATTCCAAGATAACATATGTCTATTTCTATGTTGTGAAAGAGAGGCCTGAACTGCTCTGCCCTGTTGCAGGTATTGTTTCTGCTTGGGAAAGATTATAGTGAATTGTGTTCACTTGCATGAGTAGTTTCTTATCTGAAAGGAAGCCACATGTGGGGATGGGCTGAAGCCGAGGCCCTGGGTTCTAGGTTACAGTTTGCATGGTCCAGAGAGACCCAGATGCAGGCTGTCTTGGGCAGATGATTTGAGGCAGACAGTTTTGTTGCTTTTCCTTCTTCTGTGTAGTTCTGTTGAAGTAAAAACCCATGAAATAAGGTGAATTATCAATTCGACTAGGGGTTGTTAACAACACAGCTTCCTCTGAGGCACAGAATCTGTTTCTTTACAGACTGTAGGTAAAGTCCAACCTGGAGAAGCAGGTTTGTTGGCTAACATGCTGTTCAGCCCTGATTCCCCCAGTCTCTCACTTTGGGGATGTGGCTGGTTAATACTCTTGCTTTTCATCTGCATGTCCACATTTCTTTCCTATGAAGCCTGAGGGCAGGAGCAGTGTGTGAGGCAGGGTCTGAATGCAGAGAAATGCTCCAAGGCCCTAACCTAGGACTGTAGTCATAAGGAAGTGAATGGTAGGTCAGAAGATCCCAGTGTATGTGAAAACTTGTTATTCCATATGTAGGAACTCTATCATTTTGGATGGGACTATGTTTTGGATGACAGTAAGATAGCTAATTGAACATAGAAGTAAAATACCCTGGGGTTTATGCTCAGGGAAAGAAATTACATCAACATTAAATGACAAAATGCACACCTAACTAGAAGTGTAGCTTCTCAAGGTGAGTAGTTTACAAAAGGTAGGGCAGTGTAACCTTGTCTTTGTAATAGGAAGAAAAGGATATAATAAGTTTTAAGTTAATATAATTTTATTTGCCTATATAATACATAGTTCTGTTTATATACTCTATACTATAATCCTACTTCTTGGTGAGGATGAGACTTCATGCATGGATTTTGGAAGGCTTATGGGTTCCTTTTGTTTTTTTTGAACTCTCAAAAAATAGAAATCTAGGGTATAAAAGTTGTTCAATTTGATTTAAATATTAATGCTGAACATGGTTTCCCCTTACATATTTTTGATGATATGTGGGGATCTGCATGTTATGTTAATTTTGGTTGTGAGAGAATTGAATCACTAAAAACAGTGAGGTTTGCACTACACTGCTAAAGTTAATGTGAGATTTGTAGTTTGGCAAAGGGCTTTCAGGATCACTAGTCACCATCCTGCATATACTCTTAGTCATACATTTATAAATAAAGTCATAATTTCAAATAAAAACATATTTAATATATGTGGAAACCTTTAACTCTGCTGGAATAGAACCTTTGTGCCTATTCATTTTACTGATACCAATTACAGAATGGTTTGGATTGGAAAGGACCTTAAAAATCATCTAGTTCCAACCTGCTGCCATGGACAAGGATGCCTTCCACAAGACCAGGTTGCTCAAAGTCTCATTCAGCCTACCCTTAAACACTGTCAGGGATGGGGCATCCACAGCTTCTCTGGGCAACCTGTTCCAGTGCCTCATCAATCTCACAGTGAAGAATTTCTTCCTAATATCTAATCTAAACCTGCCCTCTGTCAGTTTGAAGCCATTCACATTGTCCTATCACTCCATGCTCTTGTAAGAAGCTCCTCTCCAGTAGCCATCAGTGAAAGATCTTTGGGTAAGTAGTTCTGTTCAATAATATTACTTATGCTGAAGAATTACTCAGCTGAAGAATCTTTGCAGTGAAATGGGATAGAAGAGCTGTGGGTTTGTTTTTTTTTTTTTTAAAGATAGTTTATTAGATGTCATTAAAAATGGTATTCTTGTTATGACTATCATTTCAGTGATGACAGTGGTACACTAGTGATTCCCTAGGCATTTTTGAGTAGTGCTGTTAAGGTAAATGTTGACTGAACCTTAGACTAGGATGTGAAAAGTACCGTAACGTATATGATGAAATTGCGTACACATTTATAGCTCATCTCCCATGTATCGGTAAATTGGGCCCTGGAAGGAAAGGTCTGTTTGGCAAGGAGTGAGAAAGATCCTCAGTTTGCCTCTACACCTTGGAAAACTATGTTTAGGCTGCTGTGACACAGCATAACCATTTATACTTAATGTAGAATTATATGTGAATGTTACTTAGTTTTCAGATACCTGACATTCAAGGTAGATTTTAAAGCTTATCTGTTACATTTCAGTAAACCTTCTGACCTGCTGCTCTCTAACCACTAGATTTACCCAAGGGCATGCTTGATGCTGCTGCTGCTATTCTTTTGTTTCTCCTACATGAATAGATTGACACAATGTATGAATAACCCCAGACATGCAGGAATAAAGACAAAGACCTGCTTTGCTCTTCCCTTCCCTGGGGCAAATCAGATACTGAGATGCTCCCCGTGATTTTTTGTATACCTCTAGGGAAAATGCATGAAGAAATCCTACTAGGAGAACAATTCCAACATGATAAACCACTGAAAACCAAACAAAATCCTATTCCATTTCCTCTGCCTTTTTGATTTCTGAAGAAGTTAAATGATGAAAGGACTATGTTCTTCCCTTCCCATATCACATTATCATTGGGGAAGGACAGAGTCTGTTTTGCCTTTCAGTGTTCTTTTGGTGTAAAACAGCTTTAAAGGACAAGCCCACCGGGAAAGAAAGTAACAAACGTTTTCTGATGGACTGTGCTTTACAACTGCTTATTATCAGAGCTTTTGAGGAAAGTGTGTTTACCAGTAATAATTAATTTGCTTGTGTACTTCCAGTAATGCAGCTCCTGAGGAAAAGGCATGGATTTCCTAAGAAGAGACTTTAAGCATCTTAATAGTTCTTGTAAGTTCTATCAGCTGTGAGCAGAGATTGTTATTCTTGGGCCAAATAGATTATGCCTTCAGACGTTTTGTAGGGGGATTCTGTAGACATTGAATCATATCCATATAAATTTTTCTTAATATTATGAGAAACAAAGTAAACGGTTTTATTACAAGCAAATGAATTCGAATAGAGGACATTAACTCAGAATGACCTTTTGTTATTATTATTATCTCATTTTTACAAACCTCTAGGCGTATCGTGGAGTTGTAAGATGTCTCATCCCACTTGGAGTTGACATCAGGGACTCACTCGGACGGGATCAGGGAAAACCCCTTTGAATATTGGTAAAGAAACCCCTTGCCCCACATGGTTGGTCCTGGAGGTCGCCATAGTGTCCGAGACCCCACCTCCCACCACAGCACAGCCAACCAGGGGGAGGTGAACGCCTTTTTACTACGTAAATGGGGTGGGATTCTGGAGACCTTAAAAGAGGGAATTTTAAACTCCAAGGTGTGCTTTTTGGACCTTTTTGGGCCTGGGCACCCAACACGTGTTGTAAGTAACAGTTTCCTACTTGTTATATTTTTTTTTCCGCGATCTTTGTTATTTCTTTTATACCAAATTTAATAAAGAGATAAATTTTTATCACAATATTTATGGAACTACTTATTTAACTGAACTACTGTGACAGTAAGTATCATTAATTAATACAGTCCTTTCAAAATATCTAATGTATATTATAATTTGTTTCACTGAGTTTGTACAACACCCTAGCTAGCCACCCTTTACACAGTGGTGGCAACAAGTTTTCCAGTATTTTCTTTGTTGTAGTTGTAGAGCAATTTTTTGGCATCACTATAGAGCTTGACAATTTTAAAGTAGATTCATCTTTTCAGAATTGTTTGGGTTTTTTCCCCCATCATAACCCAGATTTTTAAACTGGTAACATGGTTGTGTGGTGTCGTTTTCGTGTGTGGGTTTTTTTGTTTCTTGTTTTTTTTTGGTTTACTTGTTTTCTTACAGTTACTTTCTAAAATACCAGTATTCCATAAGTCTTCATAGGTAATCTGTGCATGTTACTGAAATATATACTAAGATAATACCCCTAAATCACACAGTAAAAAAAAGAAATCCTAACACAATTTTTGTGTCTATTTTGTAAACTTATAGAACTGGAAACACTGAGATATCTACTGGATATGTGCATGAGGAGTAGATTGAGCTAAAAAATCCCTTTAACACAGGGAATTGTCTTGATTTTGGAGGCTTACAGCTCAGTACCTGAAATGAGTGAATTCCAATACTACTGTATATTTATCAGAGTTTATGTATCAGTGAATATGAAGGTAACTATATGCCAAAACATAATTGGCTTTAAAATGTTTTTGAGGAAATGGTCACCAACCAGACTTGAGTTGAACAGCAGTGTCATACCTCTAATTATTTTGCCTTTAAAATTGTTAATTTTTTAGCTATTTGAGCACTCAGATAACATTTGTGGGGAAAAAAACCCAAACAAATATCTTATGTGTAGATTAGGGAAGACAGGCATTTAAAAGAGCCACACTTTGGATAACTAGTTTAACAAGCTTTAACTCTTGAATGAGGTGGTTGTTTTTTTTTTTTGTTTTTTTTTGGTTGGTTTTTGTTTTTTTTTTGGGAAAAGCAGGCATACTTCAATATTGATTATAGGCTATCTCTTATTTTTCTGTTCATTAATAGCAGTCACTTGGAGTGATGTGGAACACAAATTGAAAAACACTTATCTTAAGAGTCTCTGTGTGCAACCAGGATGTTTTTGTAAGATTTACTATATATTGTTGCACTGTACAAATCAAGAGTGACAATTCCAGCAGTGTTTGAACAAATAATCTTATTTGACAGCAAACTTCTATCTTTCTCCAGAGCACATGGAAGCATCAACAGCCTAGCAAAGGTGCATTAATGTGGTACTGGATGTGCCACATTAATGCACTGCTAGTCCTGTTGATGGTTCCTTGTAGTCAGTGCTTATGGCTTGCAGTCATTGTCTGTAGTTTACTTTTTATCTGCTACTTCCCAGTTTACAAGCCATTATCATGGCTACTAAGTGATTTAACACATGTGCATTGATTTGCTCTGCGAGGGGAACACATACATGGGCTGTTGTTCCATGTATCAGTACCAGTGTCTCTGTCTATTTTTTATAGATTGGGGTAGAAGCAGCAGCTATGTATGTGCATGTAAGGGGGCTAGGCAAGAACAGCAACTGAGATAGTTGGATATATGTGGAAGAAAAGGTATGGAGACAGCAGAATAGGTCATGGCACAGTTGCCCTTGACCAGTCAGCTGTTGCTTGTCCCTTCAAAGTTCAGCGGAGTTATCCAGGGCCCTAGGAGAAATGGCCATATTAGCCAGCCTGTATCCCCAACAAAGTGGAAATGCTCACTGCAACACACTTTTGCCTGTGATAGCCTGAAGTGGTTTCACAATGTAATTATTTAACTGAGAGAAAACCTCAATAAGAAAGTTCTTACAAAAATTTCTCTATCCTGGTCTTCATCATTTTACTTCTAATTCTTGTGTGTCACACTAGATAGATCTTCTTCTTAGAAGTTGCACCTATCAAATATTCATGGGTACTTATACTTGCTCTTCACTGTTAGAAAAAAAAAATTCATGTGTTTAACTCCTAATCTTTCCCCATAAATCAGTTTCTCAGTCTTATTGTTCATGTTACTGGTGGTGAATATTATCAGAGCTGCATGCAGCCTTTCAAGTGGGATGCAAGCTGATAGAAGTAATGATTATTGCTTTTCTGCAGTGTGGTTTCACCTGCTGTGTGATCACCAGGAAGGCTTTATGTATGCCTTTATGTGCCAGTAGTACATTCTCAGGTGTTTCTTCCTGATTTGTCAAGTTGGATTATTCAGGTTTGACTCTGTTTCACTTAAGTTTAATTCCTTGCATCTTAGCAAAATGTGGAAGTGATTTAGCTGATAGTGGTCACGGCCCTATGGCTCTGAGGTGACACATTGACTCCAAGATCCTAAGGTGTGTGCTACAGCAACAAAGAACTATAACCTTTAATGTTAAAAATAGCACTAAATACCCTCAAATCAAAGCATTCCATATTTAGTTTCAAGAGAGAATGCTATTGTTAGCAGCTGAGAAAGCTTTCTTGTAGACTTTTCAGCTTATGAATGAAAAATACTGTATTATTGTTTGCCAATTTTATGATAATGATTTGGTGGGATTTATAGTTAGAAGAAACTCACTTGGGCTTTTAGTGTGCTGCCATTAACTCTGTTTCTTCTCTTTGGTTTTAGTCGGTTATTTCCCCCCTTCAAAGTTACCATTAAATGTTTTTAATCTTCTATTCATAATGGCCCTATTTTTATCAACGTATATCTTAAAATGTGGAGAAATAAGCAATCTATTTTTTTCCTTTTTTTTCCTGTTATTTGTATGCCAAAGATGACAACCACTTCACTAGTAATTTTAATGTGCTCCAGGTGTTCAGAGCTGTTGTGACTGTGATAATTTTACGTGGCATTATGCTGTTGCAACCGTCCTTGTATCATTTCCAGTTTTTGTTTGTACAAATACTGGTATTTGCAGATATAAGGCTTAAAAGCAGTCATTTCTGCCTGAGTAGTGTTTCAGAGCAAGTAAAGAATGACTCCATTAGAAATGCACTGTCACTTTGCTTAGTATGTATTTTGCAGCTCATTGTGCTTTTAACCTTGACATTGCAATGGATAGAATTCCAGGCCATATTCATAGCCCCTCTCTCAGTCATGAAATAAGTCCATTAAGATACATCCTCCTCTTTGCATAATTCTTTTCACTTGTAATGCTCAACAAGTTTCCTGTCATTTTAAATGTTTACCACTTTTCTCTGCTAAAATACTGCAGTGCACAAATACGTATGTTGTTATTAATTTTTACCTTTCTGTAGGTGTTTTGGTACATTTGTCAGTAATCCCCAGATTTTAACAAGAGCAAGGAGTAAAACATTAGGGGCAAAGGGTGAATCTTAGAGAAAACTTGTTTCTGGCTTGAACAGGTAAAAATCTCTACTGAAAAGTAGGGCGCACAGAATGGTTATTTGGCTAAGGAAGAGGTATTTGAGATGAATTACTCTTGAAATAAAATGCATGTCTTTCTGCAGATCTTATTTTCATGAGGGAAAGCTATTCCTTTTCCGAAATATCATAAATCATAGCAAAGATAGCATGACACTAAGAAAAGAGAAAACACTCAAAAGCCATGGTGATGTAGAATGCATAGTGCTGCTATATTATTAATAGTGCTCTAGAAGTTGTTGGAACTGTCTCAGTACGATTGCTTGGTGTTGGGAAGAACTCTTTGAGAAAACTATTTGAGGTGAGGAGACTGTTTTTGCTTGTTATTCAACCCTTGGATGTTCCATATAGTGAGAAATTTAATGAGAAAGTATTTTCTGGAATAAACCACTTCATAACTACAAGAATGTTATATGGAAATATGCCACTTTTTGTACCTAGACCATATCAAATAGGCCTGGTGCCTTTGGGAACTTCATTTTTCATCCAGTGCAAAGTAAGATAACATGCAGGTACTCCCAAAATGCCAGGCAGCGGAAGGATTTCAGGAAAATTTATTCCAAAGTTGAGAACGCTAGACTTAATGAAGAAAATCTTAATAGTTCTTCAAACACTGCATCTGAGAAAGACACACCCCTCTGTTCTTCCTTGAGTTTTATCTTTACTGGTCCCCCTGGCCCTCTCCAAATACCCTCCTCAAATACCTTTAACATTCTGTTAGGGTTTATCTCTCCTCATACTAGAGAGGGCCTGAAAGCCTCTTCTGAAATGCAGTATGAGAAAACACCCGTGTGAGAAAGGTGCTGCTTAGGCAGGAAAACTTTCTTCAGTAAAACCAGCTCTAATGTCCTCACCATAAATCTTCTAGACAGGGTATTTTATCTTTGCATCCAGTATGCAGTCTTTTTTGGAGAGCCATGCTGGTTACTTTGAATGATGCAGTTTGCTGCTCTGTCTTCAGTTTACGCAAAAGGACTTGGAACTGACCTTTGAGAGTGATTGTCTTGTCATCTGATGAGTGGAGTTGTTGAAGGTAATTCCTTTCAACGAGTGAAGAAATAATAAACAGGATTCTCAGTGTTACAGGATTCTGTGCTTGCCCTTTGTGCAGAACTTTGACCTTTCATACATGCAGCTAAAGTGTGGGGTGTGTTTTGTTGTTGTATTTCAGATAGCCAAGCCTAAGCTCACATGTTTATTCCACAGCAGGAGTATGCATGAAGGTGTTTCTATAAGTGCTGGTTCGGTCAGTTCCTTTGTCTGTGACATTAAAGTTCTCAGTGTTCTGAGTTCTAGTTCTTTGCTTCACTTCAGCTCATAACTACAGTTGTGAAGAAATTCCTGATCATCAGTATGTTGACATACTTTGATGCAAGTGACATCTGTCAAAGTTTTGACATTGAATCTCTGTCGAATTTTTATCTTTGAAGTGCATGAATGATAGGGAGAAAAGCTATATGTCTATCTTAGTGGCCTGTTGCTCTGCTATTGCGGGTCTTGGCTGCAGATCATGTGTGCTTGAGATCTTGGATATTGATGTCAGGTTCTTGACATGGGGAAAACAGCTTCAGCAGTGATTGCATTGTTTCAGCTGAAATAAATAAAATTCAGACAAGATTGCAGACTTGAACCTAAGCAGTTAAAGTATGTGCAGTTATAAGCAACAGAAAAATAATCTTACGGTGAAGGTAAAGGAAGATCTTAAATACTGTCCTTATAAGTCTGTTCTAGATGTGAAAACAAAGTTCAAGCAATAATCAAGAATGCTATTACCTTGGAAGCTGGCTGAGCTTTAACAGAAGCTAATGGCTTGACAACATGGTTGTGTATTACTGGTACCTTTCTTTTATGCAACGCTCGCAAAACTGCTGATAAGCAGTGCTGATTATGAGAGAGGATGGAAGAAGTCCTGTATAGTGCTTTACAGACTGGGATCTAAACTGTCTTTCCTTTCTTATTTGAAAAAACAAAACAAGCAGTAAAGGCAATAGCTCACTCTATGTAAATATTAAAGGAGCTGGGACAATTATTTGCTTATTTGCTGACAGTTGCTGAATTTGAAAGTTACCCACTGTTGACTGTGCAACAATGCCTAAATATTGCATCTGTTTTTTCTTCTAATATATGGAGCCTCTGTAGGAAAATCTTGACTCTTCAGTACTGTGTGATGAAGATGAGTAGGAGTTGATCTGGCTGTCTAAATGTGGAAAAACATGCTGGCCTGCTTATTCTTCCTTAGCATTAAAGGAAATTTACTTTGCATTATGAAGCTTGTTGATGTCAAAAGGAAAAAAATTAGGCCCAGATGGCATGATGCTAAATAGAGCTGAGTACGATGTGTGCATGTAGAAAGAGGCCAATCAGTTTTTGCTGATCCGGTATAAGTGTGAGAAGGAAGAAAAATATTTGCTTTTCATTCATCTTTGTTAGAGTTGCAATCTGTATATATGTTATAGCTGAGCAGAAACCTACATGAAAAAACCCTCTCACTGCTTTTAGCTGGATGTGTCTGTTGCTAGTTGTCATATTTCCCATCCATCATGTTTTAAAATTGACTGTTACCTGGAACTTTAATTTCATAGGTAAGCAAGGATTAACCCCCTAGCAATGGGAAATAAATAGTTTTTT
Source organism: Scytalopus superciliaris (assembly GCA_013400415.1). Lineage (NCBI taxonomy): Eukaryota > Metazoa > Chordata > Aves > Passeriformes > Rhinocryptidae > Scytalopus > Scytalopus superciliaris. Next base: position 454,070 of record VXBX01005474.1, read on the forward strand.
GCAAGTATAGTAATTGTTCTTGATTTGTTGAACTCTTCAAGTGAGCAAAAATTGTTTGTGCAGTTGAGTAAGTTGGCTACTCATTTAGCTAGAAAGGATAAATATGTCCATATTTGTAGGCACACATGTTTCAAGTCAGGTCAATAGTAGAAGATTTGTTTTTGAATAAGAACTGTTGATGTCCAGAAAATGAAACTTGTAAAAGATTCAAGGAAGAAAAGCTTTAATATTATTTACTTCTCTCCTTTAAAGCAAAAATACCAGATTCTTTCATCAGTAATAGTTTCCTGGAAGCAAAAACCCAGGCAATCTAAAAAGTCTTAGATGGAGCTAAGGTTGATTTATTTTATACCATTTACATTTATTCCAAGGTTAACTCTAAGTTAGATTCTGGTTTCTCTATGTATTATGGACAAAAATTAAAAATCAAGCCTACAGTCTTGTTCAGTTAGAGACTGGTCATGTAGCTTTTATTGTGTACATTTCTACATGTAATAGTGCTGAGCATCAGTGCTCTCACTCTTTGGTGTGAGTTTACAATGTTACATGCCCACAGCAAGATCTGTCTTTGGGTTTTTTTTTTTTAAAGTTGGACAAGAAAGGTGAAAGCTAAGACACACACTTTGATTCTTTTTCAGTAAAATTGTATTCTCAACTAACAGGTTTCTTGCTGTATAAACTTTCAACTATTGTGCTGATTAAAATGGCTCTGAAATATTTTGTAGATTTAGGCCATGACTTGTAAAGGTCATTACTTCTTAATAAAAGGTGTTTTATCTTTACCGGACTTGACTAGTCCCCCTCAACCCCACGCGTTTCCCCTGCTTTATCGGAATCTTCTTAGTTGTGTCTCTCATTTGCTCTTTCTATCACTTGGGTTTGATATGGACCTTTCTGGTGATACATATGTGCACATACTTGTGTTACATATCTTCTCTTTTTCATAGAATATCATGTTGGTTGTGGTCTGAGGCTTCCTCTGCCTACACTGCCAAGAAGGGGCTGAATCATAATCCTTGTCAAACAGATCTCTTTTAAAGAATGAGGAAGAAACCACTACACAAATGAACATGGCCAAAGATCTTTCATACATATGATATATAATTTTTTTGGCTTTTAGTGTTTTAAAATGTTTCTGAAACTTGAGGCAGTAAACAGAAGCAAAAAGATGAATTTCTCAGGATGTGTGTAAACTGGAAAGATTCAAAGAGGTTCTCCATCCATTTCCTTGCTTAAAATCAAGGTGTATCTCTTAGATTCACTAAGTTGAATTGTTACAACATTCTGTGGGTGGCAACCTTTTCAAAAGCACTAGAAAGAATAAAGGTGGGAATAACATTTAGCCCATATCTCCCTCTTTGGTAGCCACAGATAGTATTATTGCTCTCTAAGGTTCCTTCAGACAATAAAAGTCTATGTTAATCCTCACTCAGCAGAAAACCTTTAAAATATCACATTTCTAGTCATTCTCCTCTTGACTTTATAGCTCAGATTGTTTGCAAATGAACAGAAACAGAGCTAAAGGAATAGGCTGAACCTCATGCTCTAGTGCTCTTTTAACTGAGAAGATAAGCAAAAAGTAAAAAAAAAAAGGTTTTGTCTGGTATTGCATTTGCATCTGGAAATTTTGTATAGGTCTGGGAACAGGTGATGCAAAAACCTCTTTTATAACTATTGATTGATTTTTATTAAAAATAGTCCATTCAGGAATGTATGAATTGCTTCCCTAAAGCTTTTAAAGTCATGACAGCTGATTTCACAGGTGTTGATTCAGTTTGCTGTAATATTTAACATCCTTAAATGTTCTGGCACTCTTCTGTCTGTTTGTTTGGTTTCTCACTCCAAAAAAAGAAAAAGGTGATAGTGCTTAGAAAGTGGTATGTACAATGTGTTACCTGGGTACATTTTGAAACCCCCTTACCTGCTGTAGAATGGAATGTGACTCCAAGGAAATATTCTCTATAATAATACAGAGAAGAAAAATAGATTTTGTTGTGACCTTTAAGTTGAGCTTTTCTGTTCTGAGCCACATTACTTTGTTAAATACAAGGGAACTGGAGCCAGCCTGTGACCTTTTGCTACCATGCAGATTTGAGAAATGGCAAGAGTCATTCTGATGCTCAGAAGTTCCATTATAAAGATACTGATATTTGTTGATTTATTATTTTTTTTTTTTCTCCCAAGAGCTAAAAACTCCCACCCAACCTCAAAGATCTAGACTGGCAGTCCTGTACCAGAACAATGGAACCATTTTCAATATTGGTGTAAATTAAAGCTACGTCTACAGAGACAGTAACATCTGAAGTTGCAATCCATGTTGTCCTCAGCCATTTTTTGATATTCAAGCAGCTTAATGCCTCTGAGGAATGGATTTTCACTTCATCAGTCCCTTCAAGAAAGGAATCTGTAGCAGAGAACTGATTAAATTAGTCATTGTAATTTTGAGGACTTTTATGAATCTTCATTTGTAGCTTTACTGTCACAGGATAGGTTTCTCTCAGTTGGTGTCAGTCATATCTTGCTAATTGAGAGATATAATGTCCAGAGGAAGCAGAGATGTGCTTTGTTTTAAATATTGATGTTGTAATTTATTCTTCTTCCTTAAACTCTTTTCCCATTCTGCTGTTCAGTGCTGGGTTACCACTGCATGGAGATGATCTTCCCTGGGTGCCAGATCCTGTAAATGTGGACCTGTTCAGAATCAATCCTTCCTCAGGACTGGAGTGTTGGGGGCGTTCACGCCACTCTATAGTGCTTTGTGAAGCTCTTCTCATTAACTACATGTTGGGATAGATTCAGAGCACTAAAAATAGTTTGTCTAGAAGCTACTTGTGTCTCAGAATTAGCTCTGAAGTGTTTTTTTTTTGTTCTGTTTGAGCTAGCAGGCTGCCAAATAAAGCTGTTCCCAGGCTGTCTCCTGTGGTTCTCCACAGATGAGATACAACTCCTGGACAGTTTTGGATCTTAAGTGTGTCTTCCTAAAATTTATACTGAAGATGCTTCATGTAGGTATTCTCCTTATGTCTTTTACCAGAGAGGATTTCACCTTTGTGCTTCTGTTCTGATCATTGACCTGGTTCTGAACATCTCCTGGCCTGTTTCTTTAACAGGTGAAGTTTCATTGCAATAAATAGATAAAAGTGACACTTTGGAAAATGTGCTTCCCAAGCAGGTGCAACTTGGCTATCCCTGTATCTCTTTGGTGTAAAACAACAATGTATTCACCCTGTGCCAGAACCTCCTTTTCTGGCAAGAGCGACTGAGTACTACTGACTTACATCCTTCCAGGTCATGTATAGGTTTAGAATTAATTGGACACACCTGTTAATGAGAACAGGGAATCCAGTCCAGTGTTTTAGAGCTTGTTTAACTAGGTTTTTTTTAAAAACTACACTCAATGAGAAATGAATGTTTTTGCTGATAGCGTTAGAATTGAAGCTGTGGAGCTACATCAGTGATGGATGTTCTGAGTGCTATGTTTCAAGTTGTATTCACACCGTGAGAGAGATTGCTTTATTTTGATCTATGTGAGTGTGTTCTGTAGAAGAAAAGGACTTTGAAAACACTCCTTAACTTTTCAAAGCACCAGCTAAAGATTGAAGTCTTCTGGGTAGACAAATGGTACTGGGAAAATTAGATCTGGATCCAGTTTGCTACTTGGACCCACTGCTATGTTTCTAGCAGATGGGCTCTGAGAGTTTGTAGATGATAAAGATAAATAATGTGCAAGCACTGTGTCACTGACAACTGATGCTGTTTTGTTTTTAAGGCTCAGTTCCCTCCATTTAACACTGCAGCTCTCTTCCTTTTCTGCCCTGGGCTTTTGGGAGGAGAGAAGTATGGCAAACTATTAGCCAGGTACCAGAGACACATCTGAGTTGTTAATCAAGGACCAAGGGTTGAGGGATTGGAGGACCAAAAAAAAAAACAAAACAAAAAAAAAAAAAAAA
>VXBX01005474.1:458055-471633 GCA_013400415.1 Scytalopus superciliaris
CCACAACACTCTGAGACTATTGAGTTTCCTGATACAGTACTGAATGGGCAAAATCTGAAATAGCTTGACCAGCTGTCAGGACCTGGAAGTGGGTGTGATGTTCATTGTAAAATCTTGTCAGGCTGAACACAGACACTAGTCCACGTGTCAGGCAACTCTCATGCTTTATTGTATAATCACCTTAACTCTGGCAACTAATTAGTCATAGAAGTGTTGGCTAAACAAGCTCTCAACTTCTATAACTAGCAAACTCCCAACTCCCACAACAAACTTCAAGTATGGAGTAAGGGGTAGAATGCAATTGCTGCACTTTTCAGGATAAAACAAGAGAGGAGAGAAATAAAGATGGAAAAGAGAGAAAGGAAAAGATCATCAGTCCTCAGATTCCTCATCCTTCCTGACACTGCGAATGGTCTGGATGTGGGGTTGACTTAAAGAGTGAGCACAGGGTGGATCCGCTTCCTTTTATAGTTTTATCTGGTGGACACATCTTATGTAAAATAGATTTTTCACACCATTCATGCCATATTGTGCATGCATGCATTTTCAGTCTTTAGAGCCATCCAGGAAGTGACTGAGGGGGAGCTGGGGATCTGTGGTTTTCCTGGATCTCCTTTTAGTTAGATGTAGGGGACTAAACCCTTCTCTTGCTGCAGGTGTGCTGAGCACGAGGCTCAAGGCAAAAGAAGGAAGTTGGCTCAGGACAGCGCTGCCTCTGCAGATCCCTTGCTTCCAATCACAACTTTCCTGTTGCCACAGTCAGAATGTTTGAGACAACACATGCTTGCGTGCTCGTGCCTGGTTTTCCACTCCAGCCAGCCGATTCTCCTAGCTAGGATACACACAATACTGAAGTCAGGCTTGCTTTATAAAGCTGTATCCTGAAAACAGCTCTGAGATAGTGGGGCAAGGCAGCATTGCAAGCTATTGAAAAACTGTTTCAGTTAATGAAGTGGCTTTATAGTGCTTTTGTTCACTTTTAGGGAAGTGGACAGGAAAGAAGGAGGACTGGGAAATGTTGGGTGATGCCTGACTATGAAACAGTGTGGCTGGAGGAGAAATAATCTCTAATGATTAATACAGATGTCTTAAGGCAATGAAAACAAGGATAACATAAGGGAGAGCAGTACTGAAGTGGCAATAGTGCATTGTGGCTCAGCAATAAAGGAAATTATAAGGGAATATGGCATGGATGCAAACAGAGGTCTGTTAGAGCTTTTCAGCTTGCTGATTAGGGGATCAATACCTTATTAGAGAATGTGTCTGAACTTTGTGGATGTGGGAATGCTTTCTGAGAAAGAAAACTGAGAAGACTTTCTGGTGAGGTCTGCCATTTGAATGATGAAGGGAGTGAGGTATTTGGCGTGCTGTGGAGCACAGCTCCCTATTTGTTTCGATTTAGAGCTAGTGGTAGCAATTATGATGTATTTTACTCATATTGATTTAAAACCTACCAGGCTTCAGTCTGAGCTTTTAGTTCACCAGTTTGTGGAGCTCATTTACCAGTTCATTCAGTTGAAACTTTTTATCATGACATGATGTACCTGTCTGATCTGCTTGAGTGCAGCTAATGTCCGATGTGTAGAAGAGACCTAATTTCTTTTCCTTGCTATTGACAGCTCTAAATGTGGCAACAAAAAATTGCATGTAATGCTTGTAGTCCTGAAACACATGTGAAGACATCCCTTTTTGTCTGTCTGCTTGCTTGCTTGCTTTCTTGATTGTCTTTTTTCCTGTGATAGGAAAAAACCCAAACTGTTTACATTGTCACCATGTTTTGCTTTGGTTTTGTGTAGTCTGTATTATAGGAAGGGTTGAGACCCTGAATAGACATGCCTGAATCATGAAGATCTCTGCCTTACTGAATTCTTGTCTGTGATTTGGAATTTTCATGCCTTTTTGTGATACTACTGAAGGAACATTGCAGTCCTGTTTCCACACATGAGGAGATACATAAATTCCTATCTGATGACAGAAGAATACTTGCTATAGTAATGTGACAGCCATTTGATTTTTATAGTTGAAGTAAAAATCCAAGAGCTGCAGCTCATATTTTACATAATTAACAATTCCTCACTTTGTTTTCCTTTTGTTTGTTTTAATTTTAACACCTAACAGCAAATTGAACTCCAAATACTTTAATTTGTGTGAGGCAAGGACAAGTCCTGTGTTCACTGAAGGTTATTGAAAGTGCTGGGAAAACACATGCTATACAAGTTTCCCTGCACCTAAGAACAAAACATAATCTTTGGAACGTTTTTAGGAAGGACATATGGCGGCTTAGTTCTAAGATTTCCAGTCCTGTTTGTAAAGCTCTGAGAAAATTTTTTCACTTATTATTATCAGGGAAAAGCGTACCTAATCTGACCACTAAAAGTGGATATTGGATAAACAATTACATCCTTTTTCAGCCTCCTACCAAAGGCCTATCTATATTGCTGTGTGTCTTCTGAACATACAGAGCTGCTGGTTTTGTTTCAACTATAAGTATCAACTCTGATTCGTTGGTATTTTAGCCTTGATTCATTTTTTCATCCCTTGTTGTTACCCTTTGGTTCTTTCAAGACCATTCTTCTTATTTGTGTGATCTGGCAGGAAGGTTGTTGGATTTATCCCAATGTCTAAGTCCGATAGTGAAATCCACAACATGAAAAGATAAAAGGAAACAAATTCCTTTCCATCTCACTTTGCTATGCAAGATATTCTAAGGACAAATCTACATATTTGCTGCCTTGAATGGGTTGCCTAGTTGTACTCAAAATCACATTAAAGTATTTAACTTTTTTTTTTTTCCTGAAATGATCATGCTGCAGTGTCCCTGTTTATCTGTCATTATGCCCTACAGATTTACCTGTTCTTGTGGACTGCAGTAATGAGGATTAGGCAGACTCTGTTCAAGACTGTTAAGTTTTGGATTTTGTTTCTAAAGCAAATACCTGGCACTGAAAGTTTCCCCATTTTATCAGAGCAGGCAGTTAATCACTTGTGGGCTACAGGGGCTGCTTTTGCCGTTTGTTTGCTCCTGGGCCACTTCTTGTTGCTGGAGTTGTTTCAGCATATTGCATCATCCTGTCCAGAGCTCATGCAGAAGTGTTAGTAATTCATCGTAGCATTTTCCTGTGTCAGCTGAGGTTGCAAACCAAACTAACATCATTTTTCAAGATGCCACTTTAGGTGGCAAAGAACTGAATCCTGTAGCCCTTAGCCAAAACCAAAAATCATATTTGCTGATTTAACAGTATTGAACCAGACCCAAATGTCTGTAGAATTAAAGTGTTGTGAAGCTTATCACTGATTTCAGTTACTTCAGTTATTTTCTGCCAATATTAAGAATGAACATGTTACACTGTAGATTGTTTTTTACAGGCTTGCAATATCTGCATTGTAATTTGAGTTGTGAAATTTTATATGCTTAGGTACATATTCTAATTCTATAATTGACCTGGAAGTGTTACAAGTAGTAACACTTCTGACTTATATTTGTGGTAATAATCCAGCCTTGAGTGCTTTTCCCTGTCTGGGGATTGTATGGGATTTTCTTTGACCTGAAGTCCTAAGGTAACCAGAATTTTGGCTGAATCGTTTGACAGGGTGAGGAGCTCTAGAAGATAATGATTGCCTTCAAATTTCATGAAATAAAGCAGCTAAGCAATGAAAATATCCTTTATATTCCAGGGAACTGAGAGTTCTCAGTGCCAAGTCAGCCCTATTTTTTACCACAGAATTCACAAAGAGAACTTATTAATAATGACCTAAAATTTGTAGATCATGTGCTTTTTTTTAAAAGTTAGAGGATGTAGTCCCCAGTAAAGCATGCATTTCTCATTGGATTCTTTTCTCTTTAATAAGGCTTGTTTGCTCAAAACTGTGCTGGTCTTTCAGTGGTATCAGTTGATCTAATATTACCACTCTGTATAAACTTTGCCTTGCTTTATTAGGATACAGTTAAAAATATTAATCAGTCATGAGACAAATCTATAGAAGGTCATCAGTTTCTGCTCAGAGCTATTTGTTATATGGTTAAGATGGGCTTCTCTAAGAAGAAAAAAAGGCAAGTTGTTTTTAGAGGAGCTATTACTGTTAGAGTTGCTATCAAAAGTGTAACTGATACAACTGACAGTCATAGTTACTGTCAAATATAGCTGCTTCTTAATTTAAGGGAAAAGCTATGAGAATGCAGGAAATGCCGCCATGGCTATGTAAAAGAAACGTCTTTTTAGAGGTATTTGTCTTCCACTCCCATGATGTCACAGGCATTAATCTTTTCTTACATGGTTGGCAGAATGATGACCCCCACTTTATAGATTAGTAAAAATGGAAAGGTCAGGAAATTTAGGAGCTCATTCTGGCAGGCTGCACTACAGTTATCAATTTTGTTTGGAGACAGTGGTTTTGAGTGATTCCACTGATTTATTTTTTTCCCCTAACTTACTGTTGTGGGTTTAGTTTGAAGGGCAGTTTTGGGGTGCACAACTAGACAACTTCTAGTATAACCTGTTCTGAAAGGAGTCGTTTGACTGTCTTGGTGAAATCATAGATTACAGTAGGATTGAATATGTCATTGAAATGGGTTAAAACAGCCAGATGATTTGGATGTATTTAGACAGAATCTATTTGCTCAGCTACCCCCTCTTATCCTGTAGATTCTTGTGTTTCTGCTGCCAGTCACTTGTCCAGAGGGCTGGTTTGACCTGTTACTAGTGGGTTCCACAGGGCTCCATCTCAGGCCGTGTGCTCTTCAACATCTTCATAATTTACTTGGACACAGGACTGGAAGGGATACTAAGCAAGTTTGCAGATGACACAAAACTGGGCAAAGCTGTTGACTCCCTGTAAGGCAGGAGGATCCTGCAGAAAGACCTTAACAAATCAGAGGGCTGGGCAATCACCAACCATATGAAGTTCGACAAGGAAGTGCCGGATTCTGCACCTGGGATGGGGCAACCCTGGATACGGGTACAGACTGGGGAATGAGATGCTGGAAAGCAGTGCCATAGAAAGGGAACTGGGGGTGCTGGTTGATGGCAAGTTGAGTCAGCAGTGCCCTGGCAGCCAGGAGGGCCAACCCTGTCCTGGGGGCATCAGGCAAAACATTGCCAGGGGAGTGAGGGAAGGGATTGTCCTGCTCTGCTCTGCACTGGGGTGGCTTCACCTTGGATATTGTGGGCAGTTTGGGGCACTGCAATATACGAAAGTTATTAAGCCATTAGAGAACATCCAAAGGAGGGCAATGAAGATGGTGAAGGGCCTTGAGGGGAAGCTGTGTGAGGAGTGGCTGAGGGCACTTGGTCTGTTCAGCCTGGAGAAGAGGAGACTGAAGAAAGACCTCATTGCAGTTACAACTTCCTACTGAGGGGAAGAGGAGGGGCAGGCACTGATCTCTTCTCTGTGGTGACCAGTGACAGGAATGGCCTGAAGTTGTGTCAGGGGAGGTTTAGGCTGGATATTAGAGTTTCTTCACCCAGAGTTTTCTTGAGCACCGGACTAGGCTCCCCAGGGAAGTGGTCACAGCACCAAGTCTGAGAGAGTTCAAGAAGTGTTTGGATGATACTCTCAGGCATACGGTGTGACTCTTGGGGATGGTCCTGTGCAGGGCTAAGAGCTGGACTTGATTATCTTTGTGGATCCCTTCCAACTTGGCATATTCTGTGACTCCTCAGGCCTTGCACCACTGTAGCTTAGCCAGAAGCTTGAGTTTCCTTGAAATAAGAGTCTTGAACTTTGAATACATTTTGGCTAAATCCTCTACCATAAGATATTTTAAAAAATTGTAACATTTACATGTGATATGTGACCCTGTGGTTTGATGTAGGGTCAAAACCAGCTGTATAAGATGTGAAGCAGAAACATCCTCTAGATTTTCTGTGTTTCAGACAATTGCAGCAAACACCAGTGCAAGACATGTTCTGAGATATATTTTCTTATTATTTTCTATTAGCTTTCTTTTGGTTTAAAAAATATGTAGGGCAGGGTTTTGAGTCTGTTTTCCTGCTTCAGGGAGTTGCTGGCTAAGAAAGTAGTGTGGAGGAGTCCCCTTGGCCACTATATATAGATCAGAGGCTGTATTTTATTGAAACATAGGTTTGTTTTGTGTCTGTTAGGCAAGTTGATTACTTCCAGTTTTCACAAGGTGGTATAACTGTTCCCCTTAACTCATCAGATACAACAGACAGACAAACTTTTCTGAGTTTGACTGTTTTCTAAACAAAGCTGAATGGGCTAACTGGCTTAAAAACAAGTGCAAAATGCCCTTGCACTGAAAGCAGAAAGATGAAACCACGGGGTTTTGTCAGGAAAGCAATTTGGAGGTGGGAAGCCTTTACTTTGATGGGTCTGCTATTTTGAGGGGCATCAAACAAAGCAGCACTGCTGTTCCACAGACACCAAACAAGTATGCAATATTCTGAAGGTGTATAAAATGCTTAAAAGCCTGGGTTTCATTTTCTGCATACTTTAGCCAGGGCATATTAGTGTCTCATTAAAGAAATGTGTGAACTGAAAATGAAATCTATAGAATCTACGGAGTAGAACCTCTTAGTAGATGGTCCCAATCAGTTGCAAGTGAGCAGAGGGAAAGTACTTTCTGAATTAAATTATCCAAGTATGTGACACCCTCTCTCTTGTATTTAATATAACTTTGAGGACAAAATTGTTGGGCTCAGTAATACTGAAATTAAGAAATCTATACCTAGGGCAGGAAAAAAGGAGCATGTTTTTTACAAAACTTATGTGATGTATCTCTAAGTAAAGTGCTATATATAGTGGAAGTGTCAAAGTACACCATCTCTATTTTCTACTACTGCCTGTACAGAAATGGAAGTAGAGCAGATTTTTCTACTTGGTAAGAAGATAAAAGTCCTAATGCTTCAAAGAAGTCTAATCGTTTAATAAACTACCATGAAGCACCACCTGTCCCCTCCCCAAGACTGCATGACTGATAACAGCATAATTGCTTGGATTCTAAGAACATGTAGCATCAGGGTATTTTAGGGAAGTGTATTTGGTTCAACAGATGTCTTACTGAAAACCTCAAGGGCAGAACTGACTCAAAATATCTGAATTTATGTTCCTCAAAGTGAGTGTGTGTTCTCAAAACTTTTAATAGTAAATTAGTTATGCTATGGAAATTAAGTGGTATGTGAAGGCTAGTTTGGGTAACAGTAGATTTTGAGTTTTTCTAAAGAACGAAATAGTTAGAGCTTTTCTGCTGCACTAAAATAAATATTCAACAGACTGAGTGGTTTAAAGGTCCCTGCAATCACTAGATGTTCCTTTCCCTTTTAGGCTCAAGGTGTGGTTAGCCATCCTTTCTTAAGTTTTACTGTCATATGTGCTGTAAATCTTTTGATAGTATGTCTGGGGAAAGCACTCTTTTGAGGATAGCAACTGACTTCAGTTTTTTATTGATGGCATTATGAAATTCTGACAGCTAAATAACTTGGTATCTGTCACTGACCTTTTTCAGAAATATTTAGTGTTGGAATGCTATTGGAATAATTCCTTGCAGAAATTGAAATAGTTTGGTGAATCAGTCTACAGGAGATATGCAGAAACTGATCAGAAGGTGTGCACCAGCCTCAAGTAGTTCAGTTTGGCAATTCAATTTAGATCATTATTTATGGTCAGAAAAACAGAGGATAAGGTAGAAGCAAGACATGTCTTTACATGTAGAGTGCAGTTCTGGTTTGATTGTGTCCACTGCCCTGTTATTGCCATTCTTGTTCTTCAGTGCTTTTGTTTCAGATCCTTGTACTTCTCCAGTGCAGAGAAGTCCCAGTAACCTGAACAGTATTTAAGAAAGCTTGCTGTTCTATGACAATTAAATAGGAAAAAAATATAAAAGTGACACAGAGTGATTAATTTATATTGTTAGACAAAGAAGTGTTTTAGTGTGCTCACCTGCGTTTTATTGTTTCCGTATCCTGGAATAGCGTGTGTGGGGTAAATGAAAGGATAAAAATTATTTACATTTGGTGATGTTAATTCAAGTTACAGACAGAGATATTACTTTTTACCTTTGCATTCTGATTTTAGAATAGGGAAACTTTCCTATTTCCTGCTCATTGCCTCCACAGGGATGAGGAGGACAGATTATCTGTGCTGGCCTTGTATGAATCCAAGTGATGTGGCTCTTAGCTGCCTTCATTCAAGTTGATCTTGGCTTTCTGCCAGCTCTAGGTCTCTTGATATTTAATTTCATATGGAAGGGAAGAATAGAACAAAGGGTACTGATAATCTGTCATGCTTTAGGATGGCTGTTGCTTTCAGGCATGCTCAGAAAAGTTTCAGCTCTTTGAATTGCAGTAGTTGTTTCCTTTGATGCCGTATAATGATTTGAGCTCTTTGCCTGAAGGTATTGTCCTAGGTACCCCTCTGACATGAGGTCATATTCACTGTTCTAATTCTTCTCTTCAAAGCACCTAGCAGCAATATGTCCAAGGAGGCAGTGCTTTGCTGTAGTATCCAACTGACATAAAATTCCGCAACAGATCATGACAAAAACATCAAATCTCTTAAGAGGGCCATGGATACACTTTATTGCTGACATGGTTTTAGACAGCTGCAGATTCACTGCCTCTAAGATCCTAGTATAAAACTCACTTCTCTTTAAAATTATTTCTTTGGTGTCAGTGTGTAATAAAAAGAAATTCTAAATGTGTGCTTTTGTCTTACTTCCAAGAAAAAAAGGAATAGCAACATATCAACAATGCTTCTAATGTGCTGAGGTGCCCTAATGATGAACCCGGCATCATACTTGAGTAGACAAACTAAAATGCACAGAAGTTATCCGGGATACAAAGCATGTCAAGACCCATTTCACGTCTTCCAAAAGAGGGTGGAGGAAAAAATTCTGTATCTTCTTCAAATGTTGCAAGCTAAGCACTCCAGTAGTTTGTTATAAAAAAAAATGTAAACTCAGAAATTTGCTGACCTTCGAGACTAAACCCAGAGTGTGTCACCAAACAATTTACTGCAGTTCACTGGTTCTATGCTCTGCACAGCCAAAGTGCTGTGCAACTTATGGTTCAGTTCTGCTAGTCCTGTTTTGGTGGCTTTGGGGACACAACTTGGCACTCTGTCTGCATGCAAACTGTGCTCCTCTTGCTTGGCATTAGGATTGAGTAGGACTCACAAAGATCAAGTGCAGATGTTCAAATATAAGCTCAAAGTGGAACTATTCTCATAGGACAAAAATTGCTAAATAGAACTTATCCAGAAAATGGAAAGTATCCTTCCTGCTTACTCTGGTTAGTGATGAAGTCAAATTGACAAGCAAATGGTTCTCTAATTTTTTTTGTGGTTGTTTTGTTTGTTATTTAGGTATGTTATGGTCTTTACACAAGAGTTAGAATGTATAAAGTGGGGTCATATAATACTAATAGTGGACAATATTCTGCTTCAGAGCATGAGGGTGAAGTAAGCATTTGGAGAGGATTGAAGTCATTCTGTGGTGAATACATGTATTTTCTCTGACCTGAACATAGTATCTGAAAGCTTAGAAGTCTTTACATGGGTCCTTGACTTTCTCTTTTTTCTTTCTCTCTGCTCCCCAGCCCCTGCTGTGTTATGTTACGGATAGTTTTTCCTAGGTATCATCTGCAATCCTTTCTTTTTACTTGTGGGTTTGTTTGTTTATTTCTGCATATCTGTCACTACAAGCTACAAGCACCTTTTATGTTCCACAGCTGACTTAATTTTAATTTAATAATAAGGGCTACAAAAGGAGCAATATACAAAATATAGGTGGATAGGCACGCAACAAACCAGAACAGTCAGCTTACAAAAAAAAATAGAAGAAATGTTATCAGCAAACAAATAGCAAGTCTCAACACATCTGACTTATTATAAAACTTCTGTATTTTTAACACATTGCTCAATATTTATCAGTTTCACCAGCCTTGAAACAAGAACAGTTTCTTTGAGAAATGGATTCAGGTTATTTTGTTTCACTCTACTCTTTAAGCAGCAATGTGTCTTCTGCTGAAATGCTGCTTTGTAACTTCAAGGAGAATCCTTAGTAAATTATGACCTAGGCCGTTTCCATCCCATGAAAGTTTTCTAGCAGACCAATACTTTCCAAAACATAATAGCATCATTAGAAGAACATGGAGTCAAAGTTGAAACTGCTTTGTTCTTGCAGCACCAAGGTTAGTATAGTCTAGACCTCATTTGATAGAAATTAAAATTTGGATCAAAGCTGTCAGCTCAGGCATAAATAATTTATTTTCCCATGTTCATAACCACTTACATTACATTCTTCCCATGTGTGTGAAGGGATTTGCTGGGGGGTTTGTGACATGGTCATGGCCAAGTACATGTCACAAGTTCTGAGCAGTATGAGTGAACACTTTGGAAAAAAAAAAAGCTGGTATGAGAACTGATACAGACTGTGGCACATCTAATGAAATGCTCAAAGGGACTATTACGCAGCAGCCATTTAGGCAGAGAATTTGTCAGGTATTCAGCGTACCCTGAGCTCTCTCATCTGTCTGTTCTGAGCCTGTAACGTGTTAAGGCTGAATGAGCCTGCATTGAATGTGTGTTTAAGAAATACTAGACAGCCCAATGTTTTAGTCTGTTACAATTACTGCTTCTCAGTTAAACACAATTAACAACCTTGACTGGGCTTGATGGACAGGCTTTGTGAAAGAAACTTCATGTTTCGGAGATAACTTGGAGCCATGCCACAAATACAGTTCAAACCCCACCCAAGCATCCTCTTGTGCCCACTCTGCCTCTGTAAATCTCAACCTTTTTGCTTAGGTGCTGTGCAGAGCCTAGCTGTGTTTATGTATAGTTTTCATTTGCCCTCTTTTTGGTTTTATTTGTAGGTCTTACATTGCTGAGAGTTTCGTATTTATCACTTGTGTGATTGTACTGTAATTATGCACATATGCATGATTACAGCCACCTCAGTGCATTTGCAATTAAGAGCATTAAGATCAGGACTTCACTGATTAATCTTTCAGTTCTTCTAGGAAACAAGACTTTGTAGAGGAACACCATCATATGAACAAAGAGCAATAAAAAACATTTACTTCTAATAAAGTGAACTTGGGTCTTGATCCAGTTTTTGACACTTACCAGCAATGTCTGCAAACTGGCAATGTGCAGGATTGTTTCTGAATTTAGCTGACACAGGATACATTTTGGAGTCTGCATTCTTGTTGGGTCCCATATGTTAGAAAAGAAAATGATCTGAAAAGGTACAAACTAAAAAAAGGTAGCTGCGAGGGAGTTGAAGAATGTGATATTCAATATATCCTGGATGTTTGTGGTATTGTTTGTAAACATGACCAATCCCATTTATCATGCAAGTTAAACATGTCTAAATGTGTAGGTTGTAGGTTTCTTATTTTTGATGGGAAGCTGCACAAATTTTTTTTACTTTGTTCCATCTTACTATTCTTTTCTTTTTCTGAGTAGTTCTGTACTGACAAGAGAAATCTGCTCTGATAAACCACCTGTAACCTCAATATTTAGAGTTGTCTTTGGTATGGGAGTCTACCTACCCTTTCAATTCATTTTTATATTATGAAATATTGAAGTTTTGAATGACATTTATAATCATTCAGCTGAAGGAGGAAAATTCATTGTTGGTAATAAATGAATACAGCCATACTGCTATTGCTGAAATAACATCTACTTATGGGGCACACACACTCACACACACACACAGACACTTTTGTCCAATATTATTTTTTCCCTACATCAGTAGGATTACATTGGGAACCATAATTTTTTTTTCTTCTACATACTACTGCTAGATATTCTCAGCAATTGAAAATCAGTAGCGCTTTATAAATGAGCATATACTCAAATATGTATTCCTCTGGACCTTTAAATCCTGCTTTCAGCATAAAGACAGATTGTTGGTATAGTAAATTAAAGCTGCCTTACTGCAGCTATTTTGTCCAATGTTCTATCACAGACCCATATTAATGTTTTATCCCCTTTAATATCATTACATGATGCAGGCTTAATTTAAATAGATTTGACGGGCCTCTTGGTTGGCTTGACAACCAGAGGGAGAAATTAATGTTCTGCATTTAATCTCAGCTCAAGGCGCTAAATTATTTTGGAGGTTGAAGCTGTCATGCATATCATGCTAAATTATTGAATGTAATAACTATTAGCCTGATGTCTATTTATAGATTTTTTTATTATTATTATTTTTTACTTCATACATCTTCAGCTAATTTTGAAGCAAACATCTGAAGTCTTCCCCATGCAGATAGTATTACTGTACCTTTTACAGATGCAGCACTGGAGGTTATTTAACCTGCAGGAGAAAAGGAGATGATGGAGTTGGCAGTCTTGAAAACTATGGAAACAAAAGAGCTTTTATGCTGAAGACTTGTGTGATGTACAGAGACAGTGTAACTACTTCAGTTAAAATGTATTTAAGTTTGAAAATGCTTGGTTTTGCTGTTACTGAAGACACATAGATCCCATGGAGGAACTGAACTGCTAAGCACATAACTTAGAAACCACAGCTTAGAGCTTAAAAACAGTGAGTTGCTACCTTACGAGTACCATATGGTTTAGGAAAACTGTAATGCAGGATAGACTGAACTATAAAATGTTATTAGCAGTTGTTTAAAGACTGCTAGAATAGGAATTGTCACATTAAAACTAGAAAGAATATAATATTCTCAGTGATGATAGTCCATGTTTGCATAGTTTTGCACCTCCTCTGCTGTGTTTGTCATGCTAAAAGGTATGATAATGTATATACTCCTGATCAGTGTTAGGCCACGGGTCTGTTTCTATAGTGAGGGCTCTGAGAAAAACTAGCCTCTCAAAGTGAGTGTATGTGACACATCAGTGTTTTCTGAACTGCCCCTTCTCTCTCCTGCCACACGAATCAGTTTCTATCTGATCCCACTGCCTGTGTTTTATTCTCATCCTCTGAGTATGAAAACAGGACATACCTTATCAGTATCATTTACTAGCAATCCCAGTATGATGCTCTGTGAAGTCAAGCTTCTCTTTTTCCCTGAAGTAGCATGAATTGTGATCAATCAATTATAAGGAAACATGAATATCTGGAAGACTGTCTTCCTTGCTGTGAGTGGTGATGGACCAAAAATATTTCTGAGCTACAAAACTATGCATGCTTATCACAAAGTGATACCATTGTTCCGGTTGTATATGAGTTGACAGATTTTTTGTTTAGATGTACAACAACAAACAGAAGTCATCCTCTGATAGGTCTTGTAGGGTACATTACTTTAATATTAGAATAGTTAACATAAACTTACTCTTTTAGACATTGGTGTAAGCAGAGTAGCTGCAGCATTGCCTTGTAATTCTGACCAAAAAAAAAATGATTAAATGCGTCCTTCTACAAAAACCTTTTTGTAACTTTTTTTTATGTTTGTGTTACTTTAAACCAGGAGAGGATGAAAAAAAACCCCTTTTAAAACATAATTATAATTTAAATAGTTCTGCTATATAGTTTACTCTTTGGTGGACTGCAGTAGAATGATATACATTTCCTTAAATTTTCCTCTTTTTCTTTCTTTTTTTTTTTTTTTTAAAGACCCCCAAAAACCCCCCCCCTTTTTATCTCAA
>VXBX01005474.1:471694-498104 GCA_013400415.1 Scytalopus superciliaris
TACATTTCCTTAAATTTTCCTCTTTTTTTTTTTTTTTTTTTTTTTTTTTAAATGACCCTCTAAACCCCAGTCCATATTCATCTCACACCAGCTCTTCATCTGCTGCAGATTCATTGTTGTAGTACAGGACTTGAAGCTTTTCTGTAGCAGACTCTACTGAATAGCTTGGATTATAAATAGGAATGGATAGATGAAATAATTGCCTTGGCATCAGTGCACAAATGTTTCTAGCAAAGCTGGGGATAAAGCCTGAGGTGGCTCAACTCAGTGTGCCTTGACTGCAGGGGAATGAGTTGTGTCCCTTCACTTCTTGAACCAGATTGTTTTTTCTAAAGATTTTCAGTTATTTGATACCATTTCTCTTAGAGATTGGAAAGGGAGATGGGAAGAAGCAAATTCTTTCTTCTTTCTTGAACACCTTCCTCCCCTCCCCTTTTTATATTTTGTTATTTTTAGTGTGATAGTTATAAATAGAGAAAATAATCCTCATGCTGACATTAATCCTCTATGGACTGGTTCCCACTTTTCTCTAAAAGATATTGGAAAAGTAGGGGGAATATTAGGGCAGGATTACTAAATTCATAGTCCTTTTAGTGTTCCCAATATCATGTCTCTGATGGTAACTATTGCTAGGAACTTCAGAGGGTTTTTTCCTAAGAAAACCAAGCAAAACCCAAAATCCCAAACCCAACCAAAAGCAAAACAACAACTGCATGATGATTGTTTTCAAATAGCACCATAACATCTCCTTTTTGTGGTTTTGCAGTTTCCATACAGTCTTCTCCATGCATCTAGATGTCAGTCACAGAAGTACAGAGGAGAATATTTTCCCCAGTTTTCTGTTTCTTTCATTTCCAAAGAATCTTTATCTTAAACCGTAACTTCAGTGTCCTTTAAATAAAGTGTATCTTGTTTGTTGTTTTTTCTTTTTTATCACCAAAGTATTTGGTGGTCTTGAACTTGAATGTCAGGGTTTTAATCCTTTTTTTCCCACTCCCCCTCTCTTCTATATTTGCCTTATATTCGGGCCTCCAAGGGGATGGATAAACAGGCAAAATTCTCCCCAGACACCTGCATTTAGCATCCATATGTATGTGGGCTTGTTACTGTGGTTTATATATGTACCAACGTAATCTCATTTTTGACCCCTGCCACTCACACTCCCTGTACTCTGCTTCCTGCAGCAGTAGAGAAATGGAGTGTCTTAATTGCTCAGGCTTCTAGAACCAGTGGTGATCCTTTCCTTACAGTGTCTTAGTTAGTTACATGCTCTTATTCAGAGCTTTTGCTTACTGTTTTTTGTGCATCTTAGTGGATTAGAGAAAGGTAAAGATAAGTAATTTTGTCTTTTGCAAAATGATATTCTGAGAAAGTACTGCTGGTACATGCAGATCCAGAAAAATGGTAGGAACCAGTGTAGGCTTTGTTTACTTCTTCACCATTTATTATTTTTATTTGGTCTGAATTACCTAAAATATGTATTCCCCAAAAGCTTTTCTTTTATCCTTACATGTGTTTTCTCCTCCAAGTCAGGTAGCTCTTCCTGCAAAAAATTGCTGGCTATTTAACTGTAAATAGAAGAACTTTGAGTCTTGGTTGCCTGATGGGGAATATTGTGACTACTTATTTTACATAATTTCTTCTTATTTGTATCTTAAAATATTACTTTTTGTCAAATTGCTACTCTTTAAACTTTTGATCTAAAAAGGAGATATAAAGGTAGTCCACTTACTCTGAGCAAAATAATATTTGTAGTTTTAAAAGTGCAGGAAATTCAGTCTTTAACCAAAATTTTAGATAGTCCATAGACTCCCTTATTCAACATGGCTTGTGTTTTGCTGTGTACTGTGAAATGCTGGTGAAAAAAATGCACAGCTGTATAGCAGGCTAGAATAGCTTTCTGGATATAATATATAACTAATAGCTTTCTGTGCTGTGTTTGTCACTTTCTAGTGGATGAACATGACTTGCCACTGTTAAACAGTTAGGGTATTTCTTCCTAAGCAAATAGGAGTCTGTCCTTCAATCTTGTGAGCAAAATTGAATGAACTGAATACGGTTAAATAGTCTCCATTTTAGTTTGGTCTGCTAGTGTGGCTTTTGGTGGTCTACCCTCCTCCTAAACAGTATTCTTCTATCACATCACACCCATTCAGCTGAGTAAACATGCCTCATTGAGACTCAGCCTTAGATAAGTTAGTTGGGAAAGGGCCTAAGGATGCCAAGTTCAATCTTATTTACTTTGAAGTCAATGGTATTTTTGCTCTTAACTTCCACAGGATCAAAAATATAGTATAAGAACATGATTTCTCAAGCTATTTCACTAATTAAAAATTGATTTTTGGCTTTGTTTGGATTAAAGTTGCTACATACAAAGTTATAGGATTTATGTTTCCACACTGAAAGACCATTTGCCATACAGCTCCTATGAGAACTGAGCTGGGAATAGTGGTAAATCTAATTCTGCTTTAAAAACAACAAAAAATACTGCCAACAATTGTGTACAACAGCTGTGTACACAAATGTCTGGTACCTGCAAGAATTGCACTGACTTTAATATAAAACACTTACTAAAACTACCAGAATCAGTGTTAGCTACGTTTTTTTTCACTGCAAAATCGAAGTTCTGTCTATTTTTTGTTGTTCTTTTTTTTTGGCTAAAGTTCTGGGGCTTATTAAGTTCTTTTTGGTCTGCCAGGGTTTTTACTGCTCACGATGATTTAAATTAACTCTTTTTAAAGGGAAGCAACAAACACCTTCTGGATTTAATTGTTCATTCTTCCTCACATGAAAAAACAATCTAGTTGTCAACAGTCTACTTTACAGAAACATTGATGCAGGATGTCTCTCCCAGCATCTGTTCTGCGGCATTTGGAGTCTGAGCAGATTCATTTGATTCTGAGCTGCTCCAGTAAAAATTGCTAAATGAAGATCTCTTT
Organism: Scytalopus superciliaris; assembly: GCA_013400415.1. Classification (NCBI taxonomy): domain Eukaryota; kingdom Metazoa; phylum Chordata; class Aves; order Passeriformes; family Rhinocryptidae; genus Scytalopus; species Scytalopus superciliaris. Next base: position 474,634 of record VXBX01005474.1, read on the forward strand.
TTCGTGACCTATTTTCAGTTTTCATAATGCATTGAACTTCATAGCTGAATTGAGAAGAAGGTCCATCTGGAGCATAAGTTTATATTACTGTTTTATTATTGAACAATTCTAGTTATTTCTGTAGTAGATTCTCAGGAATGAATTATCTTAATATTTTTTAAAAAATTTTTGATTTTTGTCCAGGCAAGTACAGGTTGGCAAGTGTACAAGAAGCCTACAAATCTGCAGTGGGAGTTAAGTATGGTGAGTGCATGACTTGAATGCTGGGAACCTACAACTGCTTAAATGACATTACATGAAATTTTTCTACTGACTTAAGTGGAAAATTCTCAACTAAGTACTCACACTTAAAGCTTCATCCAATGTGTCTGCCATTTAACATCCTACTCTCTTTTTTCTCATTGTGACTTGTATTACAGTGGGGAAACTGTATGTTAATAAACAGGATGACCTTTCTAGTTGTAAGCTGTGAAACAAAGGGGAGCTCTGGACCCTTAGGGGGATGTAGGAGATTAGACATGCATCTTGGAATGGTTCAGGTATTTTTGATCCTGGTTTAGGACAAAGATGTGGACAAGATGCCCCTTCAAAGTACTGTCAGGGCTATTTTGTGATGGTTCTGGCTTAGCTATGTTATACCTTATGGTGAGCACATTAGTATGGGTGAGAGCAATATAACAAAGAAGAGAACTTGCACTTAATAGAATGTACTTAAACCATTACAGTGTATTTCTTTGTGTCATTCAGAGGTAGGACATGTGCACATTTTTAAACTTTCTACTATTGTAGGTATACATTGAGGGGTTGTAGTTGCTCAGATAATAGCACTGAATTGAAAAACCAAAACAGTGGAGAAAGGTACTGTTGTCTCCTTACGAGGCATAGAAATCTGATGCACAGTGATATTTGGAGTTCATCAGTGAGCCTGTAGACCAGGATGTGAACCAGTATCATTAAGTGATTGACCATAAGGAGCATTTGCTTAGCTGCTTGTCTCCAGTGTAGCGATAAAAAATGTTGTGAGAGTCATCTTGCTGAGTTATTGTTATAGCACATGCTGTCCCTTTAAGTAGCTGGCTTTTAACATTGCTTTTAATGATTATGTGCTTAGTAACTTGGTTTCTTAGCTTATATAATTGAAGTAGAATATGCAGGTTAACTTCTATCACTTGTTTGTAGGAGAAAGGTGATGAGAATGCGTCTCATTTTGCAATTTTTCCTAGGAAAAGGGACAATATTTTTCATATTTCCTGAAGCAGACAGCCTTTTTTTCTACGCTGCTGTTCAGTAGGATGAATTAAGCTCTCTGAGATCAGCAAAAAAAGGTGTTTGAACTACAGTAGACTATTAAAAAGGATTAAAAAAAGTAGCTAGCTACACATTTTAATAGAATAGATATTTTACTGCTGAAACATTCCTGTATAAGCAATTCTATTTCTCAAAGTCCACAAACTTTTAATGCTCCTTTCATTATTTTCTATAATTTCACATCATATTTACAGTTACCTAGAGTCTGGAAATCCCAATGAATAAAATCTAGTCTGCTTTCATTTCTTAGTGGTGACTGTCCTTACCTTCTGTTGACCTACATTTGAAGTGCCGCTCTGTGCCGAAAAGCTGCAACCGTCTGTTGAAAAGCATCATTTAGAATGGACTTGCTGCTCAGCATGCCCTCTTAGAGTGAAAAGTCAGCAAAAATAAATACAGTTCTGCTTTTTTCCTGTGCACAACTTGGAAGCAATAGTAGTAAAAAGGAATAACAGGAAATTTGCATTGCTTATTGTTCTAGGACTGGTTGTTGAGTTTCTGTAAGAACGTGGAAGTGTATAATTACAGAAAGGGTGATTGCAGCACTTGCACAGGCCCCAGCAAAGTGGAGTGGTGGGGTTTGTGCCAGCAGAAAGCCTCTCCTAGTTGGTTAAGATCTGCTTGGAGGCAAATCAGAGACATAATCCATCACACTGCATAAACAGTGCTGGTGAGTAGCATTGGAAGGGGGCCTGAAAGATGTACCAGATTTTTTAGCTTTCCTGGCTGGCTGACTTTTCTTTGAAGGAAGCTTATTTCAAAGTAGTATTTGTTTGTATTGACTGTTGAGGAACCTTTTGTATAGAAACACTAGGCAGCTGTGGGGCTAGAGACATTAGTTTCTGCTCTGATATTCCCTGTGTGTTAGCTTCCCTGTAGGTAGAGTAACAGTATTTCTTGGTCTTGATTCTGAGTTTTCTTTAACCACTATCAGAGTTGGAAGTAGAAATAGTGGTAGGTGGGAAAGAGAATGAAATAACAAACTTTGCTGTATCTTAATCAAGAATCATAACAGACAATTGGAGAGTGATTTAGGATAAGTCAGTGAACTTTTGGAAATTGATTTGTTTAATAGAATGGCATGCAATCAATTTATCAAAATGGGATGAAGAAATGGTAATGATGTTTTGCTTTGTGAAAATAATTTTCTGAGATGAATTTCAAGAGAAATAAGTTGGATAAACTTTGAAAATGTTTTGCAAGATTTGAGACTTCCTCAAAGTTTTTGAAGTTGGTGGAACCTTTAATTGAGATCATGTTTTAGTGGACCACCACGGAAAGAAAAGACTGCCAGAATATGCTGGCAAGGTATGGAAAAAGCAGTGAGAATTTGCATGCTGCAGAGTAAATCATAGCTAATAATTTAGTTAAAAGAAGTTTTTAAGAAATAATGCAGAAGATTTCACAAATCATGAAAGAAAAACCTGTCTTAATGTGTGTCTAGGCTTTGGACAGATCACTGTGAGAAGGGAGAGAGGTGTACCAAAGCCTGAAGGTAGGACTGATACCCGAGGGGGAGCAAAATGTATTTTGTACAGCAGAGGAAAGTAAGTGCAAGAAGTTTTCCATAGACCTTTTTATCTAATGACTAAACTGTCACCTTGAACACAAATGAAACTTAGATGCTTCTAAATATGTCCAGTCATGCAGAAACCAATGCACCGTATGATAAAGGATGTATGACTGTCACACTGAACGTGTACTCGTGTTTGTGTCTTAGCTTGTGCAGTGGGAGAACATGCTTACTAAACTAGTCTGTGAGCTAGATGGGATTGCTTCGGGAAATGGAATTGTGTATTCTAGAGCTGAAAATAAGGCAAAAAAGTATTTCAGAAAGATATGCTATCATAGAATAACATTAACTGCTGTAGATAAAGTGTGGAGAAAAAAGGCAATCTAAGTGAAAATAGGGAAATATTCTAGGACAGGCCAGGTTCTCAGAAAGGAGGTAAATGGTTCCATTAAGCAATGGGTAAAACTAATATTTAGCATGGCTCAATATCTGAGAAAGAATTACTACATCTTAACATGTTTAAGGAAAGGTAAAGGCCTTCATCTAAAACAGAAGTGTTTGTGCATCTTATAACATAATTACTCTATGGTACTTCATGTGGTTATTTCCACATTTCAGAAATAACATGCCAATGTACCACTTCCAAGTCGTTTGAGCTATAAATTCTGAACACCGAAAGTGCTAAGAGATCATAATAGATCTTTTTGATCCTTATGATTTGCCCTACCAAATTACTGGGCATCTAAGGACTGTTCTAGTGCATGCTGCTGTCAGCTGAAATGCTGCTTCTTGCAAAACATGCTATCAGGTTCTTGGTTGTAAGGTCACTCTTCTTACAATGGAAGAAAACCCAACCAGATCATATGGTACAGTGAGGGCTGACACAACCTGCTTAGCTGAAGCCACTAGGTACATTAGGATATGTTAGTGACTTTTCATCATTGGAGATGTTAGAGGAGTATCTGGAACTTTAGCCATCTGAGAGAGCATTATCCATTGGGGAACCAAGTCACCACAGTGTGAAGGGCTGAACAAAACATCACAGACTAAAACTGGTGAGGTACATCTCTTTATATGGACGATGCTATCATTGACTGCCTGACAACTGTGATGTTTTATCAAGATTCCTTCTTTCTTTCAAAGAAGGGAATGATTAGAACTAGCTAGAGCCTGAGAGATGGAGATCCTTCCCTGCTTCTCGTGTGTTGTCTTTTCAAAAGTAATTTTGGTTTATGTACCCAATAGAAATATCTAAAACTCATGGTCTGAGATTATACTGAGTGTTTTTCTTGATTGCTTTCACCTAAAATACTGCAGGATGTAATCTGCAAGGCTGGTATCTAATATTACTGTGTTAATTGGATGTATTCTTTTATCATTTGTATTTCCTCTTAAATAGCAATAAAGAGCTTTTAAATTTTATCAATGATATCAAAATGATACCAAAAATCACAATTTTTCTTCCTTATTTTGTTCTTCTGTTAAAAAAAAAAACCAAACAACAAAATTTGCTTCATCCTCTAGTTCTAAATCAGCTAACTGCTTCAGCTTCTGTAAACAAGACAGTTATAAGCAAATTATGAAGAGACATGTGAAATCTTTTCTCCTCTCTTCTTTACTGTTGTTATTGTGGTTCTGTGGACATGACTGAAGGCTGTCTTGGCCTCAGATTAATTTGGGCTGTGAGTTGACCCAGTCACAGGGCAAATACCAAGCTAATTTCTGGAAGACAGTTTGAAGCTGTGTAGTTTAGGATACTTTAAACATTTAAAAGTTTTCAGTTAAGGATAAAATTTGTCCTGGTCCATGAGGAAAAGCCAAAAGATCTTGAATTCTATACCACTGTTTCCTTGTTCTTCTCATATGATAATGTAGTAAGGTAGTTCTGAGTCTGGCTCACCAAACACTTTTTGTACAGTGATAGTGTACATCAATGCAGAATCCCACAATTGTAGAATCAGGTAACTCAGCACGAATTTCACCTTCTATTTGATTGCTTATCTGTGCCAAACTTTCAGCTTCTGATGAGGAGCAGCCAATGATGATCTTTTTCCCCCGAAATCATCTACATGGAGACACATTAAAAATCTGCATAGGTATTTAGAATCTAAAACTTTTCATATCTTTACCATTGTATCTTCTGGCTTTGTTTTCAAAAAACCAGAATCCTAACCTGGCACTTTCCATCTCAGTATGGTGGCACAGCAGGAAAACACATTTTGTCACAAATTCTGAACTGCAATAAATTGATTTTTAGAGAAAGCATCTTTAGGCTGCTAAATTGCATAGCATGTTTTTACAAATTAAAGGCTGTACTTCAAGCACACATTACTACAGTTTAGGCTGGACAGGTTGGAAAAAATTATGCATGAGTTTTGCTGTTTTATAAAGGCAGTGTTGTATGCATTCAGAAGCCCTATGAAGTGACAGCAACGGCACGTTCCACTGTTCAGTGGACACAAAGTATTGGAAGATTAATTTAAAGAGTAGGAAGTTCAAAGCTTCCATTTAATTTTATTTGATCCTCTGGATTTGTGGTCTTGTTGTGCAGCCATAGATATAATCGAATGCCTCTCTCCAGGCAAAACGAATACAAGATGAAGGTTTACACACTTGGAGATAATGGATATGACAGATAACGGAGCCAGTTGTTACCTGCAATGGTCCATCAGATCCTTTCATCACACTTCTCATTCAGAGACCTGTAAAATCAGAAATGACCAAGTCATTGTCATAAAAATCTGTATCTTTCAAGTGCACATAAGTTATAGGATTCAGTTAAAACTGAAAATAAAAAGTGTATTTGGTCTTCTAAGAAGTGTTTCAAAGGATATTTTAAGAAAAGTAATATGAAGATATGACTGAGGTTGGTAAGTAGCTACAAATACTTTTCTGGGAAACTGAACTGGAGTAGAAATCAGCATGCCAAAGACTGTCCCCCTCTGACCTTACCCAAAAGGTTATAAAACATCAGTATTCTGAGGTCTGAAGTGCTGGTATTTTTGGAGCATCTCTCTTTCATGGATATTAGTTGATTTAATTATATTTAATTTATAGATTGAAATCAATTTAGTTGATTTAATTGTATTTAATTACAGTACTCAGTTTCTTCTTCAGAGTACTTTTGATTTATTGACAATTGTTGAAAATATTTGTCATACCTGAGGTGAAATTCTGTCCACAGGAATGAGAGGCAGTATTGGCATCAACTTGAAATAAATCTTATCTACTTGACCCTCCTGTAAGCAGTAATTATATTGTATTAAAACATGAAGTCAATGAACCAAATTTTCAGTGAAAGGGTGAAATACTCTTTAAGGTGGATCTTTGCTGGTTATTATGTTAATAACATGGCTGACTCTAAAATAATGTTAAGTTGCTCAGTTAAGGATTCAGAAGCCAAGAAATGGCAAATCTTAGTTTTGTGAATGGGTAATATTACAGTTCCTACTTAGACTAATATGTACTATCTCTGAACACAACATGTGATGTTTAGTTGGCTAATTTATTAATTAGATATTTTTTCAAGCCTTTGTTCATTGTATAATTAAAAATCCATGTTTCCATGCTAAAATGTATAGAATAAAAAAAAAAAAATCATTCTTACAGGGAAAATGTGCCCTATCTCTAGAGATGTCTTTTATAAACTCCCTTTAAATCCCAAATACTTCATATTGGTGCTATATATGCACTATCCTTTTCAGGCTTTACATCTTCTATAGAAAATGAACCTATGATTAAAGAAAATGATTGTAATTAAATTATGAAGATTGACACAATATATGGAAAGTGGATTTGTATTGGTAGTTTTATCTTGATTCCAACAGTCCTGCACTAGTCGTTTTTTGAGATCTCCAGTATCTTTAAGGGAGATGAGGGTAAAGGGGGAAGTAATTACTTTGCTAACAAAGTGTAATTTTTTGGTACCAAACTTCAACCAAATGATATCTTATACCCCTGAAGAGTGTCAGCTCTCCTCACAACCCCCTTCGAAGCAGAATTACATAGTAGAGATTGGCACTAAAATTCACATTAGAGTAAATTGCACTGTTGAAAGAAAGAATGGCACAAAGCGAAAAAGACATTGATTCTATTACATTTTATCCATATTCACATTAATGTTGACCTCACAATGATTATGGCAAGAGGTAAACATACTCTGTATGTAATGGAAGGTTGCTTTTCCCAGCTGTTACTGCATTGGTTCTGGCTCTTTGATGGTTTCAATTATACTTTATTTGAAGTGGGTTTTTTTGTTGCATGGTGGTTTTTGTTTTTTTTTTTTTTTCCGTTTTATGGGTCTAAAACATCCAGAGCTCAGATTTTCTCACTGTGTTTTTTTAAGATTTAAAAATGTATCTGATTTGAAGCCACAGATGCCTTATTTGGAAGAAAAATCACACTGATGCTTTACGTATGTTCATACCTGTGATTAAAAGCTTTTTACATAGACATCCATCTCCTTTAGCTGTTCTGCTGTTCTGTCTGAGAATAACAGTGCTATCAAAGTGACAAAAGGCAAGGTTGTACTCCTAAGGGAAGTAATTACAGCAGCACAGAGCAGAAGGTAAAATTATCATTTGTTTGCTATTTTATAATGCAGTACCAAATATTTATCATAGTAGTAGTAAAAAGGCCATAAACTTTATGCAGATTTTAGAACATAACAGTAAATGAACTAGTACTGCAATGAAAAGCTAGGTTTGCACGAGACCCAAAAGAAATACGTTCTAACAATGGTTTAGTCATAGCACAAAATATTCAAATATAGTATTCTGCTGTCCTGTTTTATACAAAAAAATTGCTTGTTTTATGCATGGGTATTATTACAAGTTTGGGCAGACTGTTCCCAGGCTAAGCTCTGTCAGAGCCTACTGTATCAGAAGGTAGATGTCAGATATATGCCAAATGGAGGCAACGGTTTTAGGAAAAATGTATCTGGATAGTCTCAGAGTCTGTATATTTACCTGAGGTGTCAATGTAAAGGAATGTTTTATTAATCTTCAGTTATTTGGGATAGTCTGGACCATAGCAGTAGCAAGTTTAATCTTTCACTCTATATGCACTTCACAAGAGCTTGCTATGGTTTTGTACCTTTTCCTTATTTACTGCCCTTCATGCAGTATGCACTGTGCTCAACACAGGTAGTTAAATATTTGTTCAGTGCATAAAATGAGTTATTTCAAACAACACGCTGGTGAGCTCTTCTTGCAACTTCACGCATAGAGCAATTATCTTACTTTGAACAGGTATAGCCATGGAAAAGACACGGGCCTTGGACAAATAAGGTATTTTATTCACATATCTCAAACTAAATGTTTATTTGTCCCAGGGCTGGCAGTGGGACAGGTTGTTCAGTATGTGATGTGGGACATTTGCAGCATGCAGACTTTGTGTTCAAGTGGTGCATGAGGGCAGCAGAAGGCTCTCCTGCCCGGGGGGATAGGGCAGCCCCGACCCCCGCTGGAACAGAGCAGCTATGATCAACTCTCCCACCTGAGATATGACATGATGAATGCTCACTGCATTTGTTCCTCTGTCCTGCCTTCCTCTGGAATCTTATCTGTCTGGCTAGTAAAAGCTTGAGGTGTGACAGAACAGATCTTCTGTGCCTTTAAAAAATCCAATCTGGTTTTCTTCAACCATGTTCTACAGATACTGGTTGTAGCTCTGTGGATATTGTATATGGTTCTGAAATTGAGGTAAGGGGGATTAAAAAAAAGGCATAAATAAAAATAAGGATGAGGTTCATATGTGACAGTAAAATCCATATATTGAAGCATGTTATTAATCGATAAATTCATGCTTGATGAAATGTTTGGTAAACATTCATGCCAGCTATTAATGAGTCATGTTCATACAGTGAAACTAAAAACAGGAGAATGATGCTCAACTCTTTAGGCCATGAATGATGTGACTGATGCATTGATTGAATTTGGTGTATTATGCTAATAGAGATCACAAAATGTCAACAAATATGGTTTTGTATTGATTATACAAATACATATATCTACAAATAGAATACATATATAAAATATATATATATTTCATCAAATGTAATTACAGTCTGTGGTTTTTTTACCTGCTTCTGATACCGAAGAATCTGCTTTCAGTAAAATTTGAAATAAAAAATATTTAGTATTGCTTATCTGTAACACTCCAAAGTACATTCACCATATACTTAATCAGTGTGCATGTATCCAGTAAGAAAAACAAAATTGATTTTCAGATCCGTGGGTTTAAGCACTTCTATATAAATTTTGAATTGAAATATTTTGAGCCACGAAGCATTTTTCAAGTTTGTTACACTGGAAGATATCTTTTTAATAGCTTTATCAATACGATTAGTACATTTTAGGATGGATAGAGCAAGTGCTGCAAGCAGTAGTAGATTCCAAATAGTACTTCCAGATGGGGGCAGCATTGCTTTAGAAAGAAAACCAAGTGTCAGGCAGGCCTGGACTGTTCCCTGAGGAAGTAGATAAGCTCCCAGATGAAACTAATAAATCTGTGGGTTAATAAGATGTTAGTCAGGCCAGGATGCCCCATAATAAATGCTGTTGATCCATTTGTCTGTCTTTAACAAATAAAATTATTTTAACCAAAGTTCATCAAAGAGGAAAATTTCATAAGAAAAAAAAAATTTCAGAAAAGCTAAGAAAGCGAACTATGTTTGTTTCTTCTTTGGCCCTGGTGGATAATTTCTCCTTAAAACTATGCAGCTATTGTTAATCCTGTTAGGAAATTAGTTCTTGGTATTGCAACTTAAAATATTCTTCAAAAGTCACCCTGTGTTTTCCCAGAATTTCTTATTGCCAGTCTTTGGTTATGTAAAAAATTGCAAGAAATAAGGCTGATGATGTAGAGATGGAAGGTCACTGAGTTTACTGCCAAGAGCCTGCAAAAGCATTGCCCTCTGGGTTTTGTTTCTGGTGCATTTTGGGGTTTTCTGTAGCAAGAGAGGAATTCCTTCTCTTTCAGTCAGACAGGTGTTTATGCACACTCACTTACCTCTCCTGCCTCAGAGGACCACTGCAGCAGATGCAAAAGCATCTTCATTAACTCTGGAAAATAGGGAATGCCTTGAGCAAATGGCCATTTGCTCAAGGCAGGAAAAAAAAACCCCAAACCTAAAAGGGCAGCTAACTTATATTTAGAGTTTGTTACAGGTACAGTTTAGATCAGTTTGCAGTTTTAGCACTTGCTTTGGAAATAGATCATGGCATTTCTTCAGTTTAGTTGCCTTGTCAGTGTTTCCATAGTGTAAAGATAAAAGCTGCACAAAAAGTTATTGAATTTCTAAAGGCAATCTGAGGAAATTTTTTTGCAGCTTGATTTTCTTTGGCTAGAGCAAAGAATACAGTGATAGGAGACATTCCATGGCTGCTCATGTAGAACTGCCAGACGAATTAGTCTTGAAACCTGCTGCCAGTTGTTTGTTAGTTTGTTAAGTGGAACAATTCATTCCTCATTCAGTCTGAAAACAGAGGTGTGGCAATCAGAAGATTTGCATCTTTCTAAGTATTACCAAGAATGGTGATCAAAGCCTTGTAGGAATAATTGGTGACACTTGCTATAGAAAATTTCTTCTTTCAAACAGGTTAACTGTCAGCTATAAAATTCACTTCTGGGATGAAAGCAAGCTGGAGAACTATACCTGTAAAGCTCCTATTTGTGTGTATAAAGTTTTTGTGAAACTGTGCATAACCCAGGGTACCTTGGCATTTATTTACTTAATATGTACGTAAAAAATATATATGATATGTATATTTAATATATACATTGATTGTTTGGATGTACAAAAGCCTGCAGGAGTGGGCTATAATATGGATGGAGTTGTGATTATGATCAGGAAGGAAATGACACATTTTTGCTCAAACAGACATGCCTGCATTCGGAATGTGTGTCACCATATTTGTATGGGATGAATCTCACCCAAGTGGTGGTGGCAGCAATGGCTTTTGGATTTGTTATGAAGAGAGACAAGGTAAACACAGCAAACCACCCTACTCTTTCCCCTCTAATTTTAGCATCAATTCATTTTAAAGGTGTGTTCTTGTATGGAACACTATCTGAGAAAACTCATATGCTGCATATTATTTGCCCCACGTGTTTAGGTTCAGGAATGCCACCGTATGCTCTGGGATAGCACTTGCAATGAAAAGCCATGTCTTTGGTATGGCAAAGGGAACTGAGATCTAGGTAAGGTTGAATAAGGCTGAAATCTTTCTGGATGACTGAACAAATGAACTGTTGAACACACAGGATTGCCTGCAGCAGATGTAAAATTACATTATCTTCCACCTTTGTGTAAGAAATGCAAGAAAAGTAGTTTTGAGTTGCAATTAGGAGCAAACTAAATCCAAATACTTCCTAGGGAGAGAAAAGCTAGAGGCAAGATGTGGGAGCATGTTAATTTTGCTTATTTCATATCTGGGTCTGCATTGCAGAGAAAGAGTGTAATTACAGCATGCAAAGGCATACCTGAGCAGTCTTTAGCCTACTCAACTGAACACTGATGCCTTAAAGCCATGGTAATATCAACTTCAGAAAGGGAGGGAGCATTCAAAGAGGTTGGTGATACACTTTTAACTGAAAATAAATCTAAAACTGTGAGAATGGGGTATTAAAAATGCAGACTAATATTCTTTAAGATAATACGACAGGAAATTTGAGAGTCATCTCCCTAGGTGGGTGTCTCGTGCACGTATTATTCTTAATATGTCTTAATAATTGGGATATTCATATTGTCACTAATGTTCTCAAATTTTCAGAAATTACTTATATAGTAAAGTGACAGCATTTCTTCTTTTACCTGATTATGGTAGATAGGCTGTTTGTAAGACCAGTTTACACACCTAGTACTTTGTTGGATTTCTTTTTAAGGACATCAAAAAACACCAGCCCTTCTCTATTTTGCATTGGCTTCAGGAATATTGCATATGAAGCAGAACATGGCTAATGATAGTTAAAGAGATTTTGTGGGTATACAGATCTGTAAAAAATGGAGGACCTAGCAGAGCACTAAATGTTACAGTACACAGGAGCAGAATTTTCTTGCTCTTTTTTTGTGGTAGATTCTTGTAACTGCAACAAGTGAGCTATTAAACAGACATGGTTGTTTTGATTACTCAAAACGTTCGTAATGTTTTATGCATGCAGGTGGATTGCAAATGTATCCTGACTAATTTATTTCTCAATTAATGTTATTCCATTAACTAAAATATTTGTCTATTTGGACATATTCTTTTAGATAGTAGACTAACTCTGGTTCTGTACAGATGCATTTCAATTTCTGCACTGAAACACTATTTGTACCAAACAGATACTTTATCAGATTTATCCTGGTGAAGCTCCACTGACATTGGCCATATCTGACTGTTAAAGTCCGGTAGATTTTACTGCATGTGATTGACTATAGTGATCAGCGATAAAACACTGTTATGTTGCTCATGATTTTAGGATAATATTCACCAATGTGTATAGCCAGTAAATGGAAAAACAGATCTTATTTTCAAAACAGGAAATTTGTGCAGAATGTAATTTTTAAACCATGTTTGCTGCATTTTATACTTATGGAAACTTCTCTTTACTTCTGTTATTCAGAAAATCTGTAATACCAGAACATAAAAAATTGTTTAGTTAAACCCAAGACAGATCATGAGGAAATCTATATGGAAGGAAGATATGACTACCTTAATATCTTTAATTTATGACATGTTTAGTAGTAACAACCTAAATAACTGTTCATCAGGGAATAGCAGCAGAGGGTTAGCTTCTCTTGTACAGCCTTTTGCACTCATATAATGGGGCAGAATTATGGGAGGTGGGCAATATGTTGCATTTAAGCCTTTTATTTAATCTTGAAGAAATAAGTATAGTTCATGTCTTTATTGTATCTTCCTTTAAGCTACCTTAAGTTTCTTCCTTTCGCAATATGTACAAGGCAGAGTGCTGGTCTTGCAGCAGTCTCTCCTTAACCTTATCTGAAACTTTTTGAAAAACACCCATTTTGTCCTCATATAGAACAAAACAAACTTCTCAGCATTGAAACATTTTCACTGAAATATTATTTTGATTTTTGTACCTGCTGTGCTGGTTTTGGCTGGGATAGGGTTAATTTTCTTCATAGTACCTGATATGGGACTGCGTTTTGGCTTTGTCCTGGCCTGGAATCAGTTTTGATAACACAGGGATGTTTTAGTTATTGCTGAGCAGTGCTCAAAACAATTTCTGCTCTTCACCCCACCCCACCAGCAAGGAGACTGGGGGCACACAAGAAGCTGGGAGGGGAGACATCCAGGACAGCTGACCCTGACTGACCAAAGAGAGATTCCAAACTCAACCCATGAGTTTTCCCACTTTTGCTCTTCAAATTCTCTCCCCAGTCCTGCTTGTGTGAGAGTAAGCAAATGGCTACTTGATGCGTAGTTGCCAACTGGAGTTAAACCACACCACCTGCTCAGTCATTTGAGCCTTGCAATTATTGTGTTCAGTTCTGGGCCCCTCAGTTCAGGAAAGATATTGAGGTGCTGGAGTGGGTCCAGAGAAGAGCAACTGGGTTGGTGAAGGGACTTGAACACAAGCCCTATGAGGAGAGGCTGAGGGAGCTGGGGTTGTTTAGCCTGGAGAAGAGGAGGCTTAGAGGTGACCTCATCACTCTCTATAACTACCTGAAGGTGGGGGTTGGTCTCTTCTCCCAGACAGTCAGCAACAGGACAAGGGGGCATGGGCTTAAGGTCTGCTAGGGGAAATTTAAGTTAGATATTAGAAAAAAATTCTTTACAGAGAGAGTAATCAGGCATTGGAATGGCCTGCCCAGAGAGGTGGTGGATTCACTGTCCCTGGAGGTTTTCAAACTGAGATTGGACATGGCACTGAGTGCCATGATCTAGTAAATGGACTGGAGTTGAACCAAGGGTTGGACTTGATGATCTTGTTTTCCAACCCTATTGATTCTATGATTCTATTTTCAAACTCCCTCCAGGGAAGCATCTCCTCTCCTACAGGTACAGAAGCTAGACCATATTCTATTGTTTCTTATATCTTTCTTCTTCAGCAATGCATGCCTCTGTCACAGATTGTTTCTACATCTCTTTGCAACCTTTGCCACTGATATATTGGTGGGGAGAGCTGTTCAGTAAACCAGATTTAGCAGTCAGTTTATGTCTGGGAAAATAGAAAGTATAAATGCCTAACCCCTTTACCATCTCTCCTACTGCCAGTCTGTATAAAACACTTAGTCTGACAAACTCTTTTCATATCCCCTAGGTGGTAGTAGTGGTGGATATAATGTCTTAATAGTAAAACCTATGTGAAAATTCTAACCTGAGCCAATTGCTCATCCACTCCATGATGTGTTTATCCAGTTGTGTGCTGGACAGTTTGTCCAGCAGGATACTGTTAGAGACAGTATCAAAGGATGATACTGTCAGGCACATGGTTTTACTTTTGGGGATGGTCCTGTGCAGAGCTAAGGGTTAAATTCAATGACCCTTTTGGGTCTCTTCCAAATCAGAATAGTCTGTAATTCTGTGAAAGCTTTACTGAAATCCTAAAGGATTACATCAACTGGCTTCCAATAATAAATTAGGTGGATTACCTTATCATAAAAGGAATGTCCTGCTTATCAAACCTGATTTCATCTCATGAACCTGTGCTGGCTGTGACCAGTGACTGCATTGTCTTTCAGGTATTTTTCAATACCTTCTAGAATAATCTTCTCCATAACTTTACCAGGCACTGAAGTGAGACTGACAGGTCTGTGGTTTCTGTGGTCTTCCTTGAAAATCAGGGCAACATTCAACAACATAGCTTCCCATCAGCTAGGATCTCTCTGGATTCCCAAGACTGCTCAAAAATCTTCAGGAGAGGTTCTGCAGTGACACCTGTCAGGTCTTCGAGGATTCTGGGATGAATTCTGTCAGACCCCATAGATTTTTCGGGATCCAGCTGGAGCAGCAGGTTGTGCACAGTTTCAGTGTTGACAGGGAGTTGATCCTTCTCGCAGTCACAGTTCTCCAGCTCAGGGCACTGAGACCCCCTTGGTTCATCATCCGTGTTGAAGACAGAGGCAAAGAAAGCATTAAACACCTCTGCCTTGCCTCTGTCCCTGTTTGTGTGGTGACCTTCCTCATCATGTAATGGGCCAATGATATTTCTATACTGCTTATTGCCGTTAATGTATTTGAAAAACCCCTTTTTGTTGTTCCCTACATTTCTGGCAGCTTCAACTCCATTTGAGTCTGATATGTGCAATGCTCTATTTTGTCCCAAGTATTGGATTTTCATCCTATTGGTTATCTTTCTTGTGATGAAAACAAATATTATTTCTACATAAATTAGAAAGCTGATAAATTTTAAGTAGCTCTTAAAAGCTATGTGCTGTGTTCTGTTTGTTACCCTTACTTGGTACTTTTCCCATGTCCTTCCTCTTACCCTCTTAAGCGTAGAAATAAAGCCAGTCACTCTTGCAGGTTAAGGGTGTTGTTGATGCAGGTCAGAGTCATCCTGGTGATGGTGCATGTGACTGATCAGAGAAACATGGTAAGTGTGAGTATAGGCATGAGAGTGTCAAACACTTTATATGTGTTACTTTTCAGAATCTTTTTGCTGGTGTTCATGTTCTTTAGTTGTCTTTTCTGACCCACTACTTGAGTCTTATTTGATGTCTCATTATCATTAATGAAGAGTCACAAAGAACTTTGCTTACTGGATGGATGATCTAGAAGAAAAGAAGTCTGTATTTCTATGCTTAAGGTGTTTAAAATTACTTGATCCAAGTTTGCTACACAAAAGTAAGAGACAAGAAAAAGAGCAGCTTGAAAAAACCCCATACCAATACACCAATGTTTTTAAGAATTTGTGAAGTCTTGTACAACAAGTTTGATGCACACAAATTCTGTGGCTTTTTTATGTATGACAAGTGTACACAGAGGAGCACTGGAAAGGTGAAGGAGGCCCCAATTCCTAACTAGGTGTCCCTTTCCATTCTGAATCATATTTAGAACAAACATGCATTTTTGTCTGTAGCAATGGGAGTGATAGAGCTGTTTGGAGATCCAGGTGAAAGTTTGAAGCTGTGGGCTCCGGGGAACATACATAGCACAGCATGCCTGCTCTGCTGTAGCAATAGGCCCTAAACAAAATAAAAACAGCCTTCCAGGGTAGTTTCCCCCCCATAAATAGAAATAATGGATTGTGACTTGTCTGATGGTTCTCAGGGGCTCCAAAACCCTATTACAACCCGTTGGTTAAAAAGAAATATGGTTTATAGAATATCACTAAGAAAAGTCTGCTGTTGTGAAAATGTAATCTCATGTTGGTTTATATATTATACAGTACTGGAAATTTAGTATATAATTGATCATATGCAATTGATGCATTATTGTGTTGTTGCTCCCTGCAGCTAGGGGCAGCTAGTGTTCCTTAGACAAGCTTTGTGTGAGTAAAGTAGATGATTTTAACAGAATCTGTTGGATGAATCATTGCTAAGAGATTAGGAGCCCAAAAAATTGAAGGAAGAAGCCTCTAGGAAAACAACTGCCAGTTGTTAGATAAAAGAATTATAGTTACAATGTTATCCATAAACTCGGTGTCTGGCTAATTATTCATAATTTTACACTCAAAGAGGAAAATGGAAGGGGAGATAAAGCAAGTTATTACAGTAAATGTTGGGAATTACTGGAGGAAATATTCTATTTCCATCTTTGCTCCAGACTTTGTGTGCTAAAGTCTTGCTATTGCTCCACAGAGTTTAGCTGTATAAATGAGGCTGTTAGTTTTTTACCTGAAGAGGAATGTACAAGTCCTTCATGGATGTTTATCAAAAAATAAAATCAGATCTTAAAGCGGGAGAGCCATATCTGTTTATTGCTTTATGCCACCACAAAATAAATGGATTAATAATGTAAACAATAAAAGACTGGGTAGGAAGTCTTGTTCTGGAAAAATAGTAGAAAAAATAAGAGAATTCAATCTTTCTTTGAGAAGCATATCTGAAAGCAGCCTGTTGTGCCCGAGTTTTACAAGGTGCTGAGACCCTGATGTGATGTTGGATGTGCTACAATATCCAGAGCCTTTGGGCTGAGCTGAAGAATGAATGTCAGCTCTGATTAGTTTCCTTGCTTCTGACAATTTGCACCAGATTTAACCTCTCTTGGAGTCTACTGCATTTGCCTTTCAGGTTAATATACACAAAATGGATCTAGTGTATGTTTACCCTTTTATGAATGTTAGTTAAATCTTCCATGCTATCACAATCATAGTCCAAACCATTTTTGTTAGATCATGTAAATAACTGATGCTCTAGGAGCAGGGAAACCTCATTTAGAATCAAATAAGCTGCCATCCCATTGAAGTGTCAAATGTAACTTAGGATTTGATCATGATTCTAAATTGATCAAACTTTTTAACCTGTTATATTACCTATATGTTTCTCTTTGCTAAGAGGCAGTTACTGAAGATGGTATTAAAATGCTAATATGAATTTGACATAAGTTTTTTTTTCATCTTCTCACTATTCTGCTCATGTGTTTTACACTCAATATTACTGCAGCTGCCTCTTCTCACTGAGTGCAGGTGTCTTAAAGGAAAACAAAGTTCTGAGGGAATTCCCTCTTGGCAGACAATCTACCAAATCAGAGCCTGCAGAAATTAGAAATGGAGAGTGCAATTACAAGAAAAACCCAAAACAATACAGGTGAAGCTGGATAATTGCAGTGAACATGAGCAAAAAAGTACTTGTAGACTTGGTTACTGACTGTGTCACAAAAAGACAGAATGCAACTTAATGACCCAGTTTCCAGAAACAGCAGCTCCTTACTGAGTGCACACAGTTGCATACGCTAAACTAGTTACACAGGCAGACTTCTGCCTGCACAGAGCCATTGACATACTTACCCTAACACCTAAAAAGCATTTGTCATTGTGAAAGAGGTCTACAGGCTGATTTCAAGGAAATGAAATGGAAAAATTGCTTGATCAGAACAGATTAAATTTCAACTTTTTTAAAAGTTTGCCTTGAAGTAGAAAATTATGCAATAGC
Organism: Scytalopus superciliaris; assembly: GCA_013400415.1. Lineage (NCBI taxonomy): Eukaryota > Metazoa > Chordata > Aves > Passeriformes > Rhinocryptidae > Scytalopus > Scytalopus superciliaris. The sequence continues at coordinate 492,501 of VXBX01005474.1, forward strand.
ACTTTTGCCTTTTAGTTGCTTATCTTAATTCTAGAAATCACAGGTATCTGCATATATAAAGTTCTATCCCATATATTTTAAGTTCCTTTGTATACAAGGAAAATTGTATTGGAATGAAAATCTATTACAGTAAAGATTGCCTTTAGTGATGGTGTTGAGAACAAATGTGATACACATTTGTCTTTCCACCTGAATGAACTTCTCTTGCAGTTTTAAAATTTGTGATTTTATTTAGTCCTCTTTGTAAACTATTAGTAACAGTCAGCATCAGTAGCTTTCTCAAAGCAGGTCTATGTGCTCATTTGTGGAGCACTGCGATCTTTAGACCTCCCACCAAACCAAATCTTAACAATTGCCAAGCCACATACTAGTTATCCAACAACAATCACACAGAGGGAAAGTTTCTCCACACTGGATATATCTTGAGAAATTTTTCATTTTGGCAATGTTTGGGTCTTCTCTAATGTTCAGCCTAAGGGGAGGACAATCAAAGGAAGTACAGGCTGCAGCATGAGCTTGGCTGTGATTGGGCTGTGACTGCGAGATTTATTGGGTGTGGCTAAGTCAGTGCTTATGGTGGAGAAAAAGCCTTGGGTCTCGATATTAGAGGGGCTGTCAAATAATTCGTAATGCCATTCTTTTCAAGCTAGTCATTTTTGGAGAGAAAGTAGTAAAGAGAAAGTAGGAAAGTCAAACACAGTTTATGCTCTAGAGAAAAAGGGTTGATTTTATGTCCTGCTCCATCACAACCATGTGAATTTTACTGGGTTTGTCTTAAGTCAGGTTCATAAAATATTCACTGTAGATACTGTATGGAAAAGAGAAATGTGTGTGCATTCCAAAGTCTTTCTGATATGGACTGTCTCATTCTTGCTCTTGTCTGTGCTTATGATTTTATACAGTTCTGAACATAATGTTCTTCAGATGGGATTTTTTTTTTTTTAAATTTTTTTAATTTTGTTTCTCTTTTATGTTGTGTCCATGTGATCTCGGCTGGAGCCTGAGATGTGGCTATGACTGACACCATTCCTTAAGCAAGGGACAGTAAGTGAGAAAAAAACTGATGACAGTCTCGTTATTGTGTGATAATTAAAGCTGTGAACTATCATTTTCATCACGTGGCTCTGCTGAGAAAACCATTTCTAAGCAGAGTTCCATTGCTTAATCAAAATTGCAAGGAAGTGGATAATTCTGGACTGGAACTTGAATGGTTTCAAATAGCCTTTTCTGCAGCACTGCCATATGCCATCATCTTCATTACCTCTAGCAGTACTGTTTTTATGTATCTGTCATCCTAAATTTACAGTGGAATTGCGTTTTCACTTTGGAAAGCCATTTAAGTCCTTTGAAACTTGCTTTGCTTATTAATACAGGTTTTTAATGCCTAAAATGGGATGGAAGCAGGGAGGTTTTAGGAAACACAGTTCAAGAAATTGACTTAGAACAACTGACCTAACTAATGTGATTGTAGTGAAACTTTTCTTGCCTTACCTTTTCCATTACAGTTGACAGGACCCAAAATGATGTGATGTTTCCCTTACTGAATCTAGTCTTGTCTTCCTCCCTTTTTTCCAGTGTTTTCTCAAGAATTTAAAGAGGCAGAGAGAGATTTATCTTTAATGACACCCTTTATTCAGACCATAACATGCTTTTTTCTAGTTTAAGGGGCAATGCCAGAATCCTTCATAGCTACATTCTGAAGTGCCAGCTTTAGATTTAGTGTCAGTAGTCAGGACAATAACTCAGCACAGATACTCAGCTTGGTGTATTCCAAAGCAGGAGCAAGAGAGTTTCAGGGTATCTAGTGTTTAGTGGGGAGTGAAAGAAGAAATAGAAAAAAGAGCAAAATTGTATGAAAATTACAATCACCTATTTTTAAGTGATAGAAATACCATTTCTTTGTTGTGGAAAACAAACAGGAGAGTATGAAAGCATAATGTCTTGCTGTAATTACACTGATCCTAAGTGTATTCTCTTCTGTACTACAATGTCGTTTCAGCTAGACAAAGGCTGTGACTTATTATGATTTTATAAAGCAGTATATGCAATTATTTAACAGGAAAAAAAATCCAGAAAACTTTCCCAGAGTACTTGTTGTTACTTTTAGTACTGTAAATTCTAAAGAGAAGTTCATTGCGAATTTGTTCTATAAATAGTATTTAGAGATGTTTATGTCATTAGCAAGATGAGAAGAACAGAAGAGTTCAGCTGTGTATGAACTCTATAAAGTTCAATTGCTATATAAAGTGTCTGTTACAGTGACACATTTTAATTCAGGAGGAGGATGAATCCTACAGCCTTTTTACAGTCCAGTAATGCCAGAAGGAAGCGAAACTATACTAATCATTGTGACCTGCATTGAGTAAATCTTTTAAACACATGCTTTGTATTAATCCTGGGATTTTATTTCTATAGTGCTTTAGGGATTTCTGATAGTACAGAAAATAAAACTGTAAGCATAAAGTAGAGCCTGAATCTGTCCTCTGTGGAGCAGGTGGAGCTGAAGGAGCTCAGCTGACGTTTTTATGCTGCCTGATGAGACAGGCTGCCTCCAGGTACGCCTGGCAGCCCAGGCTGAATAGACCTAGTGTTAACATTTTTACTAACAGACTCAGCACAGCTGGATCTTTGGACTAAACCTTGTGGCACTAAACTTCTGAGGGTGAAGGTGCAAAAACACAGAAAAATAAAATGTGCGGGCAAAAATCTACCCTATAAGAACTGTGCAATGCCAACCACTTACATACCATTCCTGAAGTTTTGGCAGTTGCATCCTGACTTGCGAGAATCAAGTTCTACTCTATTTTTTTCTGCTAAGGGAAAGGAGTAAAATTCCTTGTGAGCTAAACTGATGGAATATGTTGAGCAGTATCTGATGTATTTTATTTGACCATCCCCAAGTTTTTTGTAAAATGAATCTATTTTAAACCTGTGTGACAGTCTCATATATTCAGATGCTTGTGATGTGTCCTTAGTGACTTGTGGTATATGACTATTTAAAATTTAAATTAGATTTTAAAAGGAAGCATTTAATAAATGTCTACATATCTTTAGAACTAAAAGTAGCGTAGGGTATCTGCCACATTGGGAATTTTTAAAATATGTTGGATATGTGATGTGTTTATGCCTTTGAAATTTTTCTCTAAATAAATTTTTGTTGTTGCAGTATGTGACTGATCTTTCTTTGCCTCTTGCCTCTGTGGGGGAGATGTGCTGTAATTAAAAAAAAGGAAAATAAAAAAACAGAAAATCTCTTAATGGATTTTAAAAATCTGAGCACATGAGAGGAATGTGCTGTTTCTCTCTAAACTTTATGATTAACAAAGTTCTAAATTAAGAAAACTTTTAGCATTAGATGTTCAAATTTATATTTGTATATCTATTCTAGAAAATGGAAATAGAAATATGGTCTTTGTAGTGGGTGGACCCTGGTTGGATGCCAGGTACCCACCAAAGCCACTCTGTTATTCCCCTCTGCACTGGAGAGAAGAGAGAAAATATAACAAAGGGTTCGTGAGTTGAGATAAGGACTGGGGGACATCACTTACTGATTACTGTCGAGGCCAAAGCAGACTCAAAGTGGGGATATTAACTGAATTTATTACTAACAAAATCAGTGCAGAATAATAAGAAGTAAAATAGATCTTTAAAACACCTTTGCTATACCCCTCCCTCCTTCCCGAGTTCTAGCTCTTTCCTCTGGGCAGTGCAGGGAGATGAGGAACAGGAGTTATGGTAAGTTCATCACAGGCTGTTTCTGCTTCTGCTCCAAGAGGGGAGTCTTTCCCCTGCTTCCCCGTGGGGTCCCTCCCATGGGAGACAGTTCTCCTCAAACTTCTCTAGTGTAAGTCCATACCATGGGCAGCAGTTCTCCATGAACTACTGCAATGTGGGTCACTCTTCCATGAGGTGCAGTCCCTCAGGCACAGGCTGCTTCAGCAGGGTCCCCCACAGGGCCACAAGTCCTACCAGGAAAACCTGCTCCAGCATGGGCTCCTCTCTGCATGGGCTGCAGGTCCCTGCGAGGACCCCACTCCAGCATGTGCCTCCCATGGGGACACAGCCTCCTTTGGGCATCCACCTGCTCCAGTGTGGGCTCCTCCATGGGCTGCAGAGGGATCTCTGCACCCCTGTGGTTCTTTATTGGCTGCAGGTAGACAGCCTGTTTGAACCATGGGCTTTCAAGGGAACCTCAGCTCCAGTGCCTGGAGTGCCTCCTCCCCCTCCCTCTGCACCGACCTTGGCGTCTGCGGAGTTGTTTACATGTTTTCAATTTGCTCTTCTCTGGTTGCAATTACATCTAGACAATACCTTTTTTGTTGTTGTTGTTTGGGGGTTTTGTTTGTTTTTGTTTGTTTGTTTTTATTCTTAAATATGTTATCACAGAGGTGTTATTGTTGTTCCTGATTGGCTTGGCCAGTGGGCGATCTGTCCTGGAGCCAGCTGGCATTGGCTCTACCAGACATGGGGGAAACTTTTGGCAGCTTCTCACAGAAGCCTCTCCTGTAGTCTCCCTGCTACCAAAACCTGGCCACCCAAACACAGTATATCTCATCTGTCTTGAACAGTACTAAGAAATTTCTAAAATACCACATCAGTCTGTTGAATCCATCCAACACCTGCNTTATTGGCTGCAGGTAGACAGCCTGTTTGAACCATGGGCTTTCAAGGGAACCTCAGCTCCAGTGCCTGGAGTGCCTCCTCCCCCTCCCTCTGCACCGACCTTGGCGTCTGCGGAGTTGTTTACATGTTTTCAATTTGCTCTTCTCTGGTTGCAATTACATCTAGACAATACCTTTTTTGTTGTTGTTGTTTGGGGGTTTTGTTTGTTTTTGTTTGTTTGTTTTTATTCTTAAATATGTTATCACAGAGGTGTTATTGTTGTTCCTGATTGGCTTGGCCAGTGGGCGATCTGTCCTGGAGCCAGCTGGCATTGGCTCTACCAGACATGGGGGAAACTTTTGGCAGCTTCTCACAGAAGCCTCTCCTGTAGTCTCCCTGCTACCAAAACCTGGCCACCCAAACACAGTATATCTCATCTGTCTTGAACAGTACTAAGAAATTTCTAAAATACCACATCAGTCTGTTGAATCCATCCAACACCTGCTGTTTTGCTATGGGAGACTGAAGTAATACTGAAAGTATTCTTTCAGGTCTGGGATTGTAATGTCTATTTACAAGTGCTAGTGTAGTAGCAACTTACATTACACAGAAAGAACAGGACAAATCTGAATAGTCAGGAATGGTGTTTAAATCTTTCTGCCATGGCTGTTTCTCACAAAATGGTGAGACCTGGCAGCAGAAGATAATTGGTAATTCATCAGCATTCTTTGCTAGGGGCAATAACATGCTCTCATTTTCCTGATCTTAGCATTTTGATTTTCATTGCAACCTTAGTGTATGTCTCTAGGAACAAAGACTGATTTGCATGGTTGTAGTGTTGAACGTGAACTGACTTCCCTACAACATCTGCTGCAAATGGGATTTCTCTTTTAGCAGTCATATTTTCTTACTGTGAAGCTGACAAGAAAAAAAATCAAATTACCGCTAATCATGCCAAAAGTTTTAATAAAGAAGTTATTTATCATCATCATCATCATGGCT